>NW_004624732.1:9382004-9402044 GCF_000247695.1 Heterocephalus glaber | reverse complement strand
TTTTTTTTTGGTACCGGGGATTGAACTCGGGTCCTTGCGCTTGCGCAGCAGGTGGTGAAACCACTGAGTTAAATCCCCGGCCTGAGTTGGACTATTTGAAATTCCACATAGAAGTGAGTTCACGAATAATTTGGCTTTCCTGTGTCTGGCTTATTTTACCTAGCGTAATATCGTTTTGTCTATCCAAATTATCACAAGTGGGAGGATTTCCTTCTTCTTGAGGGCAGAATAACATTGCACTATATGTATATACCACTTTTCTGTACCCATGCAGACATCGATGGACATTTAGGTTGCATTCATGTCGTGACTTGTGAATATGTAGTGAATACAGTGTTACAGCTACACTGTTAGGTACCATATGAAGAATGTATTTGAAGGAAAAGAATCTCATTCTACCTGCCTGTTTGAAGAACCATCAGTATCAGCATTATGTCAAATAGGAAGACAGTGTTTTTTCATCATGATTTTCTGGGTTTGCATTTAATGATCTGTCCTTTTGAAGTTTTATCTCTATGGGTTTATTTTTTTATAAATGCTGGGGCTTCAACCTTTAGGAGAAGATTCAGAACTATACATGGACTGTATACAAAGTAGGTGAGTTGTAAATCTTGGGTTTTAATGCCAAGCACATCTCACAGTTGTGTGTAACTGAAGAAAGCTAATTGGTGTGATAAGTAATCCCCAAAGCTCAATGACTTATCATATTGAAGATTTGTTTTCTTGCTCACTGTGTAATTCAATGTGGATGGGTGAGGGATCTATTTCTTGCGAGCTTTCAGCGACCCGTGTGCCTTAACTGTAGTGGCTCTGCTGTTCTGTAGGGCTTCACTGCCCCATAGGATCATCTCCAGTGCAATGCAGTCCAGCAGTATTCTCTGGGAGAAGAGAGACAGTTTTGTTAAGCATCCAGCCATTACATATGTGTCCTGAATTTAGTTTCTAATCTAGTTGACAAATGAGCTATATTTCTTTTGATAAGAGTTTTATTGTTAGGGCTTATGCCAAAGACTGTATCATTCATTTGCTTCTCTTATTTATAACTCTGTGCATGGATTCCTGGAAGGACTGTTTTTCTCCTAGAAATGCAACTAAATGTGTTGGGATTGTGCCTGATATCTAAAGCTTGATGAGGATTCTGAGTACTCTGTATTTTAGATAAGGCCAATTGAAACTATTCTTAACCACTCTATACGGTTAACTGTTTCTTCAGAGGCATGTTTCATCAAAGCACAAAAATTATGCAGACAGAACTGGAAATGTTCTCTGAAGAGCATCCTATCATCTTCCTTCTAATTTTGGTTTTTATTTAACACTTAGCCCTCAAAGTGGGGCCATGGCAATAGCTTTGAGTTACAACTCACATCAGGCCTTCGAGGAGTTTGTGATGCTATTTTGTTGCTGGCATACAAAATCAGTGAGGTTAACTGTACTTCTATAGGTCACACAGTGAGTCAACGAATGAGCTATGATTAGCGTTGACAGCTGGCGAGCTGCTAGGCTGTTGCTAACTGAGCAACATTGACATTCATTTTGATTTGACTTTGCATTTCATTTTCAACTATTTATTCATTTTAAGGCCTCTTTAAGAAACTTTTTAGGGATATTGTGGAACCAAGGAAACTTTCTATAAATGCTTTGGGGAGAGTCTTTTTGTTTCCCTCTCTCCTCTTCCCATCTTCCAGTTTAATAAATTGTATTCATATTAGAAAAGCTTTTTCTAGGGGTTTTTTAAATTAAGAAGAAAGCAGATGCCTTAGAAGTTAGGTGGGCACAAATTCATTTACTTATTTTGCAATTTGTAGTTTTTCAACAAAGAATTTCTGAGACCTAATTATATAATAGTGAGTACAAAGTAGATAAATTATATTTGATTAAGTAATTCATGAAGAAATGGAGAGTGTGCATCAAAAGTGATCACAAACTATTTTGAACAGAAGGTTAAAGTGTAGCTGAGGACCAGTTTGGAAGTGGTCTTTTGACTCAGTGGGTCACTGTGTTACTCTCCTGAGAGGGATGAGGGGATGAGGGAGCCCTCTTTTGTTCTGAATCCACTTTGACATGTATGCTTAGGGAGATTTTTAAGATAAAGTGCTGTTTCATAGACCCCCAAGTGTTAACTGCTCAATGCAGCTGGCTGCAGCTGAGGCAGATAGGGCTTCCCAGTTCACTGACTACATAGACAGTTCTGCATTATGGGTATCAGGGTGGCTAGCTGGTCTGGCGATCCAAATAATCCATCTCTGTGGGCAGAGATGACCTATCAGAGCTGAGGACATGGGATTTGGAATCAAAACTGGGATCAAATTCTGTTTCTCTTAATTGCTTGCCTCAGGGATAAATAAGCTGGATTTCCTCACTGGTCAAAGTGTGCCTCCCTTTTATGTAATTGAAGCCTAAGGAGCTAACTTATTAGGGGTTTTTGGGCTAGCAGCTGCTAGGCAAGCAATAGTTTCATCTTTTCTCCCTTCTCTGTCTTCCCCAGCTACACGTTTACTGTCAAGATCCTCTGGTCCTCAGCAATCTGTTGGAATCGAAGAGCAATATCATTTAGATACCTCCAAACACCTATGTTTAAAAAAATTACTTGAAAACCAATAAAACTTATCCTCCAAGTCTCAGATCATATAATCAAGTATATTAATTTATTTGAGTATATCTAGACAGAGCCAAAGATTTTCTCTATTTTCCAGTTATCAAAAAGTTTGATAATTTGGATATATTCTGTTAGTAGAAGAGATTCTGTATGTTTTCTCAGAGAATCACAGCCACCTGTCAGCTGGACCAAGTTTTCAAGGTGTACTAGAGCTTCCTCTCAGCCACCCCAGAAAGATAGGCTTGCCTTGTTTTCTCTTTTGGTTCTCAGTGAAGATGAGAATCTACCCATTATTAACTATCTACAAAGTAATCATGATTCTCTCATTATGTATGTTGACACCAAAAAACATTGGTTACTGTCATGTAAGTACAAGAAAAACCATTGGTGTTTAGAATCACAAAGTGATTCAGGAAGTAAATGAAGACTATTAAAACATCTTAAGTTTCGCTGTATGAGGGTGCTTGTTGCATTTTCCCACCAGAAAAACATAAACAATCCTTTATTATTTAATCCTTTATGGGATATAAATAATCCTTTTCAATAACCACAAAACAGGAAGCATTTTCTCTTAAATCAATGGATTCCATTCATTGAATCATATTATATGGGAGAGACAGTGATAGTTGCAGTCTGAAGTGATTTGCATGAATCCCTGCTTTATACTCCAATTATTACTGTACATGATTACAGGACAACCTGGCTGTTAATTGCCTGTGGTCTTTAAATATGCACTTCTTTCAGAAATAGACACTAATTATTAGATCTTGTTTTCGGTCTCACCCGAAGTGGCAAATGTCTAGAATTTTTTTTTTTTAAAATTTGCAAGTCTAATGGTGCACAGACATAGTAAAACTGATTTCATTTGGAATCCTGTTTAGAGTGAATGTTTTCTGGGTTATAAATGTTCAAAGATTATGAACTTGGCTTTTAATTCTATGTAGATGTTCATGCATGTCTCTTGGTAAAAGCTGTAAGCTACAGAATGCTGGAGGAATTTTATCTTAAAATGCAGATGAAAATTGGTTTATAAATTAAAACAATAATCATCTACTTCCTCCCCTTCCATCATAATCAAATATAATCAGAAATAATATCAATTCAATATTAATTGTAAGATATTATCCCAATTCTACCCAGATAAGATTTCGTTGTTGTTTGGGAGCTGTGGTTGGAATTGTAAAGCCAGTTTGCTTTGTGGCTTGGGCTCTCCTTTCTTCTGGCTTCGATGTCTGAATAAGGTGATTGATTCTGAACCTGGTAGTGTTGGGCTTATTCTTTTATTTAGGCCAGGCTGTGCCTTGTGGGTCCAGAATGTGAGGTAAATGTGGAACCAGAGTGTGGGAAAGCTGGGCAACAGGAGCACGAAAGTGCTGCCTCAGGGCCACAGCTGCAACTCAGGTTCAGATCAATTTTAGATAGAAATCCTGAGTTTTATGTGAAATACAGAAATTTCACAACATTGAATGTGTAACTCAGTTTTTAAGAACGTAGTATGCCAAAGGAAGAAAGCGTGCAAGTATGACTTGTGCTTTTAGCACATGCTATTCCCACTTCCTTTCCTGTTTTTGTCATCTAGCCATTGCTTGCTCATCTTTCTTGACTTGATTTTGTTATCATTTCTGTATAAGAGATACCTTCTGTGGCTCTTTTAGCCTCTTCTGTTTCTGAAAACCACTTGTAAATAATAATATAATTGTCTTTATTTTTTGTTTTCCTCCCAGTTTATAGAATTCTAGAGGGCCTGAAAAAATATTAGAAGAATAAGTGATGGTGAGTTGGTATCTCTTCAGGTCACAGGAGGGTTTTGGTCTCTCAGGTGATACAGGGGATGTGGCCATTCCAAGGCTTCTCCCAAGACTTCTGGATCAATCCTTCAATGGAGCCTCTATCCCAGCTTCCTCTTTAATCAAACCACCTTAGAACAGGATGCTGAGTTTCTTTTCTTAAAGGGTACTCTTACTTACCACTACTGTTTTATTATTTCTGCTGCCTTTCTCTTCTTTATTTCTCAGAATTCAGCATATTCTAGAAGAAGGTAGAGTACAGATGTGTTTTTGTGACTCAAACCAAAATGAGTCTTTCTCCTGTCATAATTATAAGTAGGGCCCTAGGCTGTGTTTACTGCCTCTAAAATAAATGTGGTGCTTAGCTTCTCAGTTGCAACACTTTCCAGCTTTTATGAAAGAAATAAACAAAAATAAAATGTTATTTTAAAAGTAGTGTCAGAAATTAAATAAATTACCCTCAATAGTGCTGTATAGTTTTAAAAATTTGGAAGGATTGTTCAGTAAAATCTCCACAGCAAGCACCCCACCCCCACCCCCGAAAAAAGCGTTCTGCATTTGGCAATGATTATGTCTAATCCTGTTACAACTGTGTAGTCTGATTTTTTAATTTTTTCTCAAATTATATGTAGAATCAGTATGGTGTAGTGTTGAAAGACTTAGTCTCTGTTGCCAGGCTGTGTAGTTCCCAGCATTATCATGCATGGGCTATGGAGACTCATAAAGTTAGGATGGTGATTAAATTAGTAGAAAAAAGCAAAACCCTTATAAAAGTGTCTGCCACATAAATACTAAGTACATATTTGCTTATTATTATGATTTTTTTCCTTGTACTGGGGATTGAACTCAGGACCTTGTTTGTGCTTTCGAGGCAGGCGTGGTGCCACTGAGCTAAATACCTGGCCCTCACATTTACTTATTTTTAAGTCAAGTTTTTAAAGGTATAATTTGGGTTACAGTTTAAAATGCAGTGAATTTCACCCTTTTAAATGTGCCATTATATGATATCCACCACAATCAATCCATAGAACATTTCTGTTATCTTGTTAGAAAACAGTGTTTATGCAGAATTATTGTAGTCATCCAGTGTGTAGATTTCTTAGTCTGACTTCATTCATTAAGCATGGGGATTGGGAACCTTTTCTTTAAAGGACCAGATAGTAAGTGTTTTGCCTCGAGGGCTGTATGATCTGTGTTATGACGCTCACCTTTGCTGTAGCAGTATTCAGTGCATAAGTGTATTGATTCAGCATGACTATCTTCCAATAAAACTTTGTTTACAAAAATGGGTGGCAGCCATATTTGGCTGATGGTCATACTTTGCTGAGTCCCGGCTTAGCATGATACCTTTGAGGTTTATTCATGTTGTGATGTGCATCAGTAGTTTGTTTAGTCTTTTTAAAAATTGCTGATTTTCTGGGTGTGGTGGCATAGGCCTGTAATCCCAGCACTTAGGAGGCTGAGGCAGGAGGATTGCCATGAGTTCTAAGACATCCTGGGCTACATAGTGAGTTCAAGGCCAGCCTGAACTACATAGCAAGATTCTGTATCAAAAAACCAAAAACCAAAAAATAATTGCTGATTATTATCCTGTTGCATAGATAACATGCAGTTTAGTCTTTCACCAGGTGAAGGACATTTGGTTTTTTCCAGTTTTGAACAATCGCAAATAAAGCCATTATAAACTTTTGCTGTACGCATATTTTTGTATGCATATTTCTATGCATACATAGGTTTTCATTCTTTTTGGGTAATTACCTAGGAGTGCATTTGCTAGGTTGAATGGTAAGTATACGCTGACCTTCTTCAGACACTTTCAAACCATTTTCCAGAATGGGCTGCATCATTTCACATTACCAGCAGCAATATAAGAGAACTCCAATTGTGTTTTATCCTCACCAGCACCTGGTATTATTCTTTTTTTTAAAATCTTACTCATTGTAAAAGAGGATGAAGACTCTTAGATGCCAGAGTAAAGATATGTACTTTTAACAAATTATATTGGAAACTCTTGAGAGGTTTTACACATATCAGTTATGTTATTTGGGCTTAAAATGATTACTCCAGATGCAACAAGGAAAATGATTTGGCAAGAGGAAGGGTAAATGTGCAAAGACCTTTGGGAGCATGTCATATAGGTTGCAGTGAAGAGAGGAAGTGACCAGGTGTGAGAAATTTTCAGGAGCTGGAATTGGTAGAGCTCAGTGATTGATCAGTTACAGCACTGAAGAGAGTGGAAGCTGTCAAGGATGCCTCCAGAATTTCTGGCATATATACATAAGACACCCAGAATAGAGGTCCCTGGGCAGTTTGATATCTGGGTTTCAGAGTGGGGGAACAAAATTAGAAGTCATTGTGGTATAAGAGGTATTTGATGATATGAGGTAGAGAAGATTCTCTAGGGAGAGAGTTCTTATGCTCTGAGAAGAATGAATAGGATGCATTTAAGAGGAGTGTCAGTGATTTGTGTTGGGCAGTTGAGTGACATCCAGAGGAAGCTGAGAGTGATTTGGAGAGACTGACGAGAAAAAGAGAATTGTCTCAAAGATGCTGAGGTGAGTGAACAGACAGTTGCGAGCTACTGGAAGGAGTGGAATAGGGGGCATTAGTTTGTCCTGTTGGTGGTAGTGGCTGTGGTATGTATGTAAAAAGCCTAGTTAGAGGCAGTTGATGGGTAAGGAGTAAGGCCATAGACAAACAAGCGCTTACAGATTGTTTAAGAATTTGTAGGATGGTAATTAGAAACCTATGAAAGAAGTATTTTTTAATTGTTAAGAAGGGACTGTTAGAACATGCTGGTGAGAAGGGTGAGTGAAGCAGGGCACAAACACGGGAGAAACAGTACACCCAACAGCGTAGCTGATGCTGATCAGATCAAGTCTGCCTCCTAAAGGAGAACCTCAAGCAGTCGAGTTTAACCTTCATATGTAGAGCAGAACAGGGAGCTTTTAGTATTACCAGGTTCTAATGAACTATATCATAATATGGTCTTTAAATGTATTTCTCAAGTATTTCTAGAAAACCTACCAAGCAGAAAATGTCAGCAATTCTTTTGATGTGTGAAAATGCTCTGGTGTTTTAGTCACTTGTCAGTCTCATGTCCAAGTCCTGCCCATCTGTCATGGTGCAGCTGAAGCCCTCAGATGAAAGATTCTCCCTCCCTCCTTCCCTCATCTGAATGGTCATAGCCTGGTATGGTTATTCCCTCTATTTTGACATTTGTTCTTTTTACATACTTGTTATATATGTGCAGTGAGTGAGTATGTGTGTGTGTTTAACAGTGGCAGCAGTGGTAAATATATATTCATTCCTTTCATTAGATGACAGAAGGCAAAGACCATAACCGAGAGATATTCTTTCCTCTAAAATACCTGGCAGCAATACTTACTTAGTTTGTTACCTTAAATATATATAAAGGTAAACATGAGGAAGTAATTACTAGCAAATAATTAGGAAGAGTTATACTTTGCAGAATAGGATTGTTGTGGCTTGGCATCTGAGGTAATAGTGTGAAAAATCATGGCACCTGACTGATTATAACCTTTGTTTTTATGGTACTTAGTAAGATATGTTTTGAAATTTCTTTTTTATATGCTATTAAGGAATCAAATTATTTGATAATAATAGTAACAAGTACTGTAGGACAGTACTATGTAGTTTACTAATAACTGATGATATTACTGCATTTCGACAGAAGATAAGCCAGATATGGAGAGACAGAGACATCACAGGGGCTTTGTCTTCATTTTAGAGAAATGGAGAAACTAAGGTCCAAAGAGACACTGTGTTAGAAGTTACATTGCTGATAAACAGGAGTGCAGAGACTCAAGTTGGGATGTGTTGACCCTAATCCAGGGTTTTCCCAGGACACCCTCTGGTTGCTAGATTGATTTTCATAGAAATCCATTTAGCTTAATAATAATTAAATCCAGTCATAGAAGGTAATTTATTTTATTTACTGGATAAAAAATCCACTTATCCTGAATGATTAGAATAATCTCTAAGTGTAAGCATAAGTCTTTTTGAACAAACTTTGGCCTGAACATCCATATGTGGCCTCTTCAGCAAGCAGAATGGGAAAAATACCACCATTATGGATTATGATGATGCTGTTTTAAAGAGAAGGAAATAGATGTTGCATATCCATGGGTTACTAATAGAGCAATACTGGTTACTACTGTTTAGTGTAGTGAATAAGCCTAGTGTTAACAGTTTAGAAAAAAACAAATACCTATTTCTCTGGGCTTTGACTCTGATTTCAGGCTCTGGCAACTACTTATTTTTTTGAATACTAGTATCACTTTTTGAATACCAGTGTTTTTTTGAATATCAGATTTGAGATGATGGTAAATTATGTAAGAATTAGGACTAAAGAAGGTCATTATCCTTTAAGAGGAACAGACCTAGCTTTAATTATTAAGTTTTCAGAAAAGGAAACACTATACAATAAATACATGAAGTTCTTGCTTTTGTATTAAAGTATTTAATGGGGAAGACTCTGACTAAAATATTTGAAAAATATGATTCCAGTTAAACATAGCTGATTACTTAAGCTGCTAAGCAGATTCATTTTGATTGTACTAACTTAAACTTATAGAACCCAAACTCTAGAATATAGTTTTGCCAAGGAAATGGAGGAATGAGGAATATATGTTTTTAAGAAATTGCAGAAAGCAAAGTGCTATTTTCTCTTCCTTTCTTGTGACATCAATACATTTAAATATTATCTGGATGAATTGTTGCTGCTGGGTGAAATATTTCCTTCTTTTGCCCTCTAAATCGTATTAGGTATTTGGGTAGAAATAATTGAACTTGTCTCTATATAAAGCCATAACAAGCAGTTGAGGTATTGAATCTGAACTGTCTTTTAGTTGAGACTTACGTGAAGAAATGCACTCAGCACTCCTTTCCCACGTAATGCTGGTCCTGTACGTCCGTGGGTAATCTGGCCTTGCTCTGCTATCCCTTATCTCCACTACAAATTCCTTCTTTTAGTGTACTGTAAAATGTATTAAATCAGCATTCCAGATGAATGCCTGAAAGTGGTCTGCTTTTCCATCAGGTGAACCTGGCCTATGTGGAAGCAGCAGAGTGCTTTGAACCTGTTAACAGGGAGCCTCCTTCCAGAGAAGCTCAACTCCTGACTTTGCGAAACACTTTGGAATTTGATATCCTTGTGATTGGAGGAGGAGCAACGGGAAGTGGCTGTGCGCTTGATGCTGTCACCAGAGGTGAGTCCTGATGTGTGTGAAGGTGATGCAGGTCAAGGCTCCCCCTCGCCCCATACAGAGACAGTGTGTGTGCTGTGTTAGTGAAGTCTCGTTTCTTTAGCATTCCCTAATTTTTCTTCCTTTGTGAAACACTGTCACAATTTTTAAAACATCACACTTGACAATTTAA
This sequence comes from Heterocephalus glaber, assembly GCF_000247695.1. Next base: position 9,392,261 of record NW_004624732.1, on the reverse strand, counting down.
AAATTAAATATAACTTGTCTTCACTACAGTGGATTTGTTTAAAAAGAAAATTGTACATTTCTGCAAACTCATTGATTTGATACTGTTTAAATTTTTCTAATGCATAGTAAATATGTTTACATTATATGAAATAAAAATATGTATCACCTGAAATCATATTTATGTCATTCTGGGGGCAGAAAAAGATTTATTAAATGAAATAGTCTAGTAAGATAATTCTTTTGGTTCATGCATCTCTTAAAACTGTCTTCTGGTGAAGTATGAACTGCAGTTCAGAAAGTCTAATTGGCACTTCAGTTCATGAACTTGATTCTTTTCACAATTCTGGTCTCAAAGCGAGTTGGATGAGAACTAAATCAAATTCAATGGTTAGATTTAATGTTGACCTTATGGAGAAATCTGAGTTGGTTCTCATCCAGTTCAGTTGTGACTAGAATCATGGAGAGAATTGAGTTCATGAACCAAGGCATCACTGTAATGGAAAACACTCTGTCCCCGTCACCCTGTCTACTATTGATAAGCATTAGGGAAGACATGATGAAAAGTTCCCTGAAGATGGAAAGATGACATGTACAGAATGAAAGTGTAGTACGGAAGAGCAGTGCTCTTGCATATGGTGTAGTGTCTTAGTTACTTTTCTATTGTTGCTGAGACAGAATACCTGACATTCAAATTTAAAGGGGAAAGGGTTTATTTAGCCCGCAGTTCATAGAGGTTTCAGTCTATAATCGGCTGGCTTCAAGGCAGGATAGCAGAGGCAATAGTTCATGGTGGAGGAAGACTGCAAAAGCAACAAGAGACCGTAACAGCATCTTTCTGCCTCTTTTATCTTATAGACTACTTAGGGCAGGTAGCACTCACACCCTTGATCCTAGTGCCCTTGGGCCTAGCCCCACCATGAATCAGTCACACACTCTAGATTCAGCTACCTCTGAAAAAGCATAAGGCTTTTGGGGGAGCCATCTATATAAGCTATAACATATAGTTAATAAAATAATCTTTTTCTTTACCTGTGAGATTAGTGTAGAATATGGAGTCAAGGAAATACAGGTACATATTTTGAGTCAGCTTTGTTATTAGGTGTGTGTGTGTGTCTCTCTGTGTATTTGGGCATATTTTACTTGATGTCTCTGAGGTTCATGTTTCAAATAGGTTAAAAAAATACCTTCTTTGAATGATTTTTGTGTTCTTGTGTAATCAAGAAGAGACTTGGAATGGTACTTTGTCACACAAAGTAGATGCTTAATAAAACAGAATTATAGCTACTATTATTAATATGAAGGTAAAAGATTTTTAGAATTAGTTGCCTTGAAGAAATAATACTACAGGATATCCTCAGTGTATTAAATTGGGCCTGGCATGGTGATGCACAGAGAGGTTGAGACAGGAGAACTGGCACAAGTTTGAGCCAGTATGGGCTACATAATGGGTTCAAAGCCAGCCTGGACTTCATTAGCGAGATCCTGTCTCAAAACAAAACAAAAATCCCCAAAAATGTATTAAATTGGGCTAGGTACTGCTGCAAGGAGTTTTACCTCTGTATTATTTTAGTTTTTAAATCATGTTCAATAATTATGACAGTTTCATACTTTATGATAATAATTTATTATGGAATAATTTTTCTCACACTAATGAAGTTCCTACCAATGCTACCCGAGGTTTATTTATCTTATATACCTGGTAGAATTTACTCTCATAGAAATGAAGATTTAATGAGATTTAAGCACACATAAACAAAAAATGCCCTAGATTACTATGATTTCACGGCACCCACATTTAGGTTTTGATCTCTGTGAACCTCATTGCTGAGTCCTTTTTTGTTAACTTTAATAATGGTAAGTTCAAAGTATAGGCACTGGAATCTAGTTGACCTAAATTTCCTTTCTCCAGCCATAGAATGTAATTTACACCAGACTATCTCTGGACATGCAAAAGCAGATGGTAAGAGCAGCTGTAGGTATCACAAATTGAACTCAACTTTGTACCTCAGGGGACCTCGCAGGAGAAAAGAGAGAAGGAACCATTCCCAACGTAATGGACAGTCTTGTTTGGGACCACTTCTCTCAGAATTAAAATTTAGTAGGTGACAATTTTGTGTATCAAAAAGAATCGTGTCCCCAGTAGGATTCAGAAAATTATATTTCTTGATATTTCCAGTTATTTTCATGCTATTGTACTAAAATACATAACCATTCTTTTTATTTCAGTTCTGAAAATACTCATTGAGAGCCTGTTGTATGTATGGCAAATATGTAGGGTACTACAAGAGACTACAAAGATGATTGATAGAGTTGGTACCTCAGAGTTCTCTAGTGTTTGTTTGCATACAGCAGATTGTGTTATAGGAAATGTGTGCCTTTCAAAAAGCTCAGAGACATGATAAAAGTATGAATAGGGGAAGGAGTTGTATCTTCAGAGAATGGTCAGAGACAGGAAAGCTGCTGTTTGGCATAGGTAATTTTAATAGGCAAATATTTCTTGTTGAAAGTGCTCCAGTCTCAAGGAACATGCAGGAGGGACAGCATGGACTCAGTGTATGTGACAGACAGAGCATACTTTAATTCGTTTTGTTTGCTTTTTGAGATAGGGTCTTGTTATGTAGCTTAGGGTGGGCTTGAACTCACCTGTCAGCCTAGGCTGACCTCAAACTCATGGTGATCCTTCTGCCTCTGCCTCCCAAGTTCTGGGATTACAGCTGTGTGCCACCTTGCCTGGCTTGTCCTTTAATTTGGAGCAGAATATTAATCAGCTTTCCTGTCACAGACACAAAATACCTGACACTCACAATTTATAAGAGGAGAGGTTTATTTTGGCTCACAATTTTCAGAGGATTTAGACCATGGTCGATTTGCTCCAGGGAAGAAACTGTATGATGGCAGTGAATGGCATAGGAAAACTGTTCATTCCAGGACAGCCAGGAATCAGAGAAAGAAGGGAGGCACTGGGGACAAGAGTATACCCTTCTGGGTCATACCCCAGTGTCCCGCCACTTCTGGTTGGGCCTCACCTCATAATAGCCATTCAACCAGGAATTTGTCAATGGATTAATCCACTGATGAGTACAGTGCCCTCGCAGTAACAGGAGGGGAGAGGCATGTCTGACCATGGTATTATTAGAATTTCTTCTATTCTTTTTTCTTGTCCCTTCCTTCCTTTCCCCCTTCTCCCTCCCTTGTTCTGTTTCTCATTTGAACATTTTCTCCCCATTTGTCAATATCTATTATAATGCGTGTGTGTGTATATATATATATATATATATATATACACATACTATTTTACTATATATTATATATTATAGAAATTTATTCTACTTATTGGTAAGAGGAATGTAGTTACATAGTATAGTGTATATAGTAGAGTATAGTGTATATAATATTCTTTTTAATCGCAAAATCTCTTACTTATTTTTACTCAGTGACTGTAGATTTTGACTTTTTTTTTTTAAGTGCTGGTATTGAACCTAGAGCTTCACACATTCTTAAGCACATAGTCCATCTTCACCGAGCTATGCCCCAGCCCAGTTTTTTTTTCTATTTAAAACAATATTATTTATTTATGAGTCAAGAATTGAATTGAAGCAACTCTGAGAACACAAAGACTAATTAGATGTGGCCTTGCTCTCCAGGAGCTTACAGTTTATTAGTGCTTATTGAACAAATAGATTTTTTCTTTGAGTGGGGAAGGGCATTCAGAAGCAAGCAGAATGAATCAGGGCATTCGTGGGTGACTTGGGTGGTGGTGACTGTGGTAGTGGTAGTGGTGGTGATGATGATACTTTTCAGGGCTTGAATGTTGATCAGCATCGTAAATTTTATAGTTAGTAATGGCTAAAAAATGATGTACTTTTAATATCCTTTGACATATTGATTGCTGTCCTAAAGTAATTGGCTGAATATTTTGAATTTATATAGAATTATGATTTATAGAAGGAATCAACAAACTTTAGCATATATGTCCTTTATTATACTGTTAGCTCTTTGGGGATAATGTTTATAATTAAAATGTATAAAAAGATACTGAAAGTAATCTATATTTATCCTTTTACTGCAATTTTTGATCATATCAGTAGCTCTCTGAAGTGTGAAATAATCATGGGCATTTGGTTAATGAATTGTGCATTGTTGGTGTTCATTCATGGAATTTGCTCTTTTATTATATTTGATGCTTCACTTAACAACAAATTTTGCTTTCTCTGTGTTTGATATGTTTTTACCAAATTATTCCTGATTGTATCCATTAATCTTTAGTCACATTTGACAAAAATAAATTACTGTGATCTTTTAAAGTTACCAGTAATAATTAGATTTTTCAGGACATCAAAGTTTTGGGGGAAGCTATTAGATGTTAAAGGGCTTGTGTAAAAATGTTTGCACAAGCCTTTTGATGAAATACTGTACACAAATGCAATTTTGGTAATAGATAAACAAAGACTGTAGAAGGAAGAGAAGTCATGGAGTCTTCATAACGAACATTTATTTACATTCCCATCATCCCCCTTTGCTTGAGAATCAATTTTCATTTGGGAATACAGTATTACTTCATAAACAAAAATATGCACAATTCTCCTCACGTTCTCCTGCAGGTCTCTAGGATCAATAGAAACTGCTTCACTGTTTAACACCTTTGTGTCTGGTTCCCAGGCAGAAGCAGTCCTGAAGCCCAGTTGTGGGTTCTTCACTCCTAAAGGAAGCAGGAACATGGAGAATCTGATGAATATATTCACTACCACAGGGTTCTCCAATGTGTTTTCTTTAGTTCTTTATATTCTTTTGTGTGACTCTACCTGTGTCGACAATTTCCCAGAACATTTTTGGTTTAAGATTTGATTGATAAAATTGAACTTTTATGGCTTCAGTTTAAGTTCTAGAGAAGACTTTCTCTTGCTGGAAGAAGACATTAAATGTAGTTTTGTTGTTTAAAGATGTATATGTTCTTTTAGGTTAGAAATGGTGTCTTGCTAGCTGTTCTTGAATATCATTCTGATTCTTTCAAGTCTAAGGTGGTATAGCATAGCGATTAAGGATACAGGCTATAGAAGTATAATGAAGTGGGGTCAAATCATGACCTCATTCTTAGCTTCATGAACTTCAGCAAGTGTCTTAACCTTATAGAGAATCTCAAATTTTCAGGAATAAATGAAGAATAATAACATTCTCCCTAAGTAAAGGTTTGGAAAAGTGAGAGGTGTGTACATTACAGAAAAAATGCAGAAAAGGGGAGAGCCCTGGACACAGTGGATTCTGAGAATTATAAGTTTCTATCATTCAGCACGCTCCTATCCCTTTGCCCTGCAGGTATGGGAAAATCCCATGTAAGGAAGTAGAATGGCAGAAAGGTTGTTTGTTAGTCACTGCTAATTACACCAGATTACAGATTTCTCTAAAAATTATTCTGGAAATTTAACGTAACTTTAATTAATATAGTGACTTCCTTTGAAAGGTACTGGGAAGGGGGAGAACTTGAGAAATCATGGTAAACTTTACCTGAGAAATAAGACCATGAGACTCAGTAAAGTATTAAGGAGGAGAGAGGCCTGTCAGATATTAAAGTGTATTCTAACACTACTGCAGTTAAAATAGTTTGCACAGGGAATAGAAAGATGGGTGGAATAAAACTAAGGGTCTAGAAATAGATGTAAATGCGTGACGTTTAGAATATAGTCAAGGCAGCATTTTAAACTGGTCATTATTGGTTACTTAATGCTGGAGTCTTTTGTCTCCCCAGTTTATGTACACATGTGTGCTTATGTGTATGTGTATATATTCTGTTTATCATCCTCTGTGCAAATCAAGGATTTAAGAATAAAACAAAAGATTATTAGAAAAAATGTATATGAACTTTAAAAACTGGAGCAGAAAACATGTTTCTAAACATGACACTAAGTAACTATATAGAAAAAAGCCTTTTAAATTAATTTCATATAAATTATTTATGGCAAAAATATAATAAAGTAAAAATATGTGAAATTTGCAAAGTATGTTTAACATAGCCTATAAGATAGAGTTTGTTTCAAGTGTTTTTAACTTTTCCATGTTCTTTAATTTTGATATGTCTATGATGAACAGTATGTATGTGGATTCCATTTACTTAATTTTATTTTTTAATACTTAATATATAGACTATCTCTTTTAGTAGACATATTGAATTGGCTTATGTTTATGTGATTTTACATGCATTTATTTTGTCTTTTTTAACTTCCCATCTTTTTCCTTTTTCCTCTTTTTTATCTGTTATATTAGATCAGTCTTATATCCTGCTCCATTTCCATACCCTCGTCCTGAAAGATTTGTTTATCTCTACCCTCAAGTCCCAGGGACTTTTTCTGCTACCAAATCTAGGCTTCTGACCTGTTTATCTCATGAACCCTGCAGACCATCTGCTGAGACAACTGGCTCCATGGCTCTATTGCTGGTGTCCAGGCTGAATCTGTCTTCCTGCATCCTGACCTTGTTCCAGCAGATAGTCCTTGGCTCCAGACAGTGGTCAGGAGTAGCTTTCCAGCCTCCTTGTGCAAGAGACAGAGCCCTCCTTCAGTCCTAGCATCCAAGTGCTCATCTGATTTCTTTATCTTTCTTCACAATGGGTAGTTGTATTCTTCTTGTCCTTTATGAGCTGAACTCCTGGTTCACTTTGCCTGTTTGTGGTTGCTAAGCCTAGCAAGACAGAAGCATTTGACCTAAATTTCTGGTTCAATTTCTGGTTCATGGAGTGTTTCTTATTTTTGAGTCAACTGTGTCTTTAATTTTGTCTGAATTTGGAGAAGAGAAGGAAGAGCTCAAAGTTGGATGTACAAGTCATATTAATTATAATTTTATTTATAGTAATATTTGTAACAATTTGAAAAATTTGGGACTGGCTTAAAAAAACTGAGGTATACTAAATTACTGAAAAGAGGTAAATATTTTCAGGGAAAATGGCTAAAATATGCTGTAAGTTGAAAAAGCAAGTTATGAAGAATGATGGCTAATTTTGTTTTTCAAGCAAAAACAAAATGGTATATAGATTGTATCCTTTCATAGGTATAAGTTAGTGATAATGTATGAAACATTTAAAATAAAGCCTTGGTTCCCTCTGGATTTTATGACTAGAAAGCTAATAATGCATTCTTTTGTCTTCTCTTTTCCTCTGACTTCTATATTGTTTGGATATGCTTCCTATCTTCAAACATTGGCTATTTTTATGATAACAAAGTAAAAAGAGATAGCAACAGCAGCAAATCTCTTATTCCCTGAAATAGTGTTATTGCAATTGTTATAACTTAATGCAATTTTGTGACTCTGTAATCACATGTGTTTTTAAGGAACACAAAATATATTAATGACATAGTCTAATAACATAATATCTCTATTAATAGTTTGTACATTTTCTAATACAAACATAAAAACTGATGCTCAGATAACCAATCCAATATTTCACACTTCTATGAAATGCTAACATTTGCTGTCAGAAAATGCCAGGCGAAGCACACGATCCTGATCACAGGGATTAACAAGCTAGGATTACTTTTCAGCTTTACAGGGTGTTATTTTTTAGAGAAATTGATCCTTCATATAAAATGTTTAGCCTTTGGGTTAGTCCTTTTTTCTTATTAATGGCAATGGCTGTCTGAAATCCAAAGTTAAGTGCCTAAAGCTTTTCTAAATAAAGATTATCTCACCTTTCTTTAAACTGTATCCATTTTTCTTTACGGAGCATGTGGATTTAATACGTATGCTTATGGTACAAATATAAAGTATCTTATGTTTTCTGATTTGTGTATTATTATCTTGACGACTCTGATAGTTATTTTCTAGTACTTACCCTTGTTTTATATTAAAAATACCTTAATAATGACATTTCTAAAATTTTATTGTAACGAAACAATTAAAGATATAGGAGTTGAAATGAAAATATAATCTTCAGTGCTATCTGTAATAGTGAAAAAATAACCCAAAATTTCAACAGAAATCAAATAAGCACATCGTTGTAAACGTTAATGTAATACTGTCCCTGCTTTAGAAATGAAATCATAGAAAAAAATATTGATGTGGAGAAATGTTTACAGTAAAGTGTTGAATTAAACCCCTTAAATATACCATATGATCCTATTTTTATAAAAATGTACATACGTGATTATATAAATGCATAGAAAATGTGAATGTTTAAACGCCCAAATGTCAACTGTGGTTATCTCTGAGTGGTGTAATTACAGGAGAGTTTTATTTTGTTCTCTTTGCTTCTCTGCATTTATTATATTGAGCATGTTTTCATGCATAATAAGATAATCAGTAAAAGGTATTAAAATATACTTCTGTTCTATTTCATGTTGTGAAAGTTAAATGTCGTACCATTTCTCCCCTTAGATTGTAATTACTCCTCTATATTCATCCAACTGTCTTGATCCACAAATTGGTTTAGTTAGAAGTAGCTAGACAACCTCACTGAGGTCGGAAAAGACAAAGCTGTGTTCAGTGCAGACGCCTCACCCTACCTGGAATATACAACTTCAACTTGTTAAAAGATGGAATGAAGATGAGTGAAAGGTAGATTTCAAGTTTGACTTTATTCTTCTACTGTAACTAATTTTGTTACTCTGCCTAGGATTGAGAGTAATTTCACTCTAGATGTTAATATTTTATCACTGAGAAATTCCTGAGACAACTAACTGAAAATACTCAATCAAAAATAAAATAATATTGCCACTTTAAAATATTTTGGGACAAGCTGGGTATGGTACCTGTAACCCCAGCTACTTGGCAGTTGAGGCAAGAGGATCTAAGTTCAAGGCCAACCTAAAAGAAACTTAGTGAGACCCTGTCTCAAAATAAAAAGGGGTAGGGGTGTAGCTCAGTACTAGAGCACTTACTTGCCTAGCACATGTGAGCCCTGGGCTCAATCTCTAGAACTGCAAACAAAATAAAACCAAACAGAAATATTTTAGTAATGCTTTTAGCTTACATGGTGCTTAATATGTTACTTTGCTATAATTTTGGAAAATGAATTTCCATTTTTGCTCTGGAACGAGTAGTCTCATTTTTCTCCAGAAAGCCTGGTTGGGAAGCTTGATGACTTGACACTGGAAATAATGGTACAAATCAACAACAACAACAACAACAACACACAGCAAACCTGGGTTGACTGAGGAGGAGTGTATTTTAATTTTTTGTTAGTATTTTCTAGAGTTTCTCACAGAAATACATGTGAGTAACTTTTAAAAGACATGTTCAGGATTGGAAAAATCAGCTTGAGAACTTGAAAGTGTCCTCTGTCACTTAAATATCCTGAAATATCCCCCTGAGATGGTTGTCTAATTCTTAGAGTCATTCTGTGCCTCACAGACTTAGTTTGGTAAAAAAGAAAAAAACCCAGCCTCACAGCACAGCCCATGTAGTTCTGTCATCATCTCACTCTTACAGTACCGTCTTCAGCCTTGGAAGGCTAGAGTCTTCCTTGCTGTGCTCATCTGTGTGGGCCTTCTCCATCACCACCCTGACCCCCTCAGTTAGAGAAATCTTTCTGGAACATTAACCAGATTTCTCTGTGTAAAGCATTTTAATAGTCTCCCTGGAAAGTGATATAATAGCATTTCTCAAGACAGTATCTTAGAATTTCTGAAAAAATTTAGATTATTTTATTTATTTATTTATTTTTTCTGGTACCCGGGATTGAACTGAGGACCTTGTGCTTGCCAGGCAGGCATGGTGCCACTGAGCTAAATTCCCGGCCCCCTAGATTATTATTATTATTTTTTTGGTACTGGGGATTGAACTCGGGTCCTTAGCTTGGAAGGCAGGGGGTGGAACCACTGAGCTAAATCCCCGGCCCAGCCCTAGATTATTTTTTGTAGTAAAAAAAAAACCAAGCACACCCTAGTTCCTTGACATGGATACCCTGTAACTGAGTACAGTGTTCATTTTCATGCTTTCATGGCACTGATGCCAGTTCTTGTTCTTTCTAATGAGTTGTTTCTAAAACTGATCCAGGACCTTTAGCCATATTCTCAGAGATATTTGTCTTTTGAAGTGACCTAGAGATTACTTGTGAGAAACAGGACTTCCAGGACAGTATACTAAGCCCTGTCATGGTTGGAAAGCACCTTGTGATCTGATTTGTCAGTTCTTCCCCTGGGATCTCTTTCATGTTGTGCTGACCTACACTATTCTCAGGGCCCAAGTAATAAGCAGCCCCTGAGTGAGCTGGGGCACTTCAAGTATTTCCTCCTCCTCCTGCTGCTGCTGCTCCTCCTCCTCCTCCTCCTCCTCCCTCCTCCCTCCTCCC
>NW_004624732.1:9327555-9379450 GCF_000247695.1 Heterocephalus glaber | reverse complement strand
CTTGACTGAATTTGGTTATTAAGTCTAGAAGACTTTTGGTGGAGTTCTTGGGGTCTTCTATATAGAGTATCATGTCATCTGCAAATAATGACAAATAGTATGTTCTTAAGAGATTTGCAGATGTCGTTTGTCTATGTGCAACTTGGGATTTATGTCTTGAATTCAACTTGTAGAGGAAGATGAAAGTCCTCGATATTCTCAAATGTGGCCCCTGCTGCACTTTATTTGCCTCTTTTGAGTTGGTAGTTACACGTCAGCCTGGTCTATGTCTAATTCATCACAACCATCAGCACTTTCACTCTCAGTATTCATTTTTTGTACTTATTTGCTATCTTTTTCTGTGTCTTTAATGCATCTAATACTAAGTTTACTAAGGGTTTCTCATGTTTAGAGAATGTTAGAGAACTTTCTCTGGCATACTTGCTTAAAAAGAGTCAGCTGGGTCTCTGATACCTATAATTTCTGTACTATATTACTAGTTAGATAGGGCATTAGCAGTTTTTGACCTTGAATCAAAATTTTCTACTTTTCTTTCCATAGCTTCCAAATATTTTCTCCCTTTAAGTCAAGAGAATGGCCCTGATTTTATGATGACATTTGGGTATGGTATTTAAACTTTTCTTGATAGAAAGGACCCTTTGATATTAAATGTAATAAATGGCTGAGAATTGAATGCATGCATAAGTTCTTCTTTTTGAGCTTTATGAGCCTAAACTGTGCTAGTATCATATTCTCTTTGTAATTGACTTCCATGATAGCCTTTTTTTTTTTTTTTTTTGATATTGGGGATTGAACTCGGGACCTTGCGCTTGCGAGGCAGGTGGCGGTACCACTGAGCTAAATCCCTGGCCCATTTTTTTTGTTGTTGTTTTTGTTTTTTGAGACAAGGGGATCTCACTACATAGCTCAGGCTGGCCCTCGAACTCATGGTGATCCTCCTCCCTTAGCCTCCAGAGTGCTGGGATTACAGGTATGTATCACTATGCCTGGCTCCATGGTATTCTCTCATCCCCCCAAAATATGTCAGCTGTGGAAATTCCTCTTGACTTAGTGTTGATGTGTACTGTGGACATAGTGAGGTTTTGACTTCCGTTTCTCAGCCAGCGTGTAACATTTGTAGTACTGCTGGTCTTGTCCAGTACTGATGAAGCAGGGTATATCTGCAGGAAAACAACAAAACAGAACTAATTTTCCCCTGAAGAGATTTATAGCAGCCTGCAAGTACAGGAGTCAGGGTGACTCATAGAATTGACCTATCTTGGCACAGCCTGAGTTATTCCAGGATATTTTGTTTCCTTTCCCATGGATATTCTGCATTGTATTCATTTGTCTTGGCATTTATATTTCCTTATAAATTCTAAAGTATTGTCATATGTTCAAATGTTTTAAATTATCCTGTAAACTCCTCAATATTAGAGTCATTTTTTTTCATTTGATATCTTGGATATCTTCCCCATTCTGTACCCGCTGTAATCACCGCCCCAGACACATTTCCAAATATGAATTAGTGCACAACGGAGGTCTAATCTAGACTTACCAGAAGTGCATGAGAGCAGGTCAGAGATGAGGGACTGGAACAGGACTGGACTGTTGTAGGGAGAGATGAATGTGTATTTCAGAAGGCTTCGTGATGATACTCAGTGAACTCTACTTGGGAAAGATGGGTGCCAGCCTCTCTTTTGACCCCCTAAACACACCAAAGTATGTTATTACCACTAAATTGTACTGTAATATTTTCTAGCCGTGATTCATTCGCAGTTTAATATGCTTCTAGTTCTGGCTTGACTTTTCCCCCAGGAAGAGTCTAAAATCTCTTCATTATAATATAGACAGTGTGCTGCACTTTGAATACAAATTTATCCATGTTCAGACTAATTTTTCTTGTGATTGTCTCTACCCTGGAGAAGTGCCTTTAATGAATTACATACAAATTGTGTAATTTAAGAAGTTAATTTGGTTTTCTGGTTACACAGGACTAAAAACAGCCCTTGTAGAAAGAGATGATTTCTCATCAGGGACCAGCAGCCGAAGCACTAAATTGATCCATGGTGGTGTGAGATATCTTCAGAAGGCCATCATGAAGTTGGATATTGAGCAGGTAATTGTGTATGCTGGTTGTTAAACAAAAATTGCAACTATGCTTTTTCTACCCAATTAAATCAGGGTGTTTAAAAATGACTTTTAACATTTCTTCCTCTTGGAAATACTTATTTTGTGTATGCTGCTGGAATATCTTTCAGGAGAGGTGTGTCAGTTCTTTCCTGTAGTATTATGTTTATGGGTAATCAGGGCTTTCTCTACACAGGCATTCCAGAGTAGCAGATTTACAAAATCACTTTTGGATGTGCTACCCTTTGACAATTATGATTGGCTTTTTGCCAGTGGCCACCAAATTGCTACTTTACAGCAGTTTCAGGGGAGCTGTGTTGCAGTGAAGAGGGAGTGCCAAATTGATCCTCTTAACTATGACTGCAATCACACCCTCATATTGTCACTGACATATTGTTGGGGAAAAGAGGATCTGAGTCATGCTTTTCCTGTGTCACACTTTATTGTGTCCAGTCTGCCACCATTTGAAAACTTCCAAGGCAGTGTGGAAGATGACATTTCCCAGAGGGGTAAAGAGATCAGCTGCATTCCCTATCTGCTTTTCAAATACATGAAAAGCACAGCAGCACTGACTTGACATTGTCAAGTTTTGAATCTGTCTCCCCTTTTTTTCTTGACAAGTCAGTTTTGAATCTGTTCCCTTTTCTTATGTTTCTCTTTGGCATCATGATGGATACAAAGAAAATATCATAGATACAATTTAGAATCAGCTAACTTATGATGTGCTCTGGATTATTTATTCAATATCTATGAACCTTAGTGGTCTCATTTATAAAATTAGTATAATAATAATAACAACAACAATAATAACAATACTAGTTCTTTAGAGAGTCATAAAGAGGATCACATGGGTTAAGACTAATGCTTTTTAAAAATAATCTAAAACACTGTGCAACTGCTACACATCATCTTTTCTAAGTCTAGTGAAGGCAAGAAGGAAACTTTTAGCATGAATTTGAACAATCTGTATTTCTTACCTGGAGAAAATATTATGAGGAATTGAGAAAGGGGAGCATTACAGAGAATGCAAGATAAATGGTTACAATAATCTTGGAACTCAAGTCAGGAAAATATCTTACACCTGGCTACTCTGACAGCATGTTTTTCTCCTATGCAAATACAGTTACGGTTTCTAAAAAATCTTTGAGGTTGACAGCATGATGTATTATTAGAAATTTGATTAGGAGGGAGCTATCCTTACTAAGAGGTAGAAGGTTTCTGTGTATCAATCAGTTGGCAGGGTGTCTATTTGCCATTTGAAAATATTATGATATGTTACTGCCAAACTAATTTTCTCTGTTTTGATTTTCAGTATAGGATGGTAAAAGAAGCCCTTCATGAGCGTGCCAACCTATTAGAAATTGCTCCCCATTTATCAGCCCCACTGCCTATAATGCTTCCAGTTTACAAGTAAGCCTTTGATATCACTTTTCTCCTATTTGATCACCTGAGGTCAATGGAACAACACAGTTTTAATAGAAATAATTCCTCAATGTGTATTTCTTAATGTGGTTTTAATTAGCCCTAATCTTTAATCCTTTCCAAACATTTCCATTGGTGCATTTAAAAGTGTGGATTTTCTTAAATACTCTCTATGGAACTATCTCTAAGGACCAGATCTTGAAGGCAAAGGAGATTATGTTCTGTATTTATAATTAGTAATGCCTCATTCTAGTTTCTTAGTGTATATATGATGAACAGCTGCATTTGTACCGAGGAACAGGAGGGCCAGCAATGTAGAAACCCAAAAAGAATCATGCTGTAAAATTTGAACCTGCAACACAGCAAATGAAAACTCAAACTATTTTGGGTCATTTTAAGTATCCAAGTTGACTAAAACTGAAATTTGTCTAGATGTTAAATTATGAAACCCAATTTCCTAATGTGGTTAAAGCTACTCATGAGGTTCCCTTAAGTTGGAATACAGGTACAATAATGTGAAGTGGATTTTATAACATTTAGCCACATGAGTATTGTGGTGTTTTGAAACAAATTTTATAATTTTGTCCCTGTTTTGCCACAGATTGCATAAGACCTCTTAAAGCGGTGATTCTCAGACCTGGGTGCACATTACAAAACCCCAGGCCCTCATCCTACTCTGGTTAAATCAGCCTCTGCTTATGTGAGGTCCAGGCATCAGTGTTTATTTTTAATGTTTCCCCAAGAATTCAAATATGCAGCCAGGGTGAGAGCCTTAGAGGAGATTCATTTTCTTATGTACCCCACTAGATCTGGTGTCAAAAACAGTTATACAGGGCTGTTTCTTTTTCAGTCCTCTTTTAGGTATGCTTTGCTTTCCATAGTGAAAAGTTTCTTGTAGTTTAAGGTATCATTCTATAATGTTATACTCTATTTCTAAAGAAACTGTTCCCCCTATTTATGCTGTAGGTGGTGGCAGCTACCTTACTACTGGGTAGGAATTAAGCTGTATGATCTGGTTGCTGGAAGTAATTGCCTGAAGAGCAGTTATGTCCTCAGCAAATCGAGAGCTCTGGAACATTTCCCCATGCTCCAAAAAGACAGACTGGTAGGAGCAATTGTCTACTATGATGGTATGTGATTTTTTTCACACATTATTTTCTCTCTATAACACCTTAGAATATACTATGACCTCTAATGAAATAGTTTTGCATTTTTAATTTCAATGCTAATCTTACAAAACATTCAAATACACACACAAACACACACACACGTACAGATTCACCATTTTCTTTAGTACTGGCTGAAAAACTACCCATAGCGTTTTGTTTCTAATATTGTTTTATATATTCTTTTCCTTCTTTAATTTCTACTTAGGTCTCATGGTTGATTTGGACTATGTTTCATTGTTATGAATTTGGGCCCCACCCATTTGCCATTTAATTTGTTTTATTTTGCCACTGAATACTTGCCTTATGAATATATTACAGTGGTGAAAGCAGCTGAGGATCTGTTAGGTTCTGTAGGCGAAACCTCTATTTTCAAGGGGTTATAAACCTAGGGAAAAATGCCCCTTGGGCTGTAATTGACATGTTTGTATTTTGCATAGGACACATTCTTGAATGTATAATTTATGTGATGAAAGGTAGATGAACAGCATTGTTAAACCAAACCCTCAGGTTTTATTGCTTATGTTATTGCTGTCAGATGTTTTCCAACAGTGACATTACCTAGTGTCCATTTACCTTGTGTTAAAGGTGAATTCTTTTTTGTATGTAATGTAATTTTGTTCACTTTCATTAGGAGGAACTAAACACTTAGTGTACCGGGCCGGGGATTTAGCTCAGTGGTTCCAGCGCCTGCCTTGCAAGTGCAAGGTCCAAGTTCGATCCCAGGTACCAAAAAAAAAAAAACACACTTAATGTGCCTCCAGGTAGGTTACAAGACCATACAAAGAAAAACAGGTAAAGCATTTGTGCAGTTTTACTAAGGATCCACAGATAGTCATTTGTAAGGAAATGGCTAGAGACAAGCAACTGTCTCAGAAGGTCTTAGAAATTTTACGACAAAGGACATCTTAGGCTGTATATCTCACCTCCACCTCCATTATGTGGTCTTTTATATTTGGTGTTAAAGTCTTAGCACAGTGATGGTAACTCTTTTAGAGCTTTCAATGATAATATATACCTGGCTGCGTCACATGTGCCAGAGGTTCACCACCACTGTCTTAGCATGAAGAAATTTTGTTACTGTTTGAGGAGCCTTTGATATTTATACTTCAGATTATGGGATGTCCTCAAGGCTACCCTTACCTTTTTTTCTTTCCAGTATTTCATTTCTGAGTCAATTCAGCTGTTTGTCAGCCAGGCTTTCATACATAAATGCAAAGCATATATGTGCAGAAGGGGCAATGGGGACCAAACTCTAGAAAATGTCTTAGGAGCAACAATGTTAGAAAAATGTTAGGGGTCTTAGACAAACAGTAAAAGCTAGAAAATTAACAGTTTGTAGTGCCTTGCAGCATCTAAACACCACAGGGTGGCCACTTAACTACTTTTTTTGGTGTCCTTGATTAAGCCTGCATGTTAAAGGACAACCTTCACGGTGAATTTGCTTTTCTACACCAGACCTGTAATGTTAATCCATTGTAGCTTATTGGGTGATTATAGTAAAGAGCTTTTTGGTCCAGGAGAAGTAAGAAGGCATTCTGTAAATAGCATCCTGCCCATCTCAACATGGAAATGTTTGTGGCATTTGCCTCGTTTTACTCATCCTTTCTGCACATACAGTACTCTTCAAATTTTTACTCATTTTTATATCATTTAATATGTCAGGCATCAATTTTATTCATTAACTTTTGCATATATGATTTGCCTAATGAAGAATATTAGTGGATATCATATCTCAATTTGTGATTGTCTTTTGATTCTACATAAAGAAACCAAGGGAAATTTATATTTTTCAATGCAGAAGGAATATTGTAGTAAAATTAAGAGGAAGAAGAATTTCTTTACAGAATTGATTTTTAAGGGCCGGGGATTTAGCTCAGTGGTTCCGGTGCCTGACTCGTAAGCACAAGGTTCAGAGTTCGATTCCTGGTACCAAAAAAAAAAAAAATTATGCCAGGGATTTAGCTCAGTGGTTCTGGCGCCTGCCTCGCAAGCGCAAGGTCCCAAGTTTGATCCCCAGTACCAAAAAAAATACAAAAATAAAAAAAATAAACTGGGCCGGGGATTTAGCTCAGTGGTTTCGCCACCTGCTGCGCAAGTGCAAGGACCCGAGTTCGATCCCTGGTACCAAACAAACAAACAAACAAAAAAACAAACAATTGTTTAGTGAAGATTATATAAAAATAATTTCAAATTGCTGTTTGGAAATTGGTTGTAAAATCTTAAATCTTAAACTGAAGGAGTAAAAATAATTCTGTTCTGGTCATTTGACATAAGTTATGTGCTTTTTCACATTGTTCTGAAATGGTATTGGCCTTGCTATGTCATGCTTGAGGTGAGTCAGAACAACAATGTGAAACAGTATAGTTCTCTGGTTTCACCATTGTATTCACAGATTGAGGCAACTTGTGTTTTATGTGGTATGGTGTGATGAGCAAATTAAAAACCAGCATAGAAATAAGGTGGAGAAGAACATAAGGGTAGAGGAATTAAATGCAATTAATACATGTTCGGAAAAAGGGAAATGCCTTCCTCCTTGACCAGAAATATATTTCAAAGTAGTTCAGAGAGAAAAATTACCTAAATGTCATTAACCATTTTAAGCCCATTGTGTAAACATTGTAATTTATGAAATAAACCTTGCTTAATAGGAAAAAATGTACTATTCATAAATAACCATTAGGAGAATGAGTAACAGTTATCCAAATGGTTTAACAATGCATTCAGGTACTTGAATTAACTTTCAAAAATACTTACGTTCATAAAACATTACCCATTATAAAATAAGCAGAAATAATTTTTATAATTCCCACCTAGGGAAAACTTGATTCTGATTAAAATGTCTGTATAAGTAATCAAATGAACTTTTAAATGTTACCGGAAGTTTTGCTAACTGAAGTTTTATTAACTCTTTTTGGTACTGGGGATCAAACTTGGGTTCTTGAGCTTGGGCAGGCAGTGGAACCACTGAGCTAAATCCCTGGCCTTTACTAACTCATATTAGTAATTATTATACAGTTATTTCAGCTCCCGTGTAAAGTGAAATATAATGGTGTAGAAATATAGTGAGACAGAGCAGTAGACATTGCCATGAACTTGCTCCGGGGGTTTAGACAACAATTTAATATCCTTTCAACATAGAGATGTTAGGGCTGTAAGATGTTCTCTTTGAAGTACAAAATGTACAATTATCAAAAGATTTTTTTAATTACTCCAAAGCACATGCTCATCCCAAATAAATTCTGATTGCTGTTGCATTTGATTAAGGCAAAATATTTCCCCACAAAAATTCATAAAGATAATGGAATAAACTCTCCATACTTTTTGGCATAGTAATTATTGTGACTATTCTTTGTATGGCAGAAATTTGTTCCATTGCCACACTTTATTATTAACTGGTTTAAAACAAGCTGACATATATGGAGGAATAACTACCATCTTTTAAAATGTAGAGTCAAGTTAATTTTCTCAGAATGCATATGAAATGTAAGTTATGAAGTGACATGCCATGTTTTTCCTCCAGTTGTATTTTCTTACGTTATGTTAGAGAAGACAGAGTCAACTCACAGCCTTCTGACTGCATGTCCTGGTGTTTTCTGTCTGGTCCTTTGCCCCTTTGTTGTGCAGACCCACCTAACCATGGCCATTACCACTGATGATTCCAAGTAGAGAGGGCAGGCACGTTCTTCCAAGTTGGCAGGAAGTGTTTAAGACATAAGCTTGGGTGACTTGGTAGGCTGTGAGATCATGTGAATCAGCTTGCATGGGGTTGAGGTAGCTAGTTTCTTTAGGAGTTTATTTTGTGGTCGTCTACCAACTCTTCTTCAATCTGCCAGTTCTTACAGTGGATCTTTGGTGCCATTCTAGTTGGACTTCATTCATCTAATCCAGTGCACAGAAAATGATATATAATTAAAAATCATTAAATATTTAAAACCATTAAATATCCCTATTAAGCCTCTATAAAATGAAGGTGGAGAACAAAATTATAGCTTTAAATTCTTCTTTCTGCCAGTCAAGACATTGACAGAGAAATGTCTGTTACTTCATACCCGATGATGCCTGTATTTCTTATGCACATATGAAAATAGTGACCTATGAGAAATTACCTTGGCTTTCTAATGTAAATAAAAGTTGGTTCCATTCATGTTTCAAAGGGGGAATTAAAGCCCAGCATTCACTAGAATATTCATTTTTATTCCAATCTAAAACTCATAGCATACAAATAGATGAATTCAGCTCATGAGAGAGCAAAGCCAATTTAATCTCTGGCTCCCCTGAGGTAAATGTAGTTCACGGTACTGCCCCCACCCCAACCTCAGCTATAATCCCTGGCTCCGGAGGTAAAAATGCACTGAAGTGAGGAAAATTCTGCAGTAGGATATAATGATCCAAGATGACAGGGACAATAATGACAATGAATTTCATGTCTCCTAGTCATGAGCTAGAGATGCTTGACTAGGCTGACTTATACAATTAAATTGTTACAGGTACAGCAGGAGATGCAGTTAGCTGTATGCTTCAGGGAATGATGCTTCTGGCAAAGACATTGTGGAATCCAGGCTCTCTTTTATTAGGAACAAACTATTATCTTTCAGGCATGCACTCGAGATTGTACACTTTAATAAAAGAAATCCTGGGTTAAAGACAAGTCTTTAGAAGTGTTGATTTTATCTACTTTGAAAGCTAAGATAAATCAATTACTCAATAACACAAAAGTGAGTTTTTTAGGCTTGTGTTTTCATATTTGCTTTCTTCATTGGATTCCTGGGACATAGTCAAATCTAAAGATGATTATGTATGATCCTTATTTACACTGTTTGTATATATAGTTGTTGAGCTAATTGGGTGTCACCTACTTCGAATCAGACAGGCCCATTGATTTTTTTCAGAGTAATAGATACAGACTTAATAGTTAACTGAAAATTGTGGATTTACAAAGAAAATAGCCATGCCATTTGCAAGTTTTGGCTATTTGCTAACTTATGGAGTTAATTTTTCTTGTTAATTGGACTAGTATCTCCAAAGTGGAGTGTATGAGCTTCAGGAATGCACTAGGTTATAGGAAGAATGCATTAGAACTTCTACTTACATTATTTTTATCAAATTCTTTATAAATGTGTCTTGTATATGGTTCAAATGTATATAAGTAAAGTGGTATATGTATTAATATATAAATAAATATATCCATTGGGAATATATGCTGAGATTTATTTTACCTTTGAGATGCCCAATTTAATTACTATTTTTTGGGGTACTTGATTGGTAATTTGTCATTTTACTTCTTTAATAATTGGCTAATTATTGGGCAATTCAATGTTTTCAAAGTAGATGTATTCAGCAAGAAGAAAAATTCCTCTGGAAAGATATACATTACCAAATCTCTTCCTTTATTTCCCAAGGTCTAGTTTCTATAAACCTTGATTGAGGTGGCTTAAAAGAAATAAACAAAACTATTGAATAAGAGGGGATATTATCTTGGGGAACTCCAAGTTATCAAAATCTGACACTATGTGTTAAAAAACTTGTGTATTTTTGGGCCGGGGAGTTAGCTCAGTGGTTCTGCTGCCTGCCTCGCAAGCACAAGGTCCCAAGTTCGATCCCTGGTACCAAAAAAAAAAAAAACCTTGTATATTTTTATTTTAATCTCCATCTTAAAAGTTTACTAAATCCGTTAAGTTCTATTTGCTTGCAATTCCCAGAGCTCCTACCATTTTATGTACTTATTATTATGCAAACCAAGGTTTAAAATTATATAAATGTTCATAAAATATAAGAGAATACATATAACAATATGTAAGTTATAAAGCTTAATCGTACAGATCCTGGAATCCACAACCAGCCTTCAAACCTGGAATATTACCAGTATGTTGAAGCTCTTTGTGAGTATTCTGCATTTCATTCCTTCTTCCTTTTTTTTTAGATATTGCTATTTTGACTTTTATAATTAAGTTCTCTCTCTTTTTTTATTTTACACATTTTGAAGTAATTTGTTGTTTAGTTTTCAGGGTTTATTAAATAGTATATGATGTGTTATAAAAGTTGATATAAACATTTGGGAAAGCAGCTGGACACACAGAGTAAAGCCAAACATGCATATACCTTGGGATATAGTAATTCTGTTACTAGACATATGCTCTAGGAAAATTCTTACATGTACCAAGAGATATAGATATAAAATGTTCATTGAAGCACTGGATATAATTTCAAAAAGGCAAATAATGCAAATGTCTGTCAAAAGATCAATAAGTAACTATGTTCTATTCACACAGTGAGTGAACTACAACTAAACTGAATAACACAGATGAATCTTAGGAAAATGGTGTTGCACATGGGTTGATAAATTGTCTTATAATTGCACTATGATCAAACTAGGAAGCTGTTTTCCAAGTTACGGTGATATAGTTGAAACAATTGGACATATGTATGGAAATAGATGACTTAGGTTTATAAACTTAGCTGCGTTTTGAGCCACATGTTGGACATCTATAAATTTAGACTTATGGTACTGAACATAGAGGTTATTTTGAGATTTAAATGAGCTAATAAGAACAGATTACTTTCCAAATTCAAAACCTTATTCGAATGTCAGTTATTTCATTTGAGTCAGTATTCTACAGTCTACTAAATTTCTGCTTCTCATGAAGATGTTACAAAGGAAAGAATCAGCTCCACAAACATCTCTCCAATGCATTTCAAATTGGAGAATTCTAACAGAAGAATTTGCCAAACATTTTTAGGGAAAAAATATTGTGCATAGAAACATCTCTAGGTAACTGTATAATGTTTGAAGTTTGAGGATTAAAAAGTAAGTGTTTTCAAAGAATTTTCTCCAAACATATCTACATTTTAGAGATTGCTTTAAAACTTTTTCAGTATTTTCATAGTTCTCCTTGTCCATATTCAGTTTTACACTTTTAAATGAAATGAAATGGTTTTTAATCTTGATTTCCTGTCAGTTTTCTCATTGTATATCTCCTCTTGTTTTCTGTGAGTTACATAAATGAAGCTGACATTATTGCTCTTATAGCAGGCATTTTTTTTTTTGCCCTCAAATGCTGCCTTCTTGCTATTCAGTGTATCTGGATACCAACTAATGCTAAATGGAGTTTGACATGTACCCCTAAGAAACAAAACTTATAAATTGTGGCTTCAAAGAAACCTTGAATAAATAGGACACATTGTGTCCACCCAGGCTAACATCCAGCATATGCTTTAGCTTCCTGATGATGAGATAGAGCAAAACAGCCCTCAGGAAACTATGCAATTGTTTATTGCTCACTTGCACAGTGTATATTAAATACCAGGCTTCCATTGTTCTAAAATTAGTTTAAAAAATCAAAAGCACACAGCAGTTGATTTGATCAGGTATAGCATACTGAAATAGTACTTGCCCATAGTGTACTCTGGATATAAAACCTTAAAACCTATGCTGAGAATTCACTAGTACTGGGAAATGTATAAAGTTGTTTGAGCAAATAATTCTGGTAGGTTCACGATAAACTAATCTGTTGCTCAGTTATGTCTCTCTCTCTTTTTTTTTTTGGTACCAGGGATCGAACTCGGGTCCTTGCACTTGCGCAGCAAGTGGCGAAACCACTGAGCTAAATCCCTGGCCCCTCAGTTATGTCTCTTTTTTAAAAATGCAGGATCAAAGGCAAAAGTTACTGCATTAAAAATTTCTCCTGGGCTACGGATTTAGCTCAGTGGCGCCATGCCTGCCTCACAAGTGCAAGGTCCTGAGTTTGATCCCCAGTAATCTCTGTCTACTTTTTCTCACAATTTGCTCATTCATCTAAAATAGTTATGGAGCCAAATGCATTAAAGATAAAGTTCTGAGCTAGCAGATTTCGAGTTTACCAAATATATACCATGTATTTTGCTAACACATGATTTTTACTACCCAAAATGCTTTACATTTGTGTAGCAGAGTATGGTTTTCAAAACACTTTTTCCATAACTTAGCTCTATATGTAAGGTGGGATCAGATATTACAATCCCTTTTGTAGAAAGGAAGAGGAAATATAACTACATGTCTAGATCATTTTGGATATATGAAGATATAAAAGTAATTTAATTTGGCTAAAAATATTTGTAAAATAAAGATTGTTATATCATACCTCCTTTCAGTTACCACTGGTTTTTAAGTTTGTATATACTTTTAAAAAATGACCAAATAGGGCCAGGGATTTAGCTCAGTGGTTCCGCCACCTGCCTAGCAAGCGCAAGGTCCTGAGTTTGATCCCCAATACCAAAAAAAAAAAAAAAAAAGGAAGGAAAGCACAGAAGGTAGATGGAATTCTGTGAACAAATATCTTTCACATATGTAAAAGTAATGAAAATAATAAAATGAAGTTGCACTTTTGACACTTATAAACTCATGACCTATAGAGCTAATAAATTCAGCAAAGTGGCAAGATACAAAATCAGCACACAAAAATCAATAGCCAGTGATGATCCCAGTGAGAAAAATATCAGGAAAATGACCCCATTTATGATAGCTTAAAATAATTAAATACCAAGGAATAAAACTAACCAAGGAAAACTATGGTACTCTGAAGTGAAAACTATGGTACTTGAAGGAAGAGATTGAAGAGGACTTTTGAAAATGAAATGACAGCTCCTGTTCCCAAATAAGCATAATCAGAATTGTCAAAATAGCCATTTTACTAAAGGTGATATATAAATTTAATGCAATTCTTATCAAAATACCAGCATTCTTTACAAAAATAGAAAAAACAGTCATAAAATTACATGGGACCAGAAGAGACCCCCAATAGCCAAAGGAATCCTGATTAAAAAGAATAAAGTGGGAAGCACACAATCCCAGATTTCAAATTGTACTACAAAGCCATATATACTAACACTAAAATGTTTGTGTTGGTCAGTGGAATAGAATAGAAGACACAGAAACACCCCCACATACCTCTTTAGCCATCTAATCTTTGACAAAGAGGGCAAAAATATATGCTGGAGAAAAGATAACCTCTTTAACCATTGGTGCTGGGAGAACTGGTCTTCCATGTTCAGAAGAGCGAAATTAGACTCATGCACTAAAATCATACCAAAGTGGATCAAAGATCTAGATATAAAAACAACACTGAAATGGCTGGAAGATTAAATAGGAGAAACACTTGAAGCCATAGGCAAAGTTCTTGAACATTATCCCAATAGTACAAGAAATAATGCTAAGAATAAACAAATGTTAAATTAAAATGCTACATAGCAAAGGAAACAACAGAGTGGAGAGACAGCCTACAAAATGTTTTTTGTTGTGGTTGTTGGTTCTGGGGATCGAACTCAGGACTTTGTGCTTGCCAGGCAGCCGTGTTGCCACTTAGCTACATCCTTGGCCCCTACAATCTACAGAATGGGAAAAAATTTTGTGAGCTAGTCTTCATTTTTTTTGTTTTTTCTGGTACCGGGGATCGTACTTGGGACCTTGTACTTGTGTGGCAGGTGCCAGAACCACTGAGCTAAATCCCCGGTCCTGAACTAGTCTTCTGATAGAAGATTAACAC
Organism: Heterocephalus glaber; assembly: GCF_000247695.1. The sequence goes on along the minus strand of NW_004624732.1, from coordinate 9,365,232 downwards.
CTACACTATATAAGGAACTCAACGTATTAGGCCCCTGAAAAACAAAAAACCAACTCAAAAATGGGCAAATTAAATGCATAGACACTTACCAAAAAAGTACAAATGGCCAGTAATTATGTGAAAAAAGTTCAGCATCTTTAACCATTAGGGAAATACAAAACAAAACAATTCTGAGATTTCATTTTACTCCAGTAGGAATGGCTACCATCAAGAACACACAGACACACACACACACACACACACACACACACACACACAAACTGCTGGCAAGGATGTGGGGAAAAAGGAACTCTTCTACATTGTTGGTGAGAATGTAACTAGTACAATCATAATCATTATGTGAATCAGTATGGAGAGTTGTCCAAAAACTAAAAGTAGAGATCCCATTTGACCTAACTATACCTCTCCTTGATATTTTCCCCAAAGAATTAAAAGACTGCAGTGATACAGTATGATTATAACCCATGGTTATAGCCACCTAATACACAATAGCCAAATAGAGAAAAAACCTAGATACCCATCAACAGATGAATGGATAAAGCAAATGTGGTATATGTACATGATGGAATTTTGCTTAGCCATAAAGAATGAATTTACTTGATTTATAGAAAAATGGAAGGATCTGGAGAACGTAATGTTGAGTGAAATAAGTCAGACATAGGTTAAATATTGCATAATATTATATGAGAAACCCAAAATGTAAATAAAGAGTGAAGAAAAGGAGATATGGTAGGAAACAAGGAAGCAGAGTTTTGGAGATGGCCAAGTTGCCAGGAAATGGAGCAAGGCAAGAAAGGGGTGGGTGAAGAGATTAAAACATTCAAGATAAAAAAATACATATATTTTCTCAAAACAAATGTAATTATTATGTATGGCAAGCACCAATTTAAAAAACTCATGGTCTTTTACAGAGAAAAAATCTGTACTCTCATCTGTAACCCTCATCTGTACTCTCATCTGTAACCCTCTTGCACCGAGTGACACATATTTTATCCACAAATATCAATGAATATTTAGTTTGTACCTTTAAAGTTAAGGATTCTATTTTAAACTATCATACCTAAATTGTTTAATGATAATTTAATATCAAATGTCTGGTCATATTCATTTATCCCTCATAGTCTCATAACTTTTACAGTATCTTTTTAAAGAAATTTCATGAAACAGACAAAACCTTAGTTCCTATAAATTGAAACAGACAAAACCCTAGGTTCCTATAAATTGATTTATTATTATTATTATTACTATTGTTATCATTATTTTTGGTACTGGGGATTGAACTCGGGACCTTGCACTTGCGAGGCAGGCCGCGGAACCACTGAGCTAAATCCCCGGCCTTATTATTATTATTATTAGAAGTAGTAGTAGGTTTCCCATTCCTTCCATTGTTTCCTAATGGTTTCATTTGACAGGCCCTCTGTATTTCCTGTACATTGGTAGTTAGACTTATTCGGTTAATCTGTTGCTACATAGAAACAACAAAGTCAGTGGTTTAAAGTTACAATTTATTCTTTCTCATAGTTCTGAGGATGGATGGGCTCAGCTGGCTGGCTCTCACTCCCTGTGTCCCTCATATGATTGGAGTGAGATGAAGCTTAGGTTGGGTCTTCTGAAGACTGTTTTACTCACCTGTCTGGTTTCCAGGCTGGGAAGGCTGGAGTGACTGAAAGTTTTGCTGGCATCTCTCCTTGCTTGTGACTTCTCTATATGGCTAGCTTGGACATTTTATATGATTTCTGACTTATCTCAGCATGCAAGAATCCAAGCCAGAAATCCAAAGCTTTTCTTGACCTAACCTTGGAAGTCACAGTGTCATTTTCACATTCCATTAATTGAAGTGAATTATAGAAACAACCAGATTTAAGAGAAAGGACTAGAATAAGAAAAACAGGAGATGTACTTTATTGGGAAGAGATGGAACAGCTTTAGTGACAAGCTTCAAGTAGGTGGAACAAACTTTTGTTAAAAACACTTTATAAGTGGTGGTGTGAATTTCCATTACAAGTCTTTTGCCCCCAATCATTTTTTTTTAAAAAAATTAGTCATTATAAGCACTACTTTATTATAATATTTCATTTGTGGCTACAGGGTTACAAAATGGTACTTTTCTAATTCTGTTTTCCTTCTTTATTAGTTGGATTATTTTTAATTTTCTTGTTTCAGCTATTTACCCACATATTTAGGAAAGTCTGGATATGTTTGATCCTTTCTGTTTATGTACTACTTTTCAAAAGTAATGTGTTAGTTTTCTACCATCTTCCAAATGTACTGACATTTGGAGTGTATTGCCAATATAAAGTCATGAATTTAAGTGTATTTGATGTGTATCAGTCCATTAGAGTCCAATCTCTGGCCCATGGGCACCTCCTCGAGGTGGCTGTTAGGCCCTTTTAAGGTACTGTCAGTGATCCGTGGTGATTTTGGTGCTATGTGCTATGAGAAGACATTTTGGGCTGATCCTGAAACTTTTCTTCCCTACCATTAGACATATTTGTCCATTAAGCTGTGATGCCCTTAAGTGGAGATTATGGTCATTAGAGACCAAAGTCTTTTTTTTTTTTTTTTGAATATGGAATGCTTCATGAATTTGCATGCCATCTTTGCAGAGGGGCTATGTTAATCTTCTCTATATCATTTCAATTGTACTATATATACTGCTGAAGTGAGCACTAGAAACTGTAATCTATTTACTATGGATATTCACTGCTTTTCAAACAAGGCAAACTTCTTTCCCTGTTCTTTTTTCTTGTTTTTGCACTCCCCATTATTTCTTAGATAATAGTAGAGCTGTGTTTTTGCACCAAATAAGGTGGATGTTGCTTTCCCTAAATATGAAGCTATTTTTAAAAAGGTGAATTTAAGAAGCATCCAAAACCACATACTATGAAATAAAATTTTATAGCCATGCTGTTTAGATCACACAGTGGTACAGCCTCGTACACTGGTATATCCTTGTCTGTCAAACCACATATTCATCTTTCTTTTTATAAATGAAAATGAATCCTATTTCCTTTCTTTGGACACCACAGACATGGCACATCCATTAGTTTTATCTGTACAGAAAGTGTAAAATTAGTCTGTGAGTCTCAAGTGCTATTCTTATCATTATGTAAAATATGCTGATTTGTTTAAATTTGCTAAAACCTAGTTCATATCATCTGCTTGCACTGAATGCCAATCTGCTTAGTCATACTAAATGCTCATGTTAATTATAGTCCTTTAAATAGATTGGTCTGTTTTATACTAATACATGCAATTACATACCTCTTGGTAAAATTTTATTTTGATATGCTTCATATTAATGGAACATTAAAAAATTTTAAAGGTGAAGCTAACCAATTGTAATTTAAAGTTAACATTTTAAATTGTAAAGGGCTTTCTCTTATTGTTGTAGAGACCTTAGGAAAATACTTACCCAAGAAATCATTGGCCATGTTTAAAAATGCTTCATTTTGAAACCACCAGTGATTTACCTCAAAGGAATTCTTCAGGAAGAAAATCTTGTAGGTCACATTTGGAAAGAAAATGAGGGGAGGAAATAATTGACATTGAAATATGAGGAAACAAATAGGAACTAAAGGCTATAAAGATTGGTCATCAAGAACCCATAAAGACTGACATTCAGGAACTGACTTTTTTGGCTACTTTATCATACTACAAATAATACTTCATGTGTCTGTTGTCAGCATCTCTAGGTGTCCTCTGTTCTAACCACTCTTACCATGTTCTCTAGCATCCTTTGAAGGGCATTAAGAGTCTTTTTCCTGAAAAATGCTTGGTAAAAAGAAGAAAGAAAAAACCATAATCAAATCCTTTTCAGAGTTGTTCTGCAGATGACACACAGCCATTGACTTAGTGTAATAGAAAGCCAGCATGATGTAATGGACCTAGTCTCCCAAGAAAGAGCAGTAATAAAAATATCCCTTGAATTAAAAAGCCACACACGAGTAATGGAAAAGTTGTGAAAAAACTCATTGGTACATAGGCCTTATAAATATAAATAACACTTTGATAGAGAATATTCTCTGAAGCCAAATAGATTACTATTTTAGAATGTGAATTATCCAACTAGTTTCTTTATTACTCTTAATACTTACTCATATCACACTTTGTATTATTAGTACACTCGTTAGATCATTATAGCTACTCTCAGAAAGCATGAACCACATAACACCTATTTTTTAAAAAAACTCAGCTGACACACAGACTCACATACACACATGCATATATACACAGTTTCCATACGATTTATATAACTATTGTTCCTTTTCTGTCCAAAACCAAATATGCATTCTTGCATTCACTGGAAAAGTAGTAGTATAGAATTTGCTGTCTATTCAGAAGAATAAGTCTTTAAGAAGAAAATGGAAAAAGTATTTGATAAAGCAATTACTAGATTCAGAACAAAATCAAGTACCTTGTATTATGTCATGATATCAAAGATGATTAATATATAACTCGGTTAACTGGAGAGAGGTCATAGTAAAGGCTGACAGTAAACTAGAAACTTCATATTTCCCAGGAGTTTAAAATTTTCTCAGTTTTTAACCTGAGGATAACTATAATGAATGAACTTGATGATTCATGTTTTTACTTTCTCTTAAGAAAGCTAAAATCTGCTTGAAAGGTAGCTGGGAAGGTGTTCTCAGAGAGCTAGGTTCTCTCTTGTTAATTTTCTATATGAAAAGCTCTGTACCTCAAAAATTGCTTCAACTCCATTTTGGTAACAGAGGAGTTATAAATACTATATGATTAAAAAAATAACCTTGAATACAATTAGGATTAGTACATTGGATAAATTCACTACTCTCACGCCCATAACAAAATAGACCTAAGGGCCAGGGATTTAGCTCAGTGGTTCTGCTGCCTGGTTTGCAAGCCCAAGGTCCTGAGTTTGATCCCCCGTACCAAAAAAAAAAATGTCAAACAAAATAGACCTAAATTTTATTTTCAATAGTTGCCCTTCCAGTGGCATTGTAAAAAACAAGACAATAGTACACAGAGGTTGTGAGAAAGTCTGTTGTGTAAAAGCAAGATCAATATATACTTCTTTCTTTCCACTTTGTCTTTTAGTTGTATATGTCTTTTTCTCATCACACTTTTGGGTAAAATTTGTGTTGAGATGATCTTTAACAATAAAAAGATAAAAATGTATTTCTTCCCTCAATTATGTTGAATTTTAAAGCAGCAAAATATCTCATTTTTTTAAAAAAATTAAGCATAAATATTAACACAAACATAATGAAATATACATACAATTTAGAGTACCATTAAAGTAATATAAATACCTAGATGCAATTAAACACCCTACTCACTGAAGTCTAATTATTTTAATTTGCTTCATTGATGTTTAATGTTGGGGCTTCTCTTCTCCACACCCCATGCAAATGTGAATAGGATTAATTCATCCCATAAATTTTATTTTATTTTTTTGGGTACCGGGGATTGAACTTGGGACTTTGTGCTTGCGCTTGTGAGGTAGGTGGCGGAACCACTGAACTAAATCCCCAGGGGCCCCATAAATTTTAATTTAGACTTACCTTCCCCAGCTTTTGTCATCATGTATCTTAGTCCAAGGAGCCTTTAATTGCCCCCAGGTATAGTTGAGTGCTGTATGTGTGCCAGGTGGCGTTCTATGTTTGGATTTTTTTCTCCTTTTATCCCCAGCTCCTCCCTGCCCTTAGGGGTGTGGACTTTTTGAGCTGTAGATTTCAGAGTACTTAACCTTTTGTTAGTTCCCTTTGAATTATAGCATTTTAACCATTTTTCACCAAATCTGAACATGAAATATTTAAAACATCAGGAAGATCTGATTGTAGCAGCTCCTACTGAAATTATTCTGTTGGCTCCAATAAGAGCCCAGAGCAGTGATCTGCAGAGATCAGATGAAACTGTCAAAAATTCTGAGCAAAATCAACAAAGTGACAGGTACTTAGAAGGCCACTGAGTACTAGTAGAAGGGCTTGGGAAAAAAAATTCCCTAGTTTTCACCTACTACCTGTCTTTGACATAGAAATCATGTTTTCTCTAGTATTAGACAGAACTACCAATTAGAACAAGTTGTCATAAAGATTTTCCTAACTCACTCTAGGAATTGTAGCGCTTTGCATCAGGAAGGAATCTGTTTGCTTTACTAAAAGCCTCTGGGTGTTATTTTGTGCCCGATGTTCAAATTGATCCTCACCCTCCACTGGAAGGGACGTTCCCAAGGGCTGAAGGAAGCTGAGGCCTCTGAGCAGGGAGTGCATCTCTCCTTTTCAGCTGTCTTTGACTATGTACTTTTATAGCTTTCAGTTTTCCTTGTATCCAGAATGAAACCGGCACCCTCTAGAAGATTCTGTAGCACTGCAGCCCTGAGGAACAGAGATTTAGTGTGCTGGTCTCTATGTGCCTTTTACTAGTGTGTTAAAGGGAAGTACAAGTTGGACAGTCTTTTTCTCCCCCATCAACTCATGAGCTATGAGTTCTTGTAGAGCAATGTTCAATACCTACAAAGCAGTATTTGAATTTTCATCTCATGTTTCTGCCAGTGGAGCTACAGTTCCCCAGATTGCAAGGCTTCTTGACTGGTCTGTGTCAATCTATGTAGCGTTTTTGTCCATTCTATCAGGAGGCCCTTAAGTTTGGATGTTAAAAAAAAAAACTAATCAGTTTTGATAAATCTGCCCTCCAAAAGTTTGTGAAAAGTCCCAAGATGGGAAAAAATATGAATACTGCTAAACTTCCTGATGTGGGACTCTCGGAAAGAAGTTGACTAAATGTTGACACACAATACTTCTGAATGAAGTGTGCTCGCTGTAGGCCACAGCTTACATTACATCATCCACACATCTATGCAACTGTAAAAACAAATATCAATAGTTTCTAAGTTTTCTTTTATTTCTGTACTCTATCCATCAAGATTGGCTTTATTATATTAGTCTTGGAATGCCTAGAAAGACTCTGGAGGAGGCAACATTTTGCATTGAAAGTTGAAACATTGTGTAGATTGTGTTTTATAGACATGATATTTTCAGTTTATATATGATTATCAATACATTAACATCATCTGTAAATGAGGCAACATAGGCACTAGATTGAATAACACAAAATGTGTCCTTTCCTTAAAAAATTTACTATTATTTTTTATGGTATTGGGGATTGAAACTTGGGATACTCTGCCACTGGGCTACATCCCCAACCCTTTTTATTTTTTTGAGATAAAATCTTGCTCAATTGCCCAGGCAGAATGGGAACTTGTAATTCTGCCTCAGCCTTGATGAATGGAAGATGCACACAAGCAAACTAATGCTTTAGAGTAGCATCTGAGACTTGCTGTGCGAGGCATGTACCTAAGGTGGATGTGGCAATCTGGGTAAGTTTCCTTAAGTAAGTAATGCTTTACTGAATCTTAAAGAGTGGTATCACCAGGTAGATTCAGTGGAGAGGATATCAAAGGCAACATTGGGGTCAGAAGCATGCGGGTGAAATACAAGAGGCAGTTGTATGGAGCTTGAGTGCAGGGTGAGTTAGAGGCATGGAATGATGTAAAGGGTTTGGATCATGGAGGCCAAATATGCTATGCAGAGGAATTTAGTTTAAATTTTATAGGCCTTGGGAATCCAGTGAATGAAAAATAGCACATGACACAGGGAACTCAGGATCTAAGAAACACATTTGTGTGACTAATGGAAGAGTCTTAGATGAGATTCGATGCTGATGTGAAGCAACTATTGTCCAGAAAGGCAAGTGAAAATATGGAAAAGAGAAGACATAACACATAGAACATTATCCATCTCTTTCCTTACATCTTGTAGACATCTCACAGTATCCACTACTTTGGTTTTCTTATTTTATTAATAGATGTCTTTGTGCTTTGCCTCTTTCTTTGCATGTCTGCCCTTTCGGATCTTTTGTTAAATCTTTAAATTGGAAATGAGCTAATAAGTTAATATCAGGTGTTTCCAAATTGTTTTCAGAATAGTCTAGATCTTTTAAAACTTCAGTAATGTGGGCTTTAAAAAAATCTGTGATTGCCCAACTGGTTTATGTTAGCATTTTGGAAAGAATATCAGTCTTTAAAGCAGTGTTAGAGATATAATCCCTCTGGAGGGTGAAGAATGCCTGGTGCATGCTAATTTTGTACTTACCCAGGTGGAAGAAGAGAGATATAGCCAAAGCTATAGATAGAACAAAGGCATGTCAGTTGCAACCTGGTCTCAGTTTGGGCTTAGTTCTCTTCACCAATCCTGTATTGGGATATTGGTGGTTTATTTATTTATTTTTAACCTGTACCATATTAAGATCTTACTTTGACAAATCACATTTTGATTTATAGTTTGTGCTTTTGGCATGTGCTTTAATGGCATTAGCCAACTCTAGACACATACTGAATTCATTATGTACCTTATGTATGTAAGTAGTAATACTTCCTTTTAATGAACATACGGTAACATCAAAGTGCTGTGAGGGTGTTTTACAAAAGTGTCTTTGTGCAGTGCTCCTCAGAAATTTGGAGACGTGTGTTAAAGACTAACATGCTGTATTTTAAGTTGTATTTTAATGGAGTAATATATTATAATTTTGCCCTCTTCTTAAGGTGAATAGTCTGCTTGAGTCTTTGATTCTTAGGCTTGGCTTTTAATTAGAATTCCACATTTTTTACATGTACATTTATTTGTGACCAGATGAATTAAGAACTCAAAAAGTAAAATTGAATTGTAACCTGAATTATGATATTGACAGAGAGTAGTTGAGGTACTCTTTTTTTAAATTTTCCATAGATGGTAAGAAATCTACAGTCTACTGATAGCTGTTTGGGCAGCATTAAACCTTGATATATAAATATGTTTATTTATTTATTTTTGACAGGTTCTTGCTAATTCACTAAATGGCCCAGGCTGGGCTTAAACTTGCTGTCCTTCTGCTTTCGTCTCTCAGAGTGCTAGAATTACAGGCATGCACCACTATGCCCAGTTCTGGCTCTAGGTAATTCTTTAAAAAGGAAAGAAACCATTCCTTGGGGGAAAAGCTAGGTGGGATGTCAGAGCTCTGGCTAAACAAGCTGAGATAGAAAAAGAGTTCTAGCCCCAAAGAACACAGATACTGGGCAAGGAGCCTTATGTTTGGTGTATGTGGGGGGAGGAACAATAGCCTGTTGAGCACCAGGGATTCCCTTGTCTAGGGTTCCCTGAAGGCAGATAACAGTTTGTGGGCAGATAGTAGTTCCTGCAGGGATAGGGCCTTTTATAGACTGCCAGGTGCAGTCAGGGTTGACTCAGGGGCTGTGTGGGGCAGACCCTCCAGTTTGAAGGCTGCCAGTAATTACAACAGAGCGAGGGCACCTTGACTGTCTCCGAAACTAATAAGATCTTTCTTTTATAACAAGCATTTCCAGGAAGGCCTTGAGAATCACTGGGAATGTGGACCAGGAGCCTACTCATGGAAACATAGAATTTGATTCTTTTTACTTTTCATTATAAAATAAAAATGAAATATTAATAATAGTTATAGTATGTACAAACTTCATATTTAAAAGTTGAAAGTAAAGCCAATAAATATATTTTTAAGTTGGTGTAGCATTGAATACTATCTAAATTTGTAATTCATTTTAAATTATAGGAACTGATTAGAAGTAGGAACCATGTGGTTAATATTATCTATATCTACATATACATATATTTTGAGTCTTGCTGCATGTTACCATGCTCTACCATTTCAAAGACAAAGGGAAAAATTTTAACATTCATTGGAATCTTTTGTTGAAAAACTGTCTATAGTATGATTTCATTTTATGTGTAACTTATATAATAGTTTGTCACAGTAAGTCCATAGCTCATTATTGAATTATTTTATTTGTAAGCTGTTATATATTTATTGACTGCAGATTTGAGTCAAACTGCCTAAATTATTGGAACATGTTTTATGTCAACAAATTTGTTGATAAAAATATGGCTATAACATGTGGGATAGATTTTGATGTGTGCACTTGTCATATTGACATAATTTTATTGTGAACTATATTGTGTATAAACTTCCTTTTTTGTTTTTTTAATCTGGAAGATAAATCAGATATTTACTATATTTTAGGAGGTAATAAAATTAGGCTGATTCTCCATATTTGCATCTCAGTTTTTTGCCTCAGCATGTGGTTTTGATTGTAAAGAATCACTGTTTTATCATTTCACTTGAGGTGATCTGGCTATGGTAAATTGACTGGCCTGAATACAACTCACAGCCATAATGAATTGATTTCTTTAGGAAAAAAAAAAACAAACTTCTAATCAGTTCCTATAATTTAAAATGAATTACAAATTTAGATAGTGTTCAATGCTACACCAACTTAAAAATATATTTATTGGCTTTACTTTCAACTTTTAAATATGAAGTTTGTACACACTTTCCTACATGCAGGGCATTGTTGTCTTTGATAGAGACAAATTCCTGGAGCAATGGTGGGGAGTAGAACCCAGTTGTTGCTCTTAATTTATTTATTCTTAAGAGAAGTGAAACATTTATGTAAATTAGATGACTCAGATAGCTGTTTAAAAAAACATCCAGTAGAGCAAACCTGTTTGTATAATCAGATTAATATCTGAATTTTGCTCAGTAATCATTGATTTCTAGCAGAGCAACTGGAATTTCTTACTATAGATTGAAATGTGTTAAAGCTATATTTGTCAAGATGTGAATCTGAATAGTTTGCTTTTGTAGTTATAAACACTCTCTCTCTCTCTCTGTCTCTCTCTCTCTCTTTCTTTCTTTCTACTGGGGAATGAACTCATGGCCTTGAACGTGGCAAGTACTCTGTAACTGAGCTACATGCTCATAATCCCATCCCCCATTTTTTAAAAGAGTTTGAGACAGGGTCTCAAGAAGTTTATCAGTCTGGCTTTGGACTTGTGTTGCTCATGCTTCAGCCTCTTGAGTAACTGGGGTCACAGTCATACACCATCGTAGCCAGCTCAGAATTAAATTCTAACTTTCCATTTCTTCTTTTGGAGACAAGCCCCAAGTAAAGTTTCCCAGTAAACACTGAATCTAGGCTGCTAAAAGATATTATTATGATAGCTGAAGAATGGTCATGAGTTGGACATTAGAAGGCAATCTTCAACAAAAAGAGAGGAAGGTCAATTTAATAGAAGGTAATCTTTTTAATAATAATTTCATTCTTATAGTGCTGTTACATATGCTTGAATCTGACCATTTCACTGGTTGTAGTGGAACAGCAGAGAAATAAATGTTAGCACTACTTTACAGATAAAGAAACAGCCTAAGGAAAATGATGTGCTTAGAACCTGAGTTTGTTGTCCGGGGCTCTGGAACTCAGGCATGCTGAGTCTCTAGGCCTGGTCGGAGCCAAGGAGATGTCATAGCCTGCTGTTCATGTTAGCGCTTTAGAGCTTTCTTTCAGATAATCAGGATTCTGGGCTCTGGTCAACCTGATTTGATAACAATTCAATTCGATAAGATGTGGAATCTTCCTGTGATAAGAGAGAGAAATCTGATAAGATATAAGAGTCACAGTTGAAACAGATAAAGGCTCTCAAAAGGCTGCCTCCAGTTAGTATTCCCTGGCTGGTCCTTAGCGCTTGCTTCCATGTATTTATTATGTGGCTCACACTCGGAATCACCCCTGGGGCAGGTTGAGCCATTCTGGCATTTTCTAAAAAGTTGTGTGCCTGTACTCACACACAAGTGGCGGGGGGGGGGGGGGGGCTGCTGAAGAGACAGTCCTGTGTAAGTAAAAGGATTCATGTCCCTTTGGCAGTCCTTGGATGAAAGATTTAGTTACACCAAAGAACTTCTTTTGACTTATTATATAATTGGATTCTCAACTGAAAGTTGACTTATTTGAAATTTTGTGATTGCAATTTAGAGTTGGTAAAGCTGAGAGATACTAGAGAAATCATAATTTTCCACTCTCTAACTTAAGCAGTGAAAAAACTGAATCACAGATCTAAAGACTGGCCTAAGATTTTTGTCACAGGTGATTTAAAAATCTGGCTTTAGGAGAAATGGATTTTTTTTCAGAGGGCATTGAGCAGCAGTAGCAATGCTAGGAAAGCAGAGCTAGCTGAAAAATAAGGGGCCAGACAATGATTTGTAGCACCTAGAGCTTTGGACAAAATCCTATACCACAACCAGTGCAACACAAGAGTGGAAGTCCTTGGCTCACTTCCTCTGGATTGAAGGAAGCAAGTTTAGAGGGCTGCATCCCAGTGGACCTTTTTTACCCTCCTGTGGGAGGGCAGACTCATGAGGTGGGGAAGGGGGCTAGAGGGTAGAAAGGAAACTCAAACCAAAATCGAATGGAATACTGGGCAGTTATCTCTTGTGGAAACAACCCACTAGTGAGTGGTTAAAGGATTAGAACCCAGGTTTTCTGACATTTCCCAGGATGCCAAATTTATAACTAGTGTTGAGTACTTTTGTAAAAACTGGCAGAGGTTCTCTAGTTTTTAAGAAAAATAAAATCCCCCAGTTTAAGATTTGGTAATTCTGTTATTTTCACACAGTCTATTGTGTGAAACCCATTGACACCATTTTCCTCTGGATCGAAAGCCATTCTCTTGTTCTCCTATCCTTTGTGACATGCAGGGTGAAAAAAAGAAAAGAAAACGAAAAAGAAACTTCTTGTCAGTGGTAAAAAGTAAAGAGGGAAAAAGAGATTAGAGATTAGTTGTACATTTTAGGAAAGTTTTGCCAGAGTGATGAGCAATAAAACCATTTAGAAAGGCAGAAGGGAAAAAAGAAAGAAAGAAAGAAGACAACATTTAGAACTGGGAAAATATCCAGAGCTTTTTTTCCCCCTTATTAAAAAAAAAAAATCAAGCAGTGACTATGACTTGTAATTAAAGTATAAAGTTTTGGGTTTTCAGGTTTTTTTACCTTTTAGTAATAAAAGATAAGGCAGGGGATATAGCTCAGTGACACCATGCCTGCTTCACAAGCGCAAGGTCCTGACTTTTTTTTTTTTGGCACTGGGGATTGAACTCAGGACCTTGTGCTTGCAAGGCAGGCAGCAGAACCACTGAGCTAAATCCCTGGCCCAAGGTCCTGACTTTGATTCCCTAGTATCATCGGGAAAAAAAAAGGAAAGTAATAAAAGATAAATATAGTAATAAATTACATTTTTTGAGAACTATTGTGTTATAGCATGCATTACTGTCTGACTTGTTTTTCACAATCACCGTTAATCCCACTTGCATAGATGACAGACTAGAACTTCAGAGGAAGCAGCTGGCATGAGTTAGTTGGGGTATATGAGACCTGACCTTCCGCTGCACTCCTATGCAAGAAGCTTTGCAAATTTTCCTATAACTAAAGAAGGAAAAGAAGCAATGTCTTGAGCATTGGGATATGTGGCATTTTAAGAAAACTGGAAAGACCAAGAATACTAGGAACTGGTAAGATGTTGGGAGCATGTGAGCTTTCCAGGATGGCTGTAAACTTCCAATCTGACCTTTTCCACTTGCTAATGCCCACAGTGACACTTGCTCAGTGCCTGGTATATAGCAGGCATTCAACAGATATTTTCAAAAGAAACGAATCTCCAGCATCCTCAGGTCACTTTCCTTGGATAGAGACACCATAGTGTCTAGAGTATGCCACTGTCAAGAGTGCAGCTTGGTGAAGAAGGAGCTCTACCTGCCTGCTAAGCTGGGCACTCTAAGGAGGCTTTCAAGTGAGTTTGTTGTCTTTCACAAATTAGCAAGGAAGCTTCTCCAGGGTTTTAGGCTACATAACTGTGTGGTCCATAAAAGAGTCTCCATAGTATGCCTTGTTTTGTCCTCTCCACCTTCATTTCAGTTAGTTTTTGTCACATTGCTCTCTTTCCTTTTTTCTTCCTAAAAAGTATAAACAACTATTTTTGGCTTGTGCTAGAGAAAGAATTGATTGTCCTGGAGCAGGCATAGGGAGTCTTCATTGTAAACTAATGTATAGAACATTTTTGTACAGAAATAGCTAATGAATACCCAAAGCATTCTGTTGTTTGCAGTTTAAATGTGGTTTCATTTTTATTCAACTCTAGCTAGATTCCTAAGTGTCTGAGAAGTAGAAAACTTACTCCTCATTAGATTCATTTAAAACTTTTGCAAGAAAGAAAAGTCCTGAGGGTATAGAAACTTTACGTACTTGAGTATGTCATGTTAAGGCATTTGACAATATTTCGTTTACATGGGGCCAAAGACCACAGTTCCACCCTGATTGCTAATTATTCAGATTGTAAATAGCTTATTCCAGAACTTAGGGTGAGACAAAAGAAACATGAAGGAACAAAAGGCCCACGATAATGAAAAAGATATTGTGAAGAGAAAGGCTGGGTAGAATTATGCAGGTCACATCCTGTGCCCGCATTTAATTGTACCTTTGTATTTAATAATAAAAATGATTACATGCTCAGTGCTAACAGGTGTCCCTTCTTGAGAACTGTAGTATGGATAGGTGACAGTAAATTACTCCCAATTCATAAACTTGGAATATTATGTTTTTATTTAGTGTCTCACTAGTCTATATTACAGGGTGTTTTCTTAAAAAATGTACTACATTTAAAGATTTTTACACTTAAAAATACAAAATATTTTTAAACTTATATAAAATTTAAACTAGTGAATATATCTAAAACATAGGTGGACATTTTAAAGTACAAATGAAAGAAAAAAATCCCTCTGCAGACACTAAATACACTGGGATTATACTAATACTATAGTCACATCTCTGGTAATTTATGCTTTTATATAAGCTTTGGATGTAATTACAAATTAGCGGTGTTTAAAGTTTATAGGTGGTCATACTGTTGGAATGTCATTGCCTTAATTGCTTTGGTTTTATTGCTTGTGCATTGGAGTGGTCATCGCTCCTTTGATGTCTGGGCTCCACTGGGTGATTCTCTGGTGTCTGCTGAACTTGTATTTCTGTGTGGCGATACTGACCAACTGTCAGCTGATATGGCGCAGCCTTTCCCAGAATGACTGGGGTGCATTGCCACGTATTTCTTATCCTCCTGTTATCAGCTCACCTGGGAATGCTCCTTTCATGGGATTGGCAGGCAGGAGTATGAGCAGAGACACACAGGTGCTCTTTTGAAGCTCTGTTTTTGTCACATTTACTAATACTCCATTTACTAAGCAATCTAACTTAGGCTGAGTCCAGAATCAGCAAAAAAAGGGACACTGTGAAGAGTAAACAGAGGGCATGGCTACAGGGAGGGAGAAGAATTGGAGCAATATTTGCAAAATACTATATAGTCTATAAAAATTAATTAGTCAGAAATTCACTTTAAATCCAGTGAGGGAGGAATATGATTTCTGATTATTTTTTCTTCTGTTTTCTTTTATGAAATGTGTATTTTGCTCTTTATAAATGCTCGATCTCTTTTGACTTATTGGGGCAAAGTTAGAGAAATGAGACATGGGAAAAATGTAGAAGTGACATCTTGAAAGGCATAGACAACTATTAAAGATTGGCTGTTACATAGCCAGTTATATGCCCTGTGTGATTTCATAGATACCAAGCTCCTGTCTTTTGTAGGACACAGAGGCCCAGAGCCACTCTGCACCATTGCCTATGGGTACAAGTTCTCTCCACGTGGCTGCATTCACTTTCCTGACCCCTGCCAGTCCTTATACACAGTCAGTACTTTTAGATCAGATTTAGTTTTGGATATTGTATATTGCCATAAATTGCTATGAAGACTATGTTCTTATTTTAAGTTTTCTCTTTTAAACTTACTCATCACAGATATCCAAAGCAGAATTTAATAGTCCCCTTACACGCACATGTGTATGAACACACCTTTTTTGCCGTGGCTCTGCCTGCACACAACCCATCAGAAGAGAAATTTTAAATGTAATAGTTATTTTAAACGAGTCTGAGTTTGGCAGACTGCAAAGGGGGAGCTGTCAGAGAGGTCATTGTGACACTATCAGTCTGAGACAATGAAGCATGCTCTGTGGATTTTGTTAGAAATGGGATTAAAGCTTTGGGGAGATATTCTTGCTTGCAACCCTCCTTCCCCTTCTTCCTAGAAGTAGTCAAAGTGATCTCACAGTCCCCAGGTCAGGGCACAGGGAGACAGAAAGAAATATTCCAAACAGTGGCAGTTTGCATTGGTGATAAAATTATATGCAGGTGTTATTTTAATGAAAAATTATTTTTCTAACAAGTAGACATTCTAAACTGAAAGATAGATATCAGACACACAGGTCAGTGCACGTACAGACCTGCACACAATAAAGGGCCACTTAGAAGTGTGTTACATTCAAAGGAAGATTGTGTGTAGATTTTCACAACAGCACAATTTTAGACCCGCAGGAACAGGAAAATGCCAACTAATTTGCTCCCTGTTTCTTTTTTTTTTTTCACATTTACTCTTCATATCCTTCACATACTCAATAATTGTTTTTCTTTTTTCAGCTATTTTGCATGTTAACTTAGTTGCCAAACTTTGACTCTGAGGAGAGCAGTATTGCTATATCTCTAAAATATTTAAATGTAAGGTCTATCTCTTAGATGATGACACCCTAAAATGTGCGTGGTCACCCATATTTCACCTAACATACCTCCCGCTATTTGGTGTGCAAGACCACTGAGAGTTAAGATAAAATCTTCTCTCCCACCACCAACTTTATCCTTTTTGGTGGGTAGATTTTATATTTTGTTTTTCTAAACAAGAGAAAACAGTTATAGTTCCACCTCTTATGTGCTTCCTTCCCTATGCGCTGTGAGCTCAGTATGTGCACATATGTAAGATTTCAAGTGCAAACTAGAACAGAGCAGGAAACAGATTTTCACAGTCGCCGTCTGGGTCCTTGTGTAAGTGCCAATGTAAAGCTACTCGCTGAAGAGTGAAACACAGTATAATGTTGCCTGGCTCTAGGGAAACGGATTTGAAAATCTAAACTTCAAAGCAGATCAATTGAGTGGGGATTTGAGATTATTGTATCATTCCAATGACATGCAGTGTTGTCAAAATCTTTTTTTCCTTCAGAAATGAAATTACAGGAGGCATTGAGATGCTTTAGAAAATGCCAGGAAAGATGGTTGGGAAAATTTAGTGAAGAATAATGAAAATATGTCACTTATAACTCAGGAAGTATACACTGCAAGCATCCAGGTGTCTCAGGGCGAAGGGCAAGTTTAATGTGGGGAGGGAGGAGTAGGTTTGTTCTGGATCCAGGGAAGTCAGTGGATTAAGGCAAAAAAGAAGAGGGTTGTTGGGTGGAGGTGTGAGCTCTTGGACTTAATGGAAAAAATTACTTGCTCCTTGGTTTTTAGAAGCTATCAGTAACTACTTTTGAATTCTGCAGAGCAAGGGGCAACATGTGGGAAAAGTCCTGAAGAAGCCATACATAACCGTTTCTCCTTGCCTTCTTATTTATTTAATTTAAATATAAAGACTAGTTTAGGGTTAAGTTCAGATTTTATGTTTTTCTAAAATTTTACGTTTCTAATTTTTCCTGTGCCCCTCAAATGTCTTGCAACCAACTTACTGATATCTGAATTTTTTTGTTTTAGTGAGAAATAAGACATTTCAATCCATAGAGATAAGATATTTGATAACTGTTTATTTAACATTTCAAATGAATTTGGCTAAATTTAACATTTTAACACTTAATGGAAACCTATTCTGGGATTGGTACTAATGAGAAAGGGAAGGAAGGGAGAGGGGGAAGGAGAGAAAGGGGTGGGGAGAGAAAGAAGGGGAAGGAGAGAGGGAGAAAGAGAGAGAGGAGAGAAGGAGAGAGGGAGGGAGGGGGGAGAGAGAAAAAGAGGGAGAGAGAGAAGAGACTGACTCTTGTTTCTGTGAGTAGATGGATGTGTGGATGCATGTAGTATTGGGAAGACTATTAAAAGGGTACCTGCAAGGTATAAAATTGATCCAGGAAGAGGAGTGAACAGTTTTGCCTTGGAGGGGACAGGATACAGATAAGGGGAGACTTCCTGGGCAGGTACTTGAACCAGATCATAAGGGATGAACAGTGGTTTTCCAGAGCTTCCAGGATGGTACCCAGCCAGAAGTGTGGATAAAGGCAAGAAGGTGTGAAATGGCTTGAATGTTTCGAGAGTTGCAAATAATTTGCCAGTCTTAGATAGTAGGAATAATGTGACAAGAATGTTGACAGATGAGTATATTGTCATAAAGGGCCTCTGTCAGTCAGTAACACTCCTGATTAGCTCAAGACAGGTAGTGCTGGGCACTGGGGGTGGAATGTGGAAAAACAAGGAGCACTGAAGTTGATCTTCTTTACCTTAGATTGTAGAGAAATTTAGAAGATAATTAGGGAAATGTTTCCTAGTATGGAAGCAACAGAGTCTGATAAACTATATTGATACTTTGATATAAGCTATACAAGTATGACAGACTGATATGCTGAGATTTTAGATTTTTAAAATGTATTAAATTTTTATATTTTCAAATTTAGCTTAGAGTTTATAATGGATATATCATTTTATAAAGAAATTTGTCATTTAACAAGTGGGATTTCTGCCTGGTTGCTTGGAATAGTGACCTCATTTAGGATTGAAAATAATTTATTTACACATAGCTTTTCAGAAACTTGTCCTGTCTATAAATCAACACACCTGAATGCGGGAAGTTCCCTGTACTGTGCTTTCCTTTGGTGAATAGGATGTTTTATCGTTATATATAAACATCTACCAGAAAGATTGGGTGGGATGAGGATTGTGGATCTCCTTAGGCTGAAAAGAAAATTTGGAGTGAAATTTTTATTTAGTTTCTTTGGGCTGTGTGCATCTGACTTTGTGGAGCATATTTCAGTTGTTTTTTAAAATGTGTGTGTGTGTGTGTGTGTGTGTGTGTGTGTATGTATGTGTGTATGTGCGTGCATGTGCACACATTCATTTGCTAGGGATTTAGGGTCTTACACAGGCTAGGCACATGCCTTATCACTGGACTAAACGTTAACTCCCATAAAATCACTTTTAGATAGGAGCTCTGTATTAATAAAAGTTGTTTTCTTAAATTTAACTTTGAATGCAACTACTATTTTAAGCAATCCTAGGACTAAGGTGAGAAACTGATAGAATTGCTATCCTTTCTTCCCATGTATTGCTCAACTACTTCCATTGTCATTGTTGTTTTCTTCTCCTGCTTTCAATCTATTAATTGTATAAGAAACTGCAGGAAAATATATTTTGGGCTAATACATGATAACTTTTTGGGTATGATATCCCCAAAATAGTAAAAATTTTGCATACTGAGATTTCAGGAATGTTACCCTTGATAGTGCTTATAATTTTGGGGAAAAGGTTCTTGGCTAAGATTGTATTAGTTCAGCAGTTTTAGAATAAGATGTTTGTGGGAGGGGCGACTGGATCTTTAGTCATTGATTCTATCTTTATAACTCTGCCCTTTTAGCTGGAACAGATTACTTGTGTAGTGCTTCTAGCCCTGTACAGACTGAATCACAAAGAAGAAACTTTACATAAACCATTTATACTCAATGTTTGGTATGCTGGCAACATAAATCAACAACAATATCCATTACAAATTCATCCCTTTATCAGTATTATCTTGATAGAACCAGTCCCAATGTGTGGGAATTTGAACTCTGCTTCAATACATCTAGCCCTGGATAATTAATTATTCAGGGCACAGAGAACCTGGCCCCAGCAATGTAGAGTAATTCTTCCTGGTCAGCGTTAACTCCACTGGCAATAATAAATAGAAAAAGTCTCCAGTGATGCCAGTATTTTAAAGTGATTAATCATCTTTCCCCCCTCACCTCCCCCTTGGTTTTCTTTAACTAGGATTTTTCAGCAATAAATCTTTAACAATACAGGTAGGAATTGTTCTGTAATTAAATTTTGCCCTGCTTAATTTCTTACCTTTTATGTGCGATTAAAAAATGTTACATTTTAAGGAGCTCTGATCAAAATTCAAACCAAGAAAAATCCTTTTATGGAATATAGAGACATTCTCCATGGAAGATTAAGCTCTTGATTTTGAATATTAGATAGAGCACATATTCATAAAAATTGTTCATCAACACCAGTTGGGGTGTCAAATATTCCGAAGTTTTGAATTGCTTTACTTTCATGCTTATGGTTTTTCTGTATTAGGAAAAGCCTGATATATACATATGTTCCCACATGGAGGGAATAATTACTTATTCCGTAACTTTCAGATAATTGATGTCAGCTTCTTAGAAAAGGGATATTTTCCTCTGTTTTTGTGGCACACAAAATGTACTTGGTGAAGTGGTAGGTAAATGCCTGACTGAGGATGACCATGTATTTTCAAATCACGCCTTGTAGAGCTGCCCAGCCATCATGTATATTCTGGGTGGCGGACAGATGTGACATATCTCTTGTGACACACTTCTGTGCCACCAGTCTGGGGCTCGAGGTGACTCCTGTCCGTCCCCTGGTGCTTTTCCCTGCTGCAGGACAACACAATGATGCACGGATGAACCTTGCCGTTGCCCTCACTGCTGCCAGGTATGGGGCTGCCACAGCCAATTACATGGAGGTGGTGAGCTTGCTCAAGAAGACAGACCCTGAGACGGGCAGAGAGCATGTGAGCGGGGCCCGGTGCAAAGATGTCCTCACAGGTAGGCCACGTCTTCGGGAGGGAGCTATTTCCTAGCATTTGGCCTTGCTTGTGTAATGACTAAATTATAATTTTTGTGTCACTTTTCTTTGATTTAGGCCAGACTTCAGAGTCACATTAATTATATTCTTTATTGTCAACAATGACTGGTTTAACGTGAAAATTTTCCTTTGTGGGACTTGGCAATTTTTCCCCTTTGTGTTAAATAATAATAATGGTAATGATAATAATAAATGCCCACAAAAATTCCCACAGCTATGAATGCATTCCAGTTTCTTTACAAAAACATATTATTAATAAAATTAAATAAATGTGCCAAGTTTCAAAGTATCACTTAGGTGACACAGGCAGTGCATTTATAGATCACTAAAGTCAATCACCTTTAACTCTGGTTAGATTTTCATTTTTGCCCAGGTTCTGGGGCCATGAAGGTAGTTGGAAAATTGCAGCATTTTTGAACAAAAGCAGCCCTGGGAAATACATTGTCTCACAGCGATGCTGTTTACACATGTGAGTTTTAAGGAGGAAGTGGCTTATTTACTCATTTCTCTTTCTCTGTGTTTGGCACCTTGATTCTGGGCACTTCATAAACACACTGAGAAACAGAGTGGGAAAGTAGTGTGCTTTTTTCCTTTAATTTGGACTTGTTTGGGTAAATTTACTCAGGAGTCAGCCTTTTTGTTTGGCTCTTCAGTAACTCTGGCTGCTTAGGTCCCTTAGTGTAGTATGCAATATACTTTGCCATAGGTTAAGTTAATAGATGAATTAATAATCCACAGCCTCAGTGAGCAGAGAAACAAATGGGGTGTATGATTGATGCTGCTTTCTTTCACAGGGCAGGAATTTGATGTGAGAGCAAAATGTGTTATCAATGCTACGGGACCTTTCACAGATGCAGTTCGCAAAATGGATGATAAGAGTGCTGCAGCTATCTGCCAGCCCAGTGCGGGAGTCCATATTGTGATGCCTGGTTATTACAGGTAACTGGATTCCATTTTACTGGCCAGCACCTGAAAAAGGGGACACAAGCAATTGTCTATGCATTTAATTTCTTCTTGCACACCCTTCTTAATAATATGGTCTAAATGCTGTTCACAATGAGGAGAAATAAGGAAAGAAGCTCTTCCACAGCAAAATATAAACCAGGCCTGAGAATTTCTTAGCTACTTGGCAGCTGAACTTGTTTCGAAGGGATGATTTGGGATCTATTTTCCACACTGTATTTTGTCCAGTGTAGTCAACTTTGAGACTTAAGTATTAATATTTTTGAATTATACTTTGAATAAAACAATGAAAATTAATCTTGCAGAATTTCCCATGAAGGCTATCTTGTAATTAAGACATTAAAATTAATTTTGCAAAATTCTTGAATTTGCTTATGAATAATATGAAAATGTGGGCTATTCCAGTATTCTTGGGGTTATATCTTTGGTTATATCTTTGGGTTATATATGTTTTTAAATATAGTAAGTTAAAAGCAGATGTAATTTCCAGTGTATCAGATTAACAAAGATAAGTGGGGATGGAGAAATGAATAGGGGTAGAGATAATAATGCTTATTAACTGAAAATCATTTAAGATGTGCAATGAGTAATTGGTACATGGAAGGTCTTACTACTTTGTATATGTTTGAAATTTTTCATAAATTAAAAAAGAAACATGTTTCTTGCCAAATTACTAATAATGATTCTGGCTAATGTATATTTCAAGGCATCTGTAGAAAAATTCTGTATGAATGTATATATACTGTTTGTTCTTCCACATATGACAATCTAGTAGGCAAACTAGCAATTCTACATAGAGTAGTAACATAAAAAAGCTATTCAATATGACATTATTTGCTGGCGAAGATTAGAAACTACTTCTCTTATTCACCTTGAGAGAATAAATAAATTACAATATATCCACATTAAAGAATATTATGTAGTCATTAAGAATTATAGTTTTTTTTTGAGATAAGGTCTTGTTAAGCAGTTTAGCCTGGCCTTGATCTCACTGTGTGGCAGTCTTCCTGCTTCAGGCCCTTGAGTGCTGGGATTATAGTCATATGCCACCACACCTGTTAAGAATTACAAATAAATGTAGTGTCCTAGGAAAACGCTAATGGTATCTTAGTTTAACATGCAGGACTAGAGATAATGTATACAATAGGACCAAAACGGTATATATTCCTCTGTATTTTCTGATATATAGAAAAAGACTTGGAAATATGTTAAATGTTAATGGTGATTATCAGTAGGTGATGTGATTATGGGTAAGAAGTATTTCCTTCATATTTTAATATTTTTTCATAAAGGACCTATAAGCCTTTTAATATTTGACAAAATAGATTTACAGAAGCTAACTTATTTTAACATCTGTATTCTTCTAGCATGTTATCCTGCTGTGTCACAGGTGAATGGTATTTGGATACTAAATTTTCCTGAACAGAGTCCAACATGCACTCAGTTTGTGCCATTTACACTGCTAGTATATTATAGAGAATTTCAAAGTTTCCTTTTCATTTTCTAAATGTCCACATGCAACAGGTAGTCCTTAATATTTTTCCTTTGGCCTGGAAACACCAGCGTACCTGTATACCTTTATAAAAATTTATAAATTTGTAAAAATGTTTGTATTGGTACCTCATTGAGTTTTAAAAAGTATTATCAGTTTCGTTCAAACATGGAGGAGGTAATACATATAAATGTTCCATATGTTTCTTGTATATGGTGAATTCTTCAACATTAATTCCAAACACAGTTGTGTACAGTTATTTTGTGTTGGTTTAAAAAAATATTCAAGGCTGGACCGGGGTCCCAAGTTTGATCCTGCATACCAAAAAAAAAAAAAAAAATTCAAGGCTAGTTTATGAAGGTTTCTTTAATTTTTAACATCTTGAAAATCAGAGTACAGAGAATAATGACCATGATCCCCATATTTGATTGGATTTTACTGGATTCTACACGTTTTCATGTTTATTATGTGTCTTAGGTTTTCTTCACTACTGTCCCATGATATCAGAGGACACCTAATAATTACATCCTTTGGGATAAACCATTTTTATTTTTTGAACCTTAATTTGACCATCATTAAAATTGGAAAACATTCTGGGTTTTCAGAGTACGTAGACAGGGGACAGTATGGAGGGTGAGTTAGGTTGATACCTTGGTGTATAGATTGGTGGTGAACCTATGCTACATGTGCCGCAGCGGGCCTGCAGCGCTCTCTCTGTCAGCATGCGAGCCAAGTCATCCAGAAGCCAAGCAGATTGCAGTTGTTTTTTTCTAAACTAAAATCTTAGTATTTGCAGTGTAGGCACTTTGTGATAAATAAGCAGCTTTTGGGTTGTAGTTTGGGCACTCGGTCTCTAAATGGTTTGCCATTACTGTGTATCCTTGGGCAAGTTACTTCTTTCAGGTTCTGATCCATTATCTCATAAAGCACCTAAGCTGTATAAAGTTTGATGGTGATATTTGGTTATTTTTTATTTGTTTTATTAATGCTTTATCCTCGGGTCTCAGTATAGTTTCTAGCATATAAGGCATAAAACCTAATAAATTCAGCCCTATAATAAATATTTTTTGAATAAATCTTACTAGCTTTATTGTATTAACCTGCCAAGTTGAGCAGTTGCTTTCTTTGTATACTAAAGTATTAATATAATACTTGTTCAGTTTGGATTTGGAATGTCCCCAAAGGCCCATGTGCTAAAGGCCTGGTCCCCAGTGTGGTGCTATTTGGAGGGGGCAGAAACTTAAGAGGTGGCCTAAGAGAAGGGCTTCTGGTTGGGGTGGGGGTGTCTTTGAAGGGGTTGTGGGACCTTGATCTTTTCCTCTCACTCTATTTCCAGTCCTGGCCATGAGGCGAGTTGTTTTGCTGGCTACTTGCTTGTGCTACCTCACCTTAAGCACCAGGGCCAACTGATCATGGCCTGGAAACATCAAAACTGTGAGCCAAAATAAACCTTTTCTCTTTACAAGTTGTTTTTTTTTTTTTTTTTTTTGGTGGGACAGAGTCTCCCTATGTAGTTCAGGCTGGCCTCAAACTCACTCTGTAGCCCTGGCTGGCCTTGAACTCGTGGTGATCCTTCTGCCTCAGCCTCCCAAGTGCTGGGATTATAGACAAGTTGATTTTTTTTTTAAGTGATGGAAAGGTGGACAACACAACATTTGTAAAGAATTTTTAAAAAAAATATTGAGAATTTAAAATACAGAGAAAGCAAAATGCAATTTTCCATCCTATGCTCAGATAATGCTTGTAGGCAAAAATAAATAAGTAAAAATAATATAAGTGCAAGATCAGAGAATTCTAACACTATGGAAAAATAGAGAGAATGATAGTGAAAGTCTCCCTTTTCTCCACACACATTTCCCCAGTTGTTTTCTGGTGATCAGTAACCCCTTCTTTCCAATTTCTTACAAAAAAGTGTTTTTTTTTAAAATTTGTACAAATGTCTATTTTGTTAAGGCAAGAAGAATTATTTTAATGTTAGAAAACCCAACAAACAAATAATTTTTTAAAGCCATTTTTCAGTTTATATTAAGAACAAATCTGAAATTTCCATCAGAGTTGTGGCTAGATGCTCTTCCAAAAGCAGCAATAATACAGCAAGTGACTGAAATACATGAAAATAATCATCTGCTCCATCTAGTGTACTGATGCTTTTTACTACTGACAAGAGGTCAATTTTTTTCCTATAATGTGTGTTCATACTATTAGCTCTAATGCTGATTGCTAAGTAGTTAACAATAAATTGATTTCAGTTTAACTAAGGGTACTTCAGGAAAGCAATGGTCTGCATGAGAAAAAAGCTCATTACCTTTAATCCTAGACACACACATAAATTAGCAAGCATTTCTTCCCAATGTCACATGAATCATATGGATTGAAGAGACCTGTGCTGCACTGCATTGTACAAGCCATCACCGTAGTTGATATCCACAGTCAAACTTTGGTGTGACCTTGCAGAATTAATCCTTTATAAGAAAACAAACTCTTCCTTAAGGGAGAGTATGAATTAGGTAATTTAGAACTGATGAAAGATATTTCCAAGTGGATTCTTAAAATTTTATACCATTCATTAATAGCTTTGTTTTCCCTTTGTGCTTGTTAATTTTATGTTTGACACATATGTCTTCACTTAAGCAGTTGATTCTCTACAGGCTCCAGTTATGTGTACGTTGGTAACTATCACCTTCACCCTTTAAAACTGCTTTTATTGCATTGCAAGTTTTTAAAGCATTTACTAAGTGTGCATGTCTAACTATATTTCCTATCTAGGTTGCTGAATATTATAATTTGATGCTTAATTTATCAGGTTTATTATTTAAGGAGTGTGTATTTGGTCCATGAGAATAGTTGTATATGAAATGTGTCAGCATACAATTTCCCAAATGTTAGGATATGGAATTTTGTTTCAATAAAATACTGTATATCAGATTGAATGCTTGAACTCTGAATGCATTAATTTCCAATTCTAATGTGACTGATTTAATCTAAGGGCATATCATTTTGGAATAAAAATATTCTTACAGCCACATGTGTTGCTGCATACCCACAATCCCAGCATGGAGGCAGCCTGAGGCAGGAAGACTGCAAGTTTGAGCCCATCCAGGGCTACTTAGTCAAAATACAGACAGCTGGAGATGTAGCACAGTGGTAGAGTTCCTGTGTGTTCAATCTCTATCACTGCAAAAACAAAACAAAACAAAAACACTTATAAAACTTACAATTAACTGATTAACTATTTTAAGATTTTTAGAGTTTTGTGACAAATGCAGAGAAAAATGCTTACTGACATATTTAGAGACCAAAAATACTCAACCCTCCTAGTTTCCAGTGTATTAGAGTAGAAGTAGTTTTCTCTAAGTAACCCCCAGTGAAGGTTGGAATCTCTGCTGCAGGTCTGAGTGGTTGGCATGTTTCTATGGTGCTTTTTTAGGTTTGCAAAGTGCTGTGCCCTCTCCTGTGTCTCTGGTAGGGAACGGGCAGTGATTTCTTTCTGCAAAGGCGGAGAGACCATGACAGGCACTTCATGTGACTGAGGCTTCCTTGCAGAGAAAGACTACGTAGTATTCCTTACGGTTTAAATAAAGGAGATGCATTAGCTAAGCTGACTGTAGTTTTCTTTTTTATATAAAGATACTTTCTTTGGGTTTGGTTTTAAAAAGTTGTGAACCTCTCTTATCCTTACTTATTTGAATACATCTTTAAAAATTTTAAGGGAATAATAATCATAAAAAGTTGACTGTATGACCTTCTATTATGTATTTATTTACTTATTTTTGGGGGGGGTTGTAGACTAGATCTTGGTAAGTAGTCTAGGTTGGGCTTGAACTTGCTCTATAGCCCAGGCTGGCCTTGAATTCACAGTTCTCCTGCCTCAGCCTCCCAAGTGCTGTGATTATAGGCATGCACTGCCATGCCTAACTCCTCTATGCTCTTTCAAATTTGTGTGTGTGAGAGGGATTTCTTGAAATTTGTTCAAACCAAATAGAATGTTTTCTGTTTAAGAAATTGTATTAATAGAAGCTAAAAATATTATGCAAAGTACTTTCAAGTTGGCATTTATATGTGAATTCAGTCAAATTGAAACAGCTATCTGATTTGTTGTGTTCTATTTGATTAAATATGACACTTTTGGATTCCTCCTATCCCTTTAATATCTCCACATTTCTTTCAATAGCTAATGACTGCATTAAAACAACAGTTTCTAGTGATAAATATGACAGCTTTTGTTAATGTTTACGTACAGTTGCCTATTCTTTCAAGTGTGTTTTATACTTTGGTTTTTAGATTATTCACTATGTGTCAGTGAAAATTCTTGGCTAATATTTTGGAAGATTTTATATAACTGTCAGGATAGGCAGCTTGCTCCTTCATTTAATAGCAGAATACACTACTGTTTTCTGTTTAAAAGATTTTCATTACTAAGATGTTCCTTTCTCTTTGAAATGTTCTAGGACATTGTTATTTAGGCAGTAGTAAAAAACTGAGCTTTTTTTTCTGTGTACACTTCTTGAGATTTCTGTAACCTTGAAATAAGATAAGAAATCCCGTATTTGGTGAAGTGGCACAAGTTCATTTTAGCACAAAGGAGTAAAGACTTTATGATTACATTTTAGCTTCTAGAAAGTTAAACTCTACTTTCTCATGTACTTTTGGGGCCTTCTACTGAAAGATGTGTCAAATGTCTAGGAAAATACTTTTCATAGACTTGAAAAGAGGTTGAAGGGCTATCTTTCAATGACCACAATAAAAGAAATTATAGGCATTAATTCCCCTGACATTATCTGATGAGAATGGTCCAAGGAGTATAAAAACCAAAACAATTGGAAGTTAATTAGCTTTCCATTGTTGAGGTGGGGAGGGTGGTTCTGCTGGATAATAATATTATTATCACATTTGCACAGTAGCTTTTTTTTGGTCAAAATTATTATTTCAGGAATTTCTGGATTAGAGCAGGGGCAGTAAAGTAGTAGTTTTTTCTTGTTTGCTTATTTGAACATTAGTGAAGAAAGTAGTTTTGTAGATCCCGAGTTCGATCCCCAGTACCAAAAAAAAAAAGTTTTGTTGAGTGCAGATTAATATTAAACTTTGTTAATTTCAGAACTAAATTTCTCTTTACCTTAGCCCCGAGAGCATGGGACTTCTTGACCCAGCCACCAGTGATGGACGAGTTATTTTTTTCTTACCCTGGCAAAAGATGACAATTGCTGGCACTACCGATTCACCAACTGATATTACACATCACCCTATTCCTTCAGAGGAAGACATCAACTTCATTTTGAATGAAGTGCGTAACTACCTGAGCTGTGATGTTGAAGGTAACAAACATTCCTTTAACCTTGTCCCCTGCATTGTTTGGTAAAAATTTATTTTTTCTATTTCCTAATCTTTATGTTCACTGATTATACAGTTTTTATTGGTTAAACATGGATTTAATTTTGGCAGATTTGTACACACATGTAATATACTTTGATTATTTTCATGTTTGTTCTCCTTTCTGGTATCTCCTAAGTCTTTCCAGCTCTCACTGGAATCACCTTATCTCTGGTCTGACTCATCTTCACACCTGGCCTGCTATCACTGTTTTGTGCTGCCCACTTCTTTTAGATTTATGCAAACCAAATTACTACACAATGTAAAGAAACTACGTTTTCTTTCCTACTTTCTGCATCCACAAGAAACTCACGCAGGCCATTTCTGATCTTTGCTAGTGGTAAGATTGAAGTGTCACACATAACTTCCTCTAACAGAGAAGTAGGAAATGTTTGCATCACTATTTGGTTTTGTAGTTTGAGGAGGTCTGATTCACAGATATAGGATATCCATAGGAAATAATTAAGCAAAGAAATGAGGACATAGAGGTTTATGGTCTAAGAAGTTTAACGCTCCGTAGCTTAGTGCAGTTTATATTGTTATAAGAAAATACCCAAGACTGGGTGCTTTTATAAAGAACCAGAGGTTTATTCAGTTCACAGTTTTAGAGGCAGATGATCTAAGATCAGGCTGCCCCATCTATTTGGATTCTGGTAAGGGACTCCTGGCTATACCCAACATGAGAAGTAGCATCACATGGTAGAAGTTTGTAAAAGAAATTGGGAGAGGAAGAAAGAAAGGAGGCAGCAAGAGACTGGGGATGGGCCAGGCTTGCTGCCTTATGACAGCTTGCTCTCTGGATTGGGAGACCTAAGTCACTCTATGAGACTAGCATTAATCATGAGGGAGGTCATGTATAATCATCTTCCACGAGGCCTACCTCTTAAAGGTCCCACGACCTACCTTTTGACACTGTTACAGTGTGGTGAACAAGTGAAGTGTGAGAACTAATCAAGTGAACCTGTGAGAACTAACTTTGTCCAAATCATAGCGGTGCATTACCATGTGGAAAATACCATAAAGCCAAAGTTTATTTCTACCCAAATCTTATCTGGATATTTTAACTTGGATGTCATAAACACGCTTTTCCAATGAACTTGTATAATGCAGTTTTTTGGGTTTTTTTTGGCACCGGGGATCGAATTTGGGTCCTTGTGCTTGCACAGCAGGTGGCGAAACCACTGAGCTAAATCCCCAGCCCTATAATGAAGTTTTTAACCAGGGTAGTCCCAGAAGTTTCCCAATATTATCCTTCTGTATTTCCTATCTTAGTTACCAGCCTCAGCAGCTACCAAGCCATCCAGTCTAGAAATGGAATGCTTTTCTTTGGTGGTCTCTTTTGTTTTCATATCAATCAAATACCTATCTGTACCCACTCTGAGAACCATAGAGATCACTTCCCCCTTCAGTGCCCTGGTTCACACTCATATCGTTTCTTACTTGGATGATTTCATTGGCCTCCTAATTGCCTCTCAGTGCCAGGTTTCTATCCATACCCCATCCAGCCTGCCATGAGAACTCACTTTCTGAAACTCAATACCCATTGTCACTCTTCTGCACAAAAATGTTCCTTGGGTGTCCCCTCACTGACTTTAGGAAAAATTATAAACTCTGTTGCATTGAACATAAGGCTTTTCATAACTGTCTTTTCAGGTTTATATTTACTCCCTCTCCATGCATTTTAAGGTCTATTTCTTCTATTATCATTTCCAAATCAAGCCATATACTTTTAAACATTCATGCCTTGTTTTTGCTGAAGCCTCCTGCTCTGGGATGCCCTTTGGGGCAGTACTCATCTTGGCAAGATATTTATTTACTTCAGAAATTTTTATACTTCATAAACCACCTGTCATTTGTATTCCTGAGGAGTCACACTGGTCACACTGCCATTATATCACAACATTATGTATTCTAGGTAATAGTCTTAATACGTACTCTCACTTGGAGCTCCTTGAGGGTAATGATTCTTTCTTCATCTACAAAGTTTATTATCTAACTGGTGTGCTATTCATGATTGTTTTGAGTTAAAATGTTAGTTATGGGTGCTTTTAGGGTTTTTGATACAAGTAGCAGTTAGAAAATCTAGAAGTGGACAAGTTTTAGATTTTTAAAAATAGTCTTTGTCCTTTTTGTCAGCAACCTTATAATATTGATTTTAATGAAGGACACACAAACACTATTTTAGTCTGGATGAAACTTACTAGCAGCTATGAATCCTTTTTCCCTAAAGGATTTTTTTCATTTTGTGATCATATATTTACAAACAAAACAAACTGCTTTGAGAAATTGTTCAAGTTACTTAGTTTAATTGATTAAGCCATACTGTTTACTCTTCTTGCTTCTACTCTAAGAAAGAAAATGGATATAATTTCATTCTGAATAGTCTCTTTGGAGATCTACAACAATAGTATAAATGTACTGAATAAATATAATTGAAATCTACATGGCTTTTTAATTTTATTTTTTATTAGTATGTGTTTGCAATACATAATGATTATATTCATTGAGCTTTCTCTTTTCTCTCTCTCTCTTTTTTTTTTAATTAATGAGGTTTCTCTGTGTTTCCCAGGCTTGCCTTGTACTCACCATCCTTCTTCCTCAGCCTCCCAAGTAGCTGGATATATACTGTCATATTAAATATGCTATATTAAAATACTCAAACTTCATTGAAATTTTAGTTTGATATCTTTTCTTTCTAAAATCTAGGAGGCATTTCAGTATCTTGGTATGATTCTATTTCAGTACATGTATTAATAATTAACCCTACTTCACAATTACCTGTGTATAA
This sequence comes from Heterocephalus glaber, assembly GCF_000247695.1. Next base: position 9,334,024 of record NW_004624732.1, on the reverse strand, counting down.
TTTTTGTTAAAAGTGTCATTAAGAAGGTTAGATTTTTTGGAGCAAAACGTAAAATGAATATAAGAGCAGAGGGCTTTATGTTGACAGTTTCCAAAATCTTGAAGTTCAAATGCAGCAAGGACAGGAAATCTAACCACTTACACTACTGAGTGGCTAGACATTTCTGGAAGCAGGTGTGAGTTCCAGGAGGCTGGTGTGCCCATGTTGGGATCTGTACAAAAAAAAACGAGCCTTAGGCTGTAACAGACACTGGATCACTTTTATTCTGCCTCTAACTAGAAGGAAGACCTGGCAATACCTGATTGGCCCATGAAAGCTTTTTCAATTAACATGCCTTTTGCTTGTCAGGGAATTGATGAAACTGATGAAGTTGTTGTTAATTCTGATGTTTGGTAGAAGTGGTTGAAATTGTTACCCAAACATGACAGCTCAGGCCTTTCTCCTGATGGCCAGGGGACATCTTGAGAGTAAGAATCTTCCAAGGAGCAGATATCCAAGATAAAAGCAGAGATGATAGCTCTGTTTTAGACTTCGTTTATTTCCATCTGTGCACCATCTATCACACCTTTCTTACTTACAGACTTACACTTTTAAAAATTATTAATTAACAGTGATTCTTTATAGTTTGTTTTCATTCTCATTTGTAGTTGACCAGAGTCCTCATATTTGAGGACTTACCCTGGAGCTTGATAACATATCGGCTAAAGTATTCTGTATCTTAAAAGTGAAGATACTCATGTTTGTATTTTTTCCAAGGAATTTTGTTGAAATCCAATATTCTCTTCTGTACTAATGAAAGGTGTGAGAGAAACTAAGCTTCAGGCACCGTTCAGTCATTTGATTATATGCTGTTACCACACGTATTTTAATGTTTACATTTGTATGCCTTATTTTTAAAACTTTCATTCAGCACTTTTTATGCTCGACACTCTGCTGTGAGCATATTGCCTATATTATCCATTTGATTCTTTGCAACAACCTTAAGAAGTTTGTTTTTCCCACAATTGTTGTAGAAACTGAGACCTATAGCTAGTTAGCATTTGAGTATAAGTCAGTCTGACTGTGACACATCCTTCTAAATACTGCGTAGTACTCTGCTTAGTAATTCTGGATTTCATGATGTGATCCACTAGGGAGTGAGTCTATCAATTCATTTCATGAAAGCTGCTAGACACCTCTAGAATGACAGTGACCTTTACTCTCCCCTGGCTTTATTTGGATTTGAATGTTAAACTATGGAAGGTTTCATATCTTACAGCTAATCTCCTGGGTCAACCAATTTTCTCCACAGACTAAAAAGTAAAAAGTTTGGTTCAGATCCTAGAGCAGTAGTTTTGAAGTGTTTTGCATTCAGCCTGGGTTGAAATAATCATTCTAAAAGGATTTATTAAATGGATAAGTATAATTCTGACAACAGCTTCTGAGCCTCCCCAAATGGCTATATCCTTAAGAGAAAAAAAGTGTCAAATCTTAACACTCCATGCTGTTCACAGCAGCTGCCACACTTCTGCAAAATGCGTTGGAACAATTCTGAAAAGCATTTTGCCTGTTGGGAATAAGACCATGTCTTCTTCTACAATTTAGAAAGCTTTCCATTCACAGGCTGAATTTTCTAGATTACTTGTTTGTTCTTTTCTGAAATGGGTAATTGATAGTTCGTGTTGAATTAGGAAGAAAAATGATCTTTTGAAAAATGTGTCATTAAGTCTGCTGTGTAGAGGTTAATCAGAAGGATGCAGTGGTGAAACTAAGCTATGACTTAACTCGATAGAGACAGAAGATTTGCCGAGTGCTTTATCCGTGTAGTTTTTCTGGAGTGCTTCTCTGTGCAGCATCTCTACTTGTACACAGGTTTTCACATACGCAATTAGTGGTGTTTATAGATTGCCTGTTATTCAGTTAACAACTGAGCTGGCCATATCAACTCACTGCAGACTTGCCTTTTCCCTGCCAGAGATTGTACCAGGGTTATCAACTTACACAGGCTTGGATGTCTTCCAGCTGTTTAATTATAGTGTCATGCGCTTTGCGTATTCTAGTTTCATTAGTTTATAAATGTAATACAGTATCTTATTTCTGTGATGAACGCTTCATTTCAGCAGGTTAAAAATGATGGTAGAGAAGTATTGATTTCTGACACTGTTTCCCCTGTGTTCATTTAGATATTTTTGTGTGGCTCTTATTGATTTTTTTGAAAGAGGTAAACATAAGAAAGAACACCCCAAAATGTATGCCTCTCTAACCAATGTGAAGCAAAACCACACATTCAGCTCTTAATAGTCATTCTCTGTGGGCTTCATTTTCTTTTAGTTTGTAAAACAAATACTTGTCTTGCCAAGTAGGAAAGAATAAAAATATTAATTCTAATTTGAAACAATTGCATCACGCTTTTTCAAACTGCCAAAAATATCTGTCCAACTTTACTATTTATAGTCAGTTTACGCCTGTCATCTTACATATAGTAAAACCTGAATGAATTATTTATCAAGGATGTAACAAAATTGTTTTTAAACATGATGATAAAAGGACTGTTTTACTTTCTCACTACCTCTTGAAAATATTGCCAAGTACTTTTGTACACGTTGGAGTACTCCCTGTTTTTTGTTATTGTTGTTGTTGTTTTCTCCCAACATCTTGGAAATTGGCATCTAAAAGCTCAACTTGCTACCATCTGGGTGAGCCACTCTAATAAATAGTCTTTAATGATGGATTTTTAAACTTTAATTAATAGTAATTTTGCTTCCTTTCCTGATTTTGTTTTATTTATAGTATTCACTAATTTTGAAAGAGAATATCCAGTTGTTTGAATATATCATAATTGGAAACTTTACATAAAGCTTTGCACATTGGCTTAGAGACCCAAGTGTTCTTCCTTTTGATTTTGCAGTATCATTTCATATAGTTTGACACAAAAAGTTCGGCGAATGCTTTAATATTCCACCTAATATTTATTGATAACTATGCACAACTCTGTTTCATGCAATGTTTGGAGTATCGAGAGATACCAGTATTAGAATTGACATTGCTGAAGACTTTCAGTGTGGGGAGAAAAATGAACCAGTAATGAAATCTTCTGTAGCTATCTTGGCAGTTTGGGAACCAGAAAAAAATCAAGGTAAATCTTTGAGCTCTGAAGCATGAAAGCCCCAAATTAATATTATTCTCTTCATATGTTCCACCATGGAGAGTTAAAGTAGGTTATGTTAGCTACCTAATGTTGCCTACAACTTGTACAGTATAACCAGTTTATAGGTAAAAATTTGAGGGCAGGAATACTTAGTTAAGTAAAAGAACAGTGGTACCTCAGTTCATCAGTGCTTTTTGTGAACAATTTGGTTTTGCAAACAAAAGCATTTGGCAAAATACTGTTTTTGTTTGCAGACTTTACATCGGATGACAAACACAACCACAGCCATCTTTCCCACACAAACACAGATGTGACCATCTTTTCCAAAATCATGGAACAGATTAAGTACGTGAACCGAGTTATCACTGTATTTTTTATTTCTTTGAACTCATGAGATTAGCAAGGAGGATGCTTTGAACTGACACATATGGAACACAGAAAACAGAAAGTGTTTGTTATTACAGCAGATTTAATTCTCATGAGGAAAGCAAATAGTCAGATTTCAATGGCTGTATTTTCCACTAGAGGTGTGGGCCAGGTGGCCATGGTGTCTTTCAATATCCAAGTTGGTGACCTACCAGGACAGGGCTGACCTCTCTTGCTTGGAGACTTTTTACTCTCGAACTGCCCTCTGCTGTATGATAATAATTAGATATTGTTAAATTAGTTAAAGTTAAATGAAATTTGATATTCAGTTCTTTAGTCATGTGAATAACATTTTGAGGGCTTAATAACTACATGCCACTAATAGCTAACAAATTGGACAGTGTTAATATAGAACATTCCTATCACTGCAGAAATGTCTTTGGGACTGTCATGCCTTTCAGAATTGATGCTACTTAAATGTACTAGAGGAGGAAATGTTCAATTTTTATAAAAGATTATTAGTACATATTTATAGTACCAAATGATAATATTTATTGTGGGGAATTGGTACGTACATGTACCTTACACATCTCAATTCTTTTTTCCCCCGTTTTTAATTTTTTTCTTTTTTTGACAGCATCAGATTTATTAATTTATTATAAGTCTTTATCAAGTTAATTATCATAAACACAGATTAATAGCCAGGTTGACAGGCTAGAAATCATATATGTAAAACACGTAAGACAGTTATACCAAATCAATGTACACTTTTAGATACATTGGCCGTGCTAAACTACAGTACATTTTTTCCTCTTTTTTTCCCTATTGTCTGTCTTTTATTTTGCACATGTAAGAGAAACCATGAGATAGTGAAGCTTCTGAGTCTGATTTACTTCACTTAGCATTATGTCTCAACTTACACCCTTTTTCTTACAAATGACTTACTTAAGTTTACCCTTCTTTATCAAAGCAGTACTCCATTGTGCATATATACCACATTTCCTTTATCCATTCATCTGTTGATGGACATATAGGCTGCTTCCAAGATTTATCTATTATGAATTGTCCTGCTATAAACATGGGCATGCATACATCACTGTAATATGATGTCTTTAATTCTTTTGGAAAGATACCTAGAAGGAGAATAGTTGGGTCAAATGGAATTTTTGTTTTTAGTTTTTTGAGGAATTTCCATACTGATTTCCATAGTGATTGTATTAGTTGTATCCTATCATCAATGAAGAAGGGTTCCCCTTCTCCCCACAGCCTCTCTAGCATTTGTTATTGGTTGATTTCTTGATGATAGCCATTCTATCTGAAATGAGATGAGATCTCAGTGTTGTTTAATTTACATTTCTTGAATGGCCAATGATGAAGCATGTTTCATTTATTTATTGGACATTTGTACTTCTTTATTTGAGAAGTGTCTACTTATTTTAGATGCCCATTTTTTGAGTGGGTCTTTAAATTTGGGGGCCTATAATATTTCTTAGTTCTTTATATATTCTAGATATTAGACCTTTGTCTGAGGAGTAGCTTGCAAGAATATTTTTCCCATTCTGTAGGTCACTCCTTCACTCTGTTGGTGGTTTCCTTTGCTGTACAGAAGCTTTTTAATTTGATATGATCCTATTTGTTGATTCTTGGTATTCTTGTGCAATTGGGGTTCTGTTCAGAAAGATTTTGCCTCTTCCTATGTCTTCAAGAGTTTTACTTATTTTGTCTCCCAGAAGATTGTTTCTCTTTTAATATTTAAATTTTTGATCCATTTTGATTTTAGTTTAGTGCATGATGAGAGATATAGCTCTAGGTTCAATCTTTGGAATATAGATGGCCAGTTTTCTCAGTACCATTTGTTAAAGAGGGTATTTTTACTCTAGCGAAAGTATTTGTCTCCTTTGTCAAAAATAAGGCAGTTCAGTATGACTGGAGTAGTTTCTCCATCCTCTCTTCTGTTCCATTGATCCACAAGTCTAGTTTTTTTTTTCTTCCAGTGCCATAGTGTTTTTATTACTATAGCATTGTAATATAACTTGAAGTCCAGGACTGTGATACTGCCTGCTTTGCTCTTGTTGCCCAGGATTTCTTTTGCTATTCTAGGTCTCTTCTTGTTCCATATGAATTTTAGGATTGCTTTGTCTAGTTCTGTGAGGTATTGGTACTTTGAATGGGATTGCAATAAATCTGTATCACAGTTTTGGAAAGATGACCATTTGACTGCATTGGTTCTGCTTATCCAGGAACTTGGGATATCTTTCCATTTTCTGATGTCCTCTTAGATCTCCTTTTTCAGAATAGAGTACTATAGTTTTCATTATAGTTGTCTTTTACTTCCTTGGTTAGCTTAATTTCTTAATGTATTTTGTTTTTCTTGATGCTATTGTGAAAGGTATTGTTTCTCTAACTTCCCTCTCGGTGTTTGTTATTAGTGTGCATGGACACTGTTGATGTTTGAGTGTTGACTTTGTATCTTGCTATGCTACTGAATTTGGTTATTCTAGGAGTCTTTTGGTGGAGTTTTGGGGCTCTTGCGTGTAGAGGATCATGTCATTTGCAAGTAATAATTTAACTTCTTCCTTTCCTATCCATATCCCTTTTATTTCTTTCTTTTGTCTAATTACTCTGGCTAATGTTTTCAGAACTGTTGAACATCTTTGTCTTCTCCTGATTTTAGAGGGAAAGCTTTCAGCTTCTCTTTATTTAATATGATATTGGCCATTGGTTTGAAAATAGATGACTCTTATCTGATTGAAGATTAAGACTTTTTTTTTCTTGTATTAAATTCTTTTATTGGTACATTGTAGGTATACAACACAATTACATTTCTCATTGGGAATTCTACCTTTATATAATGCATCTTGGTCCTTATTTTTTCCCCATTCCTAGCCCTACCTTCACGCCCTCCACCCTTCCCTCTTTACAAAGACTTTATTTCCATTTCTCATCATTTTTTCCTTTCCCTTCTTTCCTTTCCCC
>NW_004624732.1:9313754-9326405 GCF_000247695.1 Heterocephalus glaber | reverse complement strand
CATAAAATCTTTTCCTACACCGATGTCTTCAAGGGTTCTACCTAACCTCTGTTCCAACTGGTTCAGAGTTTCTATTTTAATATTTAGATCTTTAGATTAAGACTTTTTATATATGTTTTCTTCAGATTTTTTTATCATGAATAGATGTCGGATTTTGTCAAATGCTTTTCTGTACCTATTGAGGTGATCATGTGATTTTTGTTCTTGATTCTTTTTATGTGATATATTACATTTATTGATTTGGGTACGTTGAACTATCTCTGCATCTCTGAAATGAGTCCTGCTTGATCATGACGTATGATATTTTCGATGATTTGCTATATTTTATTGCCAGTATCTTATTGAGGATTTTTGTGTCTATGTTCATTAAAGAGATTGGCCTGTAGAATTCTTTTTTTGGCTGGGTCCTTTTCTGATTGTAGAATCAAGGTAATGCTTCCTGGAATGACTTTGGGAATACTGCTTCCCTTTGGGAAATGCTCAATTTAATGTAGTCATTGAATTTGGGGTTTTTAAATTGTTAAATGAGACTAAGAAACTGATTATCTTATAAAACAAAAATCCCAGATGTAAGAAGGTTTAAGAGGTGATGAATTCAATGATTCAGTAATAAAATTCCTTCACTCTGCTGAAGGTTTCATCCCACAGTTGTTTTGCCCATGGCTACATGACTGCAACAGCTGTGGCAGAATTAAAAGTTATGGTAATGATTCTTTATTCTGATTACCCATCCACTGCTTTTGAGTCTTTCTCCAGTAAATTATGATTAAAATTTGTATAACAGTGTACAGGGTTTCCACTGTGGGTAAATTTGTCATAAAGAGAGAAATCTCTTAGCCGAGTTAGTTGCTATTTTTGTATTTATGAGGTTATGAGGTTAGAATTAGTGTTTCACGTGTTTAGCTATGCTGTACTCCATGAGCATAGATTATAACTGTGGCCCTGACAAGTCATTACTAAATGTGAGTGGTGGGGAGGTACAAAGGTAGATACAAAATATAGTTCACCCACAAATAGCATTTTGAATAATCCAGGGTTTTGTGAACATTAAGCGAGTCATTAAATCTCAAGGTTTGGAGGGAATTAATAGATAACTTGATTAACCATCTTTTGGTTTAATAACATAAAATTCTGCATGTCAGAAACACTAGTTCATATTTTAATTAAAATTGTACTATCTTTAACAATATATCTTTTTGAATAAATTTAATCTCAACATTCATTTGATATAATTCACAGACTAAAGAGATGAATGCTAAAATCTCAAGAAAAAGTTCTGAACGTATTAGGAACCCTTTGTTTGTAGCAGTGGTTGGTTTTATATTTAGTATAAGTTCCAGGAGTAAGGATTAAAAGTGATATTGATGGGCTGGGGATTTAGCTCAGTGGTTCTGCTGCCTGCCTTGCAAGTGGAAGGTCCCGAGTGCGATCTCCGGTACCAAAAAAAAAAAAATGATATTGATATACATGATGTTTACTTTGTCTTCCTTGATGAGTGGAAAACTTATATATTATTTCAGTTTGGTCTCTTTGTTCCAGACAACACAGTTTCATAGATGTGTTTCTGCCTGTTGTAATGGAAAAGGAGAGCATTTGCCACAGATTATTTGTATGTGCTTCAAATTTATTCTGGAAAGTCTAATTTTTCATCAAATAATTTAAAAATTAGTCAAATGGATTTACTTGAAATCAAATTCCTGATTAGTGTGGACATCTAAGGAATTTCACAGACATTGAAAGGACAACGTGTGACCATACTGTCATTGTAAGTGGGTGTTGGTTAAGTTGTATTTTTTACTTAGTGATGTGATCACTGATGGAACGCAGTAGCAATTTTCTAGTTAGAATTATTTTGTAAAGATTAAAACACTTTGCACTATTTGTTCTGAGGGTTTTAAAAATTCTTTATTTTCCTTAGTACAAGTTTGTGGAACATAATGATTACATTTATCACGAAGAGTTGGTACATGTACATAATATATTGAAGTTCTTTTCAATCCCCTTCTCCTCTCGCTCCATCTCTTGGTCTCCTTCCCTTTCGCACTAAGATCTATCTCTTTGTTTCCTATTGTCTGTCTTTTATTTTGCTCTTTAATTTATTTATATTTTGGATTTCTTATGTCAGAGAAATCATGCAGTATTTCTGATTCTCTCTCTCTTTTTTTTTTTGGTACCAGGGATTGAACTTGGGACCTTGTGCTTGCAAAGCAGGAGTGGAACCACTGAGCTAAATCCCCGGCCCGAAATCATACAATATTTAAGCTTGATTGTCTGACTTATTTCACTTAACATTATAGTCTTAAGGTATTTTCCTACAAATGACTCAAGTTTATCCTTCTTTAAGGCTCAGTAGCCCTCCATTGTGTTGAGATTTTACAAGACTTGTAGAATTTTGTGATGCAGGAGTTAACCCCTTATGTACAGAAACCACCAATATTAAACATATTTGAGAGAATGCATCAGAGAGACATATGTAGGGCTCCCTGCGTGGAGATCTCAAATGATTTCCAGTTAGTAAGACAGAGAAGCTTTAGGCTTGCTCACCAATTAATTATGTCCTTTCTCCTTTTGTTTCAGTTACAGTGTTTGAATATGGGCTGCATCAAACACTCCCGTTGGTATATGGGCACCTCTTCTCTCAGATGATAGATGATAGTCTGTTTAAGAGCATAGCCCTTAGCCCTTAAGGAATAACATTAAAATATAATGGATTTACTTTAGTTGAATTTATCTTTACCAGAAATATGTTTTTCACTTGATAGCAACACAGGGAGGGGCCAGTTATTTGTCATTCAGTGCAACTTGTTTTTAGGGTTTTCCCCCTGTACTTCATAAGGTGCACTTATATTTAGGACTATGTATTATAATCATTTCAGGGAGTCTTTATGACTCCTTACACAGAGTCTGCTAGATACATACTGAAATTTTTCAGGTGGTGCTGTGTATGAAGTATAGAATATTTACTATATAAGGGTGCTTGGCCAAGATGTAAGCAGAAACTGAATTCCAGTCTGACTTCTACTTGAAAAGCTATACTCCATGCAAGGCGTTTATTAATTTGAACTAAGGCATGGGGTAGTATAGGCTTATAGAGGTTCTGATACTTCTGTATTGTATGTAAAATATTTCCTTAACTGTCTCATACTTTGAAACTTGAACTATATCAACTTACCCTTTTGTCATGGCTTTTAAAAAATTTTGGTTAAATATACAGGACATAAAATTTACCATTTTAATCATTTTTAAATACTAGTTTTTATGACATTAAGTGCACTCACATTGTTGAGCAACTATCACCACTATCTCCAAAACTTTTTAACCTTCCTCATGAAATTTTCTTTTCTTTTTTTTTTGGTACCGGAGATCAAGCTTGGGACCTTGTGCTTGTGAGGCAGGCACTGGAACCACTGAGCTAAATCCCCTGGCCCTTTCTCATGAAATTCTGTATCCAGTAAACTTTAATTTCCCATCCACATCCTCCACACTTTGGTGGCAGTTTCTCTTTCTTTCTGCTTCTATGCATTTGAGGATAGAGAAGTATTTTATATAAGTGGAATTATACAATATTTGTCCTTTTGTGATTGGTTTATTCATTTAACATAATGTCTTTAAGGATCATCCATTTTGCTGCATGTGTCAGAATTTTCTTCCTTAAGGCTGAATAATATTCCGTTATATTTGGTTTATCCATTCATCTGTCATTGGACCCTTGGACATTTTTTGGCTATTGTGAGTAATGCTGTGAACATGGATGTCTTAGTCACTTTCCTCATCACTCAGGCAAAATATCTGATGCCTGCAACTTAAAGGAGAGGTATATTTTGTCATAGTTCGTATAGGTTTCAGTACATAATCCAGTGGCTACAAGGCAGGACAGCATGGTAGAGGGGAATAGTCATGGCATCTGGGAAGCAGAGAGAGAGAGATCAAGGAGCTGGGGAGGAAGATAAACCCTTCCAGGCCATGCCCCCAGTGACTCACCTCTTCCGACAAGGCCCTGCCTCCTACCAGAAAGTAAGCTATAAGCCCCCATAATTCAGTTACCTTATAAAAGCCCCATCTTTAAGCACATGACTCTTGGGATGGTATCTAGATATAAACCATAATAATGGGCATACACATCTTCTCTGATTTCAACACACTTTAGTATAAATTCAGGATTGTAACTGCCAAATCATATGGTAATTCTAAGTGTTTAATATATTGAGGAATTGCCCTACCTTTTTGATAGCAGCTGTACTAGTTTACTCTTTTTATTAGTACATGTTTGCAATACATAGTGTACATTCCTTGTGAGGAAGTGGTACATGTACATAACAAATCTTAATTCTTTTTTTCCCTCTCCCTCCCTACTCCCTTCTGATCTCCTTCCCATTTGAGACAGATCTGTCTCCATACTTCCTATTATCTCTTTTATTGTGCTCTATTTATAATTTGGATTTCTCATATGAGAGAAACCATGTGATATTTAGGCTTGAGTGTCTGATTATATTTCTTACCAGCAGTGCACAGGAGTTCCAGTCTCTCCCTGTCCTTACCAACACCTATTTTCTGGGTTGTTGTTACCTTGTATTGTTTTTGCTTGATAATGATCATCCTAGTGAGTGTGAAATGGTATCTTACTGTGGTTTTTATTTGCATTTCTCTAATAATTACTGATCTCAGGTATCCTTTAATATGCTTACTTATCATTTCTATATCTGATCTTCTTGTCTCAGCTGCTTTTAAGTCAATTATGAATGCTGTTCAACCGTTTTTAACCGCTCCAGGTTGTCCCAGATGGTAGGTTGCTAGCATTTGCTTTCTTTGCTTCCTCTTTGGTATCAGTGCCAGTGATTTCTAACTTCTTTTTCAGGTGGATTTAGATTATTTTTATAAGGAAACAGTTAATTCTTTATGAATTTTTCTTTCATTCATCCAGTCTCTCAGTTCTCATAAGAGGTTTCTCATTCTTTTAAAGTGTAGCCTCATGGACTTTCATTGAATGCTTTCCTGCATATTGTTTTTCATACTTTTGGTAAAATTTTTTCGAATAATCCTTGTAACCCATGACTTTTTACTAGTGAGAAGAGGAGATGTCCTGGCAGCTTGGAGTGGAATCCGTCCACTTGTTACAGATCCCAAGTCTGCAGACACTCAGTCCATCTCCCGAAATCATGTTGTTGACATCAGTGAAAGTGGCCTTATCACAATAGCCGGTATGGGATATCACCTTGTTATTTGAATGTTCATTAGATATGAACTTGAGTAAATTGTCCCATGAGATTCTCTTCTAACTCTAATGAAGAAGGGTTTTTTTTTGTATTAAATTCCTTTATTGGTACATTGTAGGTATACAACACAATTACATTTCTCATTTGGAATTGTACCTTTATATAATGCATCTTGGTTCTTATTTTTTCCCCATTCCTAGCCCTACCTTCACGCCCTCCACCCTTCCCTCTTTACAAAGACTTTATTTCCATTTCTCATCATTTTTTCCTTTCCCTTCTTTCCTTTCCCCTGCCCCTCCCGCTACCCCTACCCCTTTGGACCTTTTCTTCCTATTTTACATTATCGATTATTCATTCTAATCATTGGTACATTTTAGGTATACAATATAATGACATTCATCATTGGAAATTTGCACCTTTACATAGTGTCTCTTGGTTCTTATTTTTCACCCTTGCCCAGCCCTCCCTTCAACCCCTCCATTCCTCCCTATTTACAAAGATTTTGTTCCTATTTTTCCATTTTCTCCTATTAATCCCATTCCCTTCTATCCTTTCCCCTAGCCCTCCCACTTCCTTCCCCTTTGCCCCTTTTCTTCCTATTTCACATTACCTATTATACAGTTAGTCCTTATTTACACTTTCAGTTATTCACACCAGAGAAACTATTCGGCATGTACACATGTGTGTCCTATTTATTTCACTTAAGAGTATCGCCTCAGTGTGCATCCACATAGCTATAAATGTCTCTAATTTCTCATTTTTTATGGCAGAGTAGTACTCCATTTTATAAAAAAAACACATTTTCTTTATCCAGTCTCTACTTGATGGGCATTTGGGCTGTTTCCAAGTTTTAGCTATTACAGACTGCACTGCTATGAACATGGGCACACATATATCACTGTGGTATGATTCTTTTAATTCTTTGGGGAAGATCCCCAAGAAGGTTTTTTTTTTTAAGAGTTTGAAGAGTCTTAACATTGCCATGTTTATTATAAATAATAGGCAATTTTTATAAGTCAGTTGATAAATGGTTAATTATAAGAAAACTAAAGGGTAGCAATTTCTCTGTAGGTGGGAAGTGGACAACTTACCGATCTATGGCAGAAGATACTGTGAATGCTGCAATCAAGGTTCACAATTTGAAAGCAGGACCTAGTAGAACAGTTGGACTTTTTCTTCAAGGAGGCAAAGATTGGAGCCCCACACTGTACATTAGGCTTGTCCAGGATTACGGTCTTGAAAGTGAGGTGGGTACACGGTACCACATCATCCTACTTGACTTATTTCATCTCTCACTATTACTGGCAACAAGATTTGCAACCATGATATGGCCTCCTTGATTTAGAGTACCCTTTTGCTGAGTACATTTCTCTCGTGTACTGTGAAAGTAAAGAAAAAAGGTGATCCTTCTTTGCCATAGTTGCCTAAGTTGCCTAAGAGGCAATATATATTTAAATTTTTTTTTTGCAATCTGGAGTCTATTTGGTTTTTTCTTATTGAAGAGAGCTTCACAAATTCTTTCCATCTTAAGCATAAGGAAGGCTATTCTTCAGAAGTGATATCATGAGCAAAATGAAGCTGAAGCTTCATTAGTCATTGATACAGTGATACATGAGTAGCTGAGTTAGTGCTGGCCTAAGCATTTGAAGGCCAAGTGGTTTCCTCCCACAAAATCAAAACCTAATACTCTCTGAGAACTATTAGTTACAGGCTGTACGAAAACTGACAAAGTAAGCATGCTCTTTTTTTTTCTTTTTCTTTTTTTTTTCTTTTTGCTTTGTACCTAAAATGTATTGGTAGTCAAAGTCCCTGCCTAATGCAATTTTGTTTATGTAGGTGGCACAGCATCTTGCTGCTACTTATGGTGACAAGGCTTTTGAAGTGGCCAAAATGGCAAGTGTGACTGGAAAAAGGTGGCCTATTGTTGGAGTACGACTTGTATCAGAATTTCCATATATTGAAGCAGAGGTATGTGAACGGTCACATGGGGATTTTTTGTCTGCTATGGAATCCCATTCATCTGTTTGTTCTTCATTTTCTTTAAAAATTGCAAGTAACTAAGTTTTAATGCATATGTGTTAGCTAAAACTTGAGAAAAGTGCCTGTCTGCTCAGTGCAGATTCTTTCATTCCCAAAATTTTAATTCTGAAATAATGTTGATAGTGATAATAATAAAATAGACTCTGTTCTTTTTCGTTTGTTTGTTTTTTTGGTACTGGGGATTGAACTCAGGTCTTTGCACTTGTGAGGCAGGCGGCGGAACCACTGAGCTAAATCCCCGGCCCTGACTTTGTCCTTCTTGATGGAGCTATTCCAAGTCTTGTGAATTCACAGCTCTTTGTTCCTTTTGTGAATTTTTGTCTCTGGAGTATGTGTCACTGATTTCTTGCATGATGGTATACCTTGCTCTGACAGTTTCTTAAAGATTTAAGTCTTGTTTCTTATGTTGTCAAATGTTTTGAAACCTGACATCATGCTTTATTTGTGATTCCTGGTGCTTTAAAACACTGGTGCCCAGATACCATTCACTTTTTCATTGAATTCAGGGTTTCTGCTATCTGGTTACCCCAAGACAAGAAGACTTTACAGCCTCAAGAGCAGGGACCATAACTTTTCTATACTCTTCCTTTGCCTATTCAGTTATGTAAATTAACTTCCCCATTATGTATAAGCAAGAAGAAGTAAGTGATTATTGTAAATGGTTAGTGGGGAGTGGTGCAGTTTGCATGTTTATGCTAGGCTGTATTCGGGAAGAAGGCCTTAACCCACATCCAGTTTATCCCATTTGCCAAGTCCTTGTTGGCACGAAGATGGAGGACTTGTGTTATATCACTGTTTGCCTCGTGTCCTGGAAAATCAAAAAACATAAACAGAAATGTCACCTTTTCAGAGAATATCAATTTTTTAAAGTGAAACTTTATTTTCTCTTTCTAAATAATCTTTCTTTAATTTAGGTGAAATATGGAATTAAGGAGTATGCCTGCACTGCCGTGGACATGATTTCACGCCGCACTCGCCTGGCTTTTCTCAATGTCCAGGCTGCAGAAGAAGCCCTACCCAGGATTGTTGAACTGATGGGCAGAGAACTGAATTGGGATGAGAAGAAGAAAGAGGTATTATATAGAAGTCTTTACAACCACATTTCCTTTTATCACCATGCCATGGCCCAGTCAGTTTGTGGAAGCTAGTATAATGTTTGATGGTAATCTTAAATTCGTTGTCAGTTTCTATGTATGTGTTTATATTTAGTATTGCCAGGCCTTAGGAAAATGGAAATATATTTTTGTACCAAAATTTTATTGTTCCTGGAAAAAGATCTTACAGAGAATGCTCTTAAATTCATAGTCATAATTCCTAGGAAAGAAAGGTATGAATGATTGTGCGTTAGAGCCTCTTCTGGATTTCACTGAAAATACTCTTAGAATGTATTCAGTGAAATTCATACCCCTACTAACATGTCTTTGGTATGAAATAGTGGTTTCACTGTCTGACCACCAAGTACTTGCTTATCATTTGTGTCATTTGAGATTTTAAGTTTCTATCCAAACTTTAATAATAAAGCCAGTGGTGTTCATATGCATATATTTGCATATATTTTTGTACACACACACACACACACACACACACACACACACACCTGGGTTTATTGTAATAAACAAGATCTATATATTTTTTAATTAACCCAAACTTTTGTGATATGCAAAGGCCTATGACTTATTTCATATTTAAAAAAATACTTTGGGCACTTACTGGGTTTAGTTCCTTTCTCCCTGCTTTCCCTTGAATCCATTCATTTTGGCTATTTTTACCACCACCACTTTGCTTTATTAATTGTGGTCAAGCTCACTAGAAATATCCATGTTGCTCAATATGCAACTCTCCATCCTTATTTTACTCAACCAATTGGCAGTGTCTGACACAATTGGTTCTGCCTTCTTTCTTGAACTCCTTACTTACGTTCTGGAAGACCACTTCTTTTGAATCACCTCTAACCCCTCCAAACTTCTCCAGTCATAAATAGCTATTCTACCAGTTAGTTGCTTAGGTGTAAACCTTAGTATTATACTTTATGCATCATCTCACACCCTATCTAAATCTATCAGCAAATCTTAGCATATTTATCTTCAGATAGTATTTGAGTTAAACCTTTTCTCTACACATTCAACTCCTGTCACCTTGAATCAGGCTCTTAGTAGCTCTCATATGAATTATTATAGCTTGTCCCCTATACTGCTGTCTCTGCTTTAACAACTTATAAACAGACACAAACCATTGGATATTGTCTGTCAAAATTTCAGAAGGGAGTCCTAGGTTGGAAACATTAATTTAAGTTGGCTTCTAAGCTATCAAACTGAAAGAGATCACAGAGAGAGTTAGTGTAGCTAGATGATGAAAGTGGCCCCAAGGCTGATACCTGGAGCACTCTCAAGAAGTTGCAAAGATAAACAGGAATCAAGAGAAAAAGGAAGTAATAGCTAATGAGTAAGTATGAGAAGACTAAGAGCAAGTTGTGACCCAGAGGGTGACAGTCCATTAGAGCTGTTCACAAATACCATAGACTGCATGGCTTAAACAGCAAACATTTATCACAATCCTGGAAGTTGAGAAGTCCAAGATCAAGGCGCCAGCAAATTTGAGGTTGGGTGGGGTCCTGCTTCCTGATTCATAGACAGATGTCCTCTTGCTGTTTTCTCACATGGCGTAAATGAGCATTATTTAGCATCTGTGTCATATGCTGAATGAACAAGGAAGGACCGGACATCTGGCCTGTCCATAAAACATTCTCATTTTGGTGTAGAGTCCCAAAAAGGGTTACATATCAGATCACCTGGAAAATATGGTGGAAAAGGCAGATTTCAAGGCCTGACCTTAGCCTAACAGTGAAAGAGTCTTCAGAGATGAGAACATGTTCCTATATTTTCAAAATTATCATCTAGTGGGCCGGGGATTTAGCTCAGTGGTTCCGCCACCTGCCTTGCAAACGCAAGGTCCTGAGTTTGATCCCTGGTACCAAAAAAAATCATCTAGCAATTTTAATGCACTGTACTGTAATATACTGATGGTGGAGGTCACTGGTCAAACAGAGTGACATAGTGCCTTAATCTTGATCGTGCTTCTGTCGGGGATACCATTTACCCCATTTTATAGTTGAGAAAACAGGCTCATAGAGAAAATCCTTGTCAGAGTTCATATGAGCAGTAAATTGTGGCGCTAGCATTGAAATCCAGTATTCTGATCCCAGAGCATAAGCTTTCCCCACCCTGCCCTGGTGCTTCTGCATTAGCCATACTAGTTTGTAGCTGTTCCTGTTTTGAGTTGTAGTTTAATTATCAAAAGTTCCTTACAGGGGCAGTACAAGAATGAAACTTATTCCTGTGCTCCTGACAATCACTTGAACCATGCAGAAGGATTGGGGGTAATAAGTTCTTACAGAAATTACAGTTGAAATGAATTGAATATGCAGCAGCATCTTTTGTGCCAGACATTGAAGCAGTACAAGGTAGGAAGGAGGAAAAATTTCTGTAAACTGGTTGTGTTTGACTTTCCTAGGAAATTAGATTTATTTAACCTCATTTCAAATTTTATGAGCAGATTTATGTGACTAGAAATACTCTTCCATTCCCCTTAACAAAGTAACAAAAGTAAAAGACCTAAAGCTATTATTCAGTACCTGAGACACAGAAGTATTAATGAGAACCATGGACAATCCAGAGAGAACAAATGAGAGGGAGAAAAAAAAAGAATTAAAAGGTTAGAAAGTTGGACTTCTGAGATAAGGTTAAAAGCATTGGGATTATTTAACCTGCAAAAGTGAAAGAGGAACAAGATGATAAATAACTCTCTGTAGATGAACGGTAGTTGTTTAATGAGTGACTTGTATACTGAACATTGCACCAAATATTTTAGGGGAATAATAAATGGCTCATAGTTTCAAGGAGGGATCTTAAAGTCTAATCATGTAATTACAACATACATATACCTCAGAAATGTATATATGCTGTCAAAATTTAGACAGATATCTAGAATAACTGTCATACAAGGCTGAAATCCAACCAACCCGGAAAAACTGACTAGGAAGGAAGGCATTGTCTGACAGAGTTGGGGCTTGATAAAGGGGGTTAGCAATGACATTTGGAAAAAGACATTGCCAAATTGTAACCCTCAGGTCACACATGAAAAGATTATTGCTTGGTTAAAGGAGTAGGAGATTCTGAGTTAAATAAAGAACAATTGTTTTCTTTTGGTAATTTGGAAACTTTAAAATGTTTATGTGTATTGTCAAGTCCAAAAGAGAACTTATTTTGAGACAGACCAGATTCTCACTCTTTGGGCTGAGCAGGAAGAGGTTTTAGTATTGCTTAGGATATATTTTGGGAAATGCTGCCCTGTAGGATTTGATACAGTAGATTTTATAACTTTTAGACAAGGAATACAGTTCATTGACTTTAAAGAGAATAAATAACACTTATGTAGATTGAACCTCACAAAAATATATTCTCAGGGTCCATTTCAGTGAGGGAAGAAAGGAGAAAACAAGTGTAGAAATGAAGTGACTCTGGACAAAGCAAGCTGACAAACACCAAATTTAAAACAAGTAGACAACAACTGCTCAACAACAATAGACGATATCACAAATGGTATGGATGTGTATGAACAATGTCAGGAATTGGCTGAATGATGAGGAAAATATGCTAAGAGATCAAAATGACTTTTAAAAATTGAGAAGAATGCAAGTAAGGCCTAATCTAGATCACTGCTTAATGTGACAACTACTACAATCTTGAGTGCTGGAGAGAAGAGAGAACTGTTCAGCTTATAGTTTAATACCAATGTTACTTCCCTTCCCCATATACCATTGTCATGTGTGAAAACAGCAAAATAAATATTGGTATGGAGGAATAGATACTCTAGGAGGCTACCATTTGTCTCCATTAAAGACTAAATTAAAGGCTAGTAAGAGACTAAGGTGTTGGGATTAACAACTGTTTATCTTTAAAATATTGTTCCAAAAAGCAACTAGCATACAGAAGGTGGGCAAAGGTAGTATTACATTTCAAAAAGGAGCGAAAAGGGGCTGGGGATTTAGCACAGTGGTGCCACACCTGCCTTGCAAGTGCAAGTTCCTGACTTTGATCTCTGGTACCAAAAAAATAAAAAAGAAGGAAAAAGAAAAACATAGTTTGCAACATACATAGAAACAGTTGTCTTAGCATTGCTATTGGATGATCTTCTAAATTACTGCATTTGAAGTTTGGTAATTATATATTTAGCAAGCACTGATGATCACTGGAAGCTTATAAGGAATCAATGTAGGAAAAATCTAATTTTCTTTTTTTTTTATTAAATTCTTTTCTTGGTACATTGTAGGTATACAACAAAATTACATTTCTCATTGGGAATTGTACCTTTACATAATGCATCTTGGTTCTTATTTTTT
>NW_004624732.1:9281637-9308139 GCF_000247695.1 Heterocephalus glaber | reverse complement strand
GCCCCTACCTCTGGGCCGGGAGCAGCAGGACTCAGTACCTTGGTCTGGTGGTCTGGTGTCCTCTGCATCTTTGTAGTGTGGAACCAGGTGACTGCCTGTCTGCAGCCAGGTGATTAGGCGTCTTCCGCACGACTCGGGACCTTGGTAGGGCATGCACAGACCTGCCTGTCTGCAGTGGGCTGCTTTGCCGTGTCTCTAATTTTCTTTTTAGATAGAGAAAGGTGATTGTAAGATCAGGGAAATGTAGACATGATATATATGGATTCTATAGAGTGTTTTATAAAATTCCGTGTGATCTTTGTAAAACGGTAGATTTATAACCAGTCAAAATACCATTATGGATCTCAGAGATCTCTGATAGCAGATCATAAGCACTTTGTCTTTGGTTTTGACCTAGTAAACCTTGATTCGAGTGCTCAGATCCCTAGGTTGATGGCATGCATCTTTGGTCTAACAATAACCAGAAGCTTAACAGGTAAGTGAATGGTGACATTGAAACAATGAGTGAAATTAAAGTAGGTATAATTTAATAGAAACAAATGGTAAACTTTGCATTAATGGTAGAAAAACAACTCCATCTACTCAAGGTACATTTGACAAGACTTAACAGTAGCACATGTAGAAAAAAATACAGTTTTAATTAATTGTGAATGCATAGTAGTTAACAGTGGACCATGGCCGTTCCCAAATCTAATTCTACTCTTAAGCTGCATTGATAGGAATCATGTATTTAGATTGATGAACGTGATAGTTACTCCCTTCTAGGTACTTGCTAGATTTCTGTTGGAGCATTATGTTTTATGCAGATAATTATATTATATGACAGTATTTGTGGTCTGAAAAAAATTACCCAGCATGGCAGACACATTTGACATCATGTCATATGCAGAACAGTAGTTCTAAACTAAACAACAACAAAAAAGCAAACACAAATTCTAAGGACAAAAGTACATGACACTATCATTGTGTGTGCTGAGATACAGAAAACAGACATTAGGTTTATTTTACTGTAGGAAAGTTTTGCTCATCTCAAATAAGTTGGAAGAATTGCAAGGAAGTTGATTAATTTCAGTATAAAACTTTGTAACAATTGGAGCTATCCTTTTCTGGGCTACTTCCGGAGAAATTAAATTACCTCGGAATTGCCAGAGTTCTTTAGATAGTCTTATTCCTCCATTTTTGGAATGTTATACATGAGGAGGAGTTAGGGAGGTACATTATGACCCTGAAGGAAAAATCTCTCCTAGCTTTGAAATGTCATGATTCCTTGTTTGATGGAATATGGATAAATTACATAGACAATGAAGGGACATGAATTTAGGAAGAGCTTATTGTTTTGAGGGAAGCATCAGAGATGGCATTTCCAAGGATATGAATTTTAAACTAGTTTGTAGGAAATGGCTGGTCAAAATTGGTGGAACAGCAAAATATTTTTTTTATTAAAACTGATAGATGTTCTTATGTGAAGAGAGAAATCTGATAGTGAAGAATGCCCTCGGAGATGGAGATTTCATTGGCAAGTTTTATTTAAATACTACCCCCCCCACACACACATACTTACTTTTCGCTTTTTAAACTCAAGCTGTTATTTGACATTGATAACTTTTTATTTGGTAACATTTCTGGAGTTTTATTTCCTAAGAGGAAATTTCTCAAGGAAAAAAAAGGAATAACAGAATTTTGTCTTCCCAAGAAAAAGAAGCCTAACATATCTTATTGCTAACATAGGAAAACACATAGAGACAGATTTCATAGAAGTGTGTATGTGTGTCATTTATTTCTTTTGTTTCATTTACTGACACTTCACATTTCAGAGTTTAGGACTCCTTGAAGTAATAACATCCTTTGATGGTTGGTTGAGGCATACAAGATGTGTTTTCAGTTTTTGTAAGGTTATCCTGTATAGCAAGCAACCTCAAGATGCCAGTGGTTTTATCACAGCAAGCATTTATTTTCTCTCACACAAAAGCTGCATCTTAGCTGCTGTGACTCTTCTGCATAACTAGGTTGACTTCAGGTCTCATCCGCGGCGTACTGTTTTCATGGTAAGGGAGCAAGAGGCTAAGAAAAATTGTAAAGTTACTTTCAAAGGTTTCATTGAAAAGTGCCACATATTTTACCTATGTTTCATTGGCCAAAGTCAGCTACATGATCAAGCTCACAAATGTGGGATTGAAAAGAATATGTATGGGAAAGAAGTGTGTGCGCATGCACATTTATATATAAGAAAATGAGATTTGTAAACAGAATATGCTGTAAGAGAGTCACTTTGGAGTACTTAGATGGGAGAGTGACATGATGGAAACTAAGGACAGTGTTTGCAGCAGTAGTCAGTATCCATTAAGCCTTGGGAGTTGAAAGTGGAGGGTAACTTGTTTCTTCCTGACTCTGTAACTGTCAGAATCCTAGTGGCAAAATTTCAGTGTAGTTAATCGCATGGTGTCTGCCTTGGCACTGGATGTGGTATTACAGTAGTTGTTCAACTCCTAGATATCTTTCATTTTATTTGCTTTTTTGTAGCCAAACCAAACAGTTTAGTCCTGAAGGATTTGCTGATCAATACTGTGCAAGAATACTCTGCAGTAAAAAGAAACAAAATATTAAAACGAATAGCAACATGAATCATTTGATATGTGAGAGCAGTCAAACACAGAAGCCTACAGTCTATGTAAAACCTTTTATATGACATTCTAGAAAAGGTAAACTCCAGTGACCGGAAGCAAATCAAAAGATGCCTGGGGCCAGAGGTCAGGGGGAGTAATTCATGAAATGGAATGAGTAAGCTTTCTAGAGTGATGGGAATGGTGATATCTGACTGTATTAGCATACACATCAAACTGTATATGTAAAAGAAGTGTATTTTATTGAATGTAAATTTAACTTCAATAAAACTGGAAGAAATAAAAGTATGCTAGTCAAGTAAGTGAAGGTCAGCTTTCCTTTTTGAAGACTAAAAGGAAGAAGGGCAAAAAGATCAATATTATTTTCTACAAATCTTTGAACTTTGTATATGTGGCTCTGTTTTAGAAAGAACTTGAAACAGCCAGAAGGTTTCTTTATTATGAAATGGGCTATAAATCTCGATCAGAACAGTTAACAGATCGCTCTGAAATTAGCCTACTACCTTCAGACATTGACAGGTACAAATAAGTTTCTATCTCTATCCCTTTTTTCTTCTTGTTCCGTGTAAGTGTATTTTACCATTATTCAAATGCTGTATTTTAGGTACAAGAAGAGATTCCATAAGTTTGACGCAGACCAAAAAGGCTTTATTACCATTGTTGATGTTCAGCGTGTATTAGAGGTAATATTTGGTGAGAACCTTAATATAAATCTTGATAACAGAATAATATAAAGATGAAAAGATGGTATTATGTGACCTTTTGTCATCTAGTGTTTTCTAAAAATAATGCTTTTATTTTAATTTTTGAAAGCTTGGTAACAGAAACAAGATATGCATATTTTTTAATCAAACTTCATTTTTCTGTGTATTTTACTTAGAGTATCAATGTGCAAATGGATGAAAATACATTACATGAAATTCTGAATGAAGTAGATTTGAACAAAAACGGGCAGGTTGAGCTCAATGAGTTTTTGCAGGTGAGTTGTGGTGAAAGGAAACAGATGTATTTGCTTTTGTCTTTTGGTTGTCATTATCCTAAATGGATCTCCAACAGTGAATTCTGAAGTCCACCCACCCATTTGTCACTTCGTTCTGAAAAACAAGAAGCTTGAAGCCAGCAGTAGTTGATTTGTCTGCCATCAGGGATAAGGCTCTACTTTGTGCATATTCCTTTTCTTTCTTTTTAATAAGAAACATTGTGTTACATTTGGCAATTTAAATGAAATCCAAGTTAATTATGACTTAAAAGGTTGAATAAAAAACATGCTTTATAAAGATATATCATGGAATATCACTGCTAGACCATTCATTCTTCACTTACATCAAGAGAGGCAGCACAATATTTCTAGTGTGGAAAGTTAATTTTTTATGGAAGAAGTTTCAAAAATTGTACTTGTAATCATTTAAGAATCATATTTACTTGAAAATGTAACTTTTGGGTTTCTACATGCTAAAGACCCAGAAAAGCAAAAGGAAGGAAACTTGTACCCTTGGATCAAGACCATGTAATTTAAACATTTCCATTTCCAATTTTCAACTTATTGAAGTTTCAATTATTTAATCTTTGTAACCGTGGAGGGAATAAATTTTGTTACTTTATCTTCAAACTGGATGCTATATATCAGTTCCTTAAAAGCAAGAAATTCACTAAACCCGAACATTATTTGTAGCTGTCCATAGGACTCTGATCATATGAAGAGCGTACTGGTTTCCAGGCAGCCAGGTTATTTTCTGTAGTGCTTCTTGGGCAGTTATTTCAAGTGAATGCCAGGTCTTGCTTGCACCATGGCAATGATGAATGCTGAACATGAAATAAATTAATGCTGGGGATTTTGGTCAATGTCAGCCCTTTCTTCACTGTGTCAAGTTAAACAAACAAGATCAAGGCAAAGGAAATGGTAATTGTCTCTCTGGAGATGAGCTGCTGATAAGAGCATTGTTGAATCTAAATGCAGAAAATTTTCACAGGTTGTGTCCAGCATTGCAAAAAAGAATGTTTAGTTCTTTAGCTTACTGTTTAAATGCACATTTTAAATTGAATATAAAATTTCTGCTTGGGAATTGGAAACCATTTAATTCTTTTTTTGTATGATTTTCTGGAGAATATTTAATTGTCTCAATTTTAAAAAAAACTTGACTTCAAAGAAATGGCTTATGCCTCATTCCATGTGTGCTGTAAATAAACAATAGCATTCAGGATTGAAAAACCTGGGTTTCAGAAACAAGAATCTAATTTTATAGATATGCTATATAGTTTAGTTTTTAAGTAATTACCTTGAATTTAATAGAGCACATAGACAATAATTTAAGCCACCTGCAGGTTTTCTTGTAGAGTTTTAAAATAATTGAGTATTTCTTGTCCAATTCTAAATGAAAGAGCCTATTCATGCTTCTAGTAAGTACAAATATAGTGTACTTTTCAATGTAAAAAATGCAGACTGTATTTCTCATGCAATATATTCACATCCAAATACACCATTTTTCTCTTATGATTTTTAGGTACACGTAATGTTTAAAGAAAACTTGTGAGTTTTTTATGGTTTATGCGTGTTATACTATTTATGGCTAAAAGAAAACTCTAGCTCCATCAGTTTTGTTGGCTCTAATAAACTTTGAAGGTCTTCCTGGAATGAGAAAAAAACAATAAAAAATAAATTTTTCTGTCTTTAGATGTCAGAATTCTTTATATTACACCATTTCTCAGATGTAAAGTATATTTCAGGTTCTAACAAAACATTTTTATTTTCTGAAGATTAACAGCCCATGTTTATTCTGCTAAACATCTATTTGTGAATATTGATTTTTAAAAATCATTTTCATGGAAGGATCACTACAAATATTGCCAGGTTACATGACTTTATTTCCAGATTTGGGCTTTAATGACACTTCTGCATGTAGGAGTCCATCTCTAATAAGCAATCACTTGTGAAACAGCTTTTAATAAGGTCACGAAATTCTGATCCAGCCCCTTGGCAGATGCCTCTGACTCCTTTTTAGAGCTGTTTTAAAGAAATGCATCCCTACAGGCTAAAAGCTGTAACCCTGAAAATACTTTAATAATTTTCATATGTATTTTTTTCTATTGAATAGCTCTGATCTTCTTAAATAAATGAAAAAGATTGGAGAAACGAAATCAAGAACAGCAAATAGTTAAACCACATCAACTTGAAATGGAAAAAAAAATCCTTATGTTCATAATTGCAAGGTGCTTTCCAGATTAAAGGCCTTTGCCTGCTGACTGCATGTAATTTCAAGACTAATTCTGATTTTATCCATTGGATAAAAATGAATTAGCTAAAATCTCAGCTGTAGAGTGCTTTTAATTCTTAGGGTAGATCTCTGGGTCCATATTCAAGAACTTAAATGTAAATTATTTTAAAAAGTCTTTAAGGAATTTGGATTTAGGGGACTCAAATTTGTCAAGTACTGTAACACTGAAAAAAGGATAGCTAAATATAGGTCATGGTTTGTCTTTGTTCAATCCTTGAGATTCCTTTTTAAGATTTTTAAATGGAATTAAAGATCCAGTATTTGAAGTTGCTTAAAAACATTGTGCCCTGTCTGAGCACATTAAGGAGCAAAAAGTGATACATTATATTTGCTTTCTTCAGAGGCAGACTGATTTGACAGGTAGACATTGTTTTTGCAGTAGTGGTGAAATACGTGCCTCTTCCCCTCTCCCTCTTTTTAAAATGTTCAAAACTGGTGCATTTTTTATTTGAGGTGCATTATTTTCTTTGGGTTTTAATGGAGCACTTAATTACATCTGCCTGCTTCAATGGTATCCATACAGTGCTGGGAGGAAGGGAATACGGTGGCCTGCCTTCTGAATCTGTTGCGTATTTTCTTTTCAAGCTGATGAGTGCTATTCAGAAAGGAAGGGTATCTGGAAGCCGGCTTGCTATTCTAATGAAAACTGCAGAAGAGAACCTCGACCGAAGAGTTCCGATTCCTGTGGACCGTAGTTGTGGAGGATTGTGAGTCTGACCATCTACTGCCAACAAAATTAGGAGCAACAAATCACCATGTAACAACCAGAGAGGACTTAAACCACTCTAAAATAGTGGCTATGGTAGCTGCCTTTTTTTTTTTTTTAAACACTGGAAAACATTCCAAAACATTAGGATGTTGGTATATTTACCAGCCTAACTGAATGAAACTTTATTTGTATGTACCATTCAATCTGGCTTTTAAAAAGCGTACTTTCTCATTTTCAGTGCACATTGATTTCATGTTTTACATCCATTTTGTGACCTGTTAGACTTGATGCTCTCCCCTTTTGATTTTTCATGTATTCTAAATCAGTTCTAGAAGCAGAATGTTTTGGCAGAAATTGAAGAAAATAGCTGGAAAAATTTTGTGACATACATAAAACTCTGAACATTGAGTTTGTGGATACCATTTATTCTTAAAAAGAGTGACCTATTGAAATGATACCCCCTTTCTTCTTCCAGCTTGTCTGTCTTCCTTTTCCACAGTTGCAGGATTTTATATCTTGAGTGTGACTGGCAAAACTGGAGAGGAAAGAAAAAGTTTAGATCTGGTTTAGATCTGGTTACAAGTCTCAAAGTGAAACTCTGAAAGCTTACAGAATCACAGGTAGACAATAAGGATAGCACTGGCATTTGCTAGGAGTTACAGTGATAGTTTCATCTCAGCAGTTCATTTTTTTCCCTAGTCACTGCTAGTTTTCTTTGGCTGTTATAGTTGCCAGGAAGATCCTAGATTTTCTTACTTTAAAACAAGCATTTTAAGTGGCAAGTTGGATGCAATAGGACAAGACTATATCTTCCCAGTTTTTACAGTGTGATACATTTAAGGGTTAAGAACATGCGTTTATTAAATTCACATATAATGCAATTTTCCACCCCCCAATCTTAAATTTTGGAGCAGGTGATATTGTCAAACTTGATCTTTTTAGAGAATTATTTATCAATATAAATGAGAATAGAATAGACACTGATTTTCATTATATGTAAAATAAGGTACCACCTTTCAATATCAGAGGGTAGTCATGCTGCTTAAAGTCTTTCTCCTTCTGTACTCTGTGGAAAAATTCTCAGTTGTACAAAAATAAACAAAATAAAACAAAAACCACCCCAACACACACAGACCAAAACCAAAAATCAGTGTGCATTGAATTTAACAAATAACGAGGTGAATTAAAAATTCCAGTTTGGAAAGCTTTTGCTGTATTTTGTTGGCATTTTAACTAGTCTTCTTAATATTTACTAATTGTGCTTCCTATTTTGAAGCTAACTATAACTGTCCTTTTTTTTTAAAGATTAGGTTCTATAGGTCATAGAAAATAAAAGGAAATAAAACCACTTTATCTTATGGTAGGTTTTCATTGCACATTGAGGTCTTATTTTTTAAACGGGGACATAAAACACTTTTGTGCTATAATTTCTATTTATGTCAACATTGTAGAATATCTGTATGCTTCACTCAGGTGGGAGATGAGCCTGCATGTTGTAATATGAGGTAGGAGGTTCACCAAACCAAGGCCCCACCCACGACCTCTGAAGTTTAGATACCACTTCCTAAAGGAAAACCTAAAAGAGTGAGTGATGCTCTCAGGTGTCA
Source organism: Heterocephalus glaber (assembly GCF_000247695.1). The sequence goes on along the minus strand of NW_004624732.1, from coordinate 9,299,930 downwards.
CTGTGAATTTTTTTTTCTTTCAAAGTGTGAATTTTTTTACTTTAGCTTTTTTTTTTTTTAAATAAATGGAAGCATGTGACTTTGCAACCTAGTGTTTTTCTACCAAGACAATAGATTTCACTGTTTAGAGCCCAGTGATACTAAATAGAAGAGCTGTCCTTTAAAACATCTAGATCATGTACCACAATACTGTACTCTCTCTCTCTTTTTTTCTAGTTAGATCAAGATAACGATGACTTATGTCCCCTCTGATTCTGTTACAGTAGGGACTGGGGTCACAATGTGACTGGCTTGGGCAAATCTGTGTTTTAAAACAGGCCTTGATTGTGCACGTTTTGCTACGAATGAAGTTCCTTTAAGGACAAAGAAAAGTGCACTTGCCTTCATTTTAGAGTGTCTGATTTTGCTTAAAACCTGCAAATTGTAAAATATATGCTCCTTCACCAATCCCAGAGGCTCAGGAAATGAACTGGTTTCAAGCTCTTTCTGTGAATAAAGTACCAAGCATCATTGTGTAAGTTCTTACACCTGGAAAGCTTCATCTGATTTAAGCAAAAGGGAAAGAAATGAGAGAATAAGCTCCTTCAAAACCCATTCCAAGCACAAAACAATGTGTTTTTTTTTTCCTTTTGTATAAACACGATATGAGTTGATTCTGATGGGGTGGGTGTGCAGGGGTTGCCTTTTATCACCAAGTGATTTATTTCAAGGGCCTTTGGGGGGATTCAGTTGAAGGAACCCTCATCTGTGCTAGAGAGTTGGCCACTCCTTTAAATAGCTCGCACCTCAATCATAACAGTAGTGGTAATGCTGTATTATTTATCAAGTGAAGATTGTTTTCCTTGTATCCATTGTGCTTAAATGTTCTTGCTTTCAATCAATTTATACTGAATCCAACTTTAGGATTTCTACTATTAAATGCACACTTTCTATTCTGCATTAGTTTCTGGCTTTGTTTTGTCTGTTCAAAATGTGTAGTTTCCTCTTTTGTACCACAAAAATTTCAGTCTGACTTCCACTAAATATACTGTAAGGATCATCCTTGATTTTATTTTCCTCTTTGTATGCAATTTGTAAAGAGTTTTTGCCATATGACTATAATACTGAAGTCAGTGATTCTAACTTGCACTGTTTTGCATTATGTTAACCTTTTTAAGGGAATTAAAAATGCCCTACTATGTTTTCCAAGAATATCAAACATAAGCAAGCCAAGTACTGGAGTGGATATATACACTGCATGTTTTTATGTGTGGCACTTTTATGTATTGTGTTGGGTTATTGTTCTAGATTGGACTGTTAAATGCTATGTTTGAGGCTGGGTTGTCATTTTTATAACTGTCTTGGTGTTTTATCACCATTATTTATTACTTTTGATATACAGAATGAGCTGCATGCATTTATAGAGCAATAAGAAGATATATTTAATGTGCCTTGTTTTTAACTGAATAAGAACTGAAAGCATGAATCAATAAAACTGATTGAAATGGTCCATTTGCTGGCATTTTGATGTTATGTGCAGTCAGACAAATAACTTTGATTACTGTTGAAGTTCTTTAAAAAGTTTGAAAATATCTCCAGAAACTGTATTTTTAATGACACATGTTCTATTAGCTTGGAATTTTGTGACTTTACCTCAAAAGTGAAATATCTACATAGATAGATGTAATTTCATGAGACTATGAGAATTATTTGCATTAATTTGTTACTGCAGCCTTTAGAGCATGACTTCTGTATTTGTGCAATCCTATTCTAAAATTACATTCATCCTATTACGACTCAGTTGAATTCTTTTTTACCTCGGCCCTCCCCCCTTTTTTTCAACCAGAGCCTTTCAGCTGACGCATTCCCAGGCACACTGATGAATTTTATCATAACTAAAATCAATAGAAATGAATGGGAAAGATTACATAATCCATTTTGATCATCTTACATGTCAAGTTAGTGCTGGGTTGCCAAGTGTTGATAAATGCTCTGACAGAAAAAAAATGCTGTATATTTTCATTGTCAGTAAATCAGTAAAGCTGTTATCAGTTTTAATATTGGGCAAATTTTATAATACTCATGTTATTTTACAGGTTTTAATTTACACTTGTGCATGGAGTATTTTCTATATTTGTGGGGTAGCGGTGCTGCCTCCTGGTTCTGTGTTCTCAAAGGAGTTTCATGAGCTGCTGAAGATTCTTTGAAATTATATAGAATACCCCAAAGCAATGGCTCCCAGGCTGACTTGGAACAATGAATCATTTATTCAGTGTCTAGACAAAAGTAACAGTTCAAAACATTTTTATTGATCCATCTTATCAAGTTTCTTAGCACTTTAAAATTTGTCAACATAAAATTTGTCAAAATATTGCCCCCGGTTTTCAAAATATGTAAAATTGATGGTCCTAAAAAGGGGGAAATTTGATGCTAGCATCAATATTTTGCAACTTTTGTCATATCACTGGTGTCAGATTTTGCTTGATGGTATTTGACTTATGAAGGAGAGAAGCAACAGAGTTTTAAATTGATCTGGCACCCTAATAATAAGGAAATTTATGTTTAATAGACAAAACCAAGGGGCCGGGGATTTAGTTCAGTGGCGCCGCACCTGCCTCACAAGTGCAAGGTCCTGAGTTCAACCCCCAGTACCGGAAAAAAACCCAAAAAGCAGACAAAACCAGTGATTCTTTTGTGCCTGAGCCTTGTATTTTAGGTCTCTCATTAGGTACCTAACTTGTGAAATACAGACACAGAACATGATGTATATGAACATTGATGGTACCACAATCAGTTCTCCAAGTCCTTTGCTAAGAATTGGATGTGGGTCTTTTAAAAAATCAATAGGTATCTTTATATTTGTTAAATACCTGGTCCAGCATAATAAGAGTCATGTGATCTAAGCAAAATAACTGCTTTAGGGGGATTAACAGTACCATCTTTGTTCTTCACATTTGGCATTGATTTGAATGGCTTAGCATATCCTATAGTAGGTATTCACATTGGAGTTACTTGAATCTGAGGAGGTTAACAATATTATAATGTAGGTAATGTATCATGTTTCATTGGAAGAGATAGGAGGATTACAATGCATAGATCCAGCCTTGAATATTAGAGCATGGCAATTGGTGTGGGTGGTTCCACACCTTCTGAACCTTTCAAGTCCACTGTTTTGTGTCTTAAGAAGATTGCTGCACTCATTTCCAGGTGCAATGACTCCTGTAGAAAAAGGGTCACTTTTCATCTTTATTGGCTACTGCTAGCTTTCTTTCATTGTGTCAAAGATTTTGGACATGATAGGTGGATGGATATATAGGAAGAAATTTAATTTTTTCTTTTGGTTCTGGTACCTGTAGAAAAACAGTTTTGCTTAAGGAGAATCTCAAATTGGCAAGAGATTTTTCACACTTACGAAATTTCTTTGTTTCAACCTTACACTATCAAACTAAATCTAACTTCTGTATTAGTTTTTTTTTTTAAGTTCAATTTAGGGATATATGATTTTGTTTGTTTAAATGATCTAGCTGTAATCATCTCATTCAACACATTACTATTCTTTAACCCGACCTCAATGACCTCTTTTAAGCAAGCTAGCTCCTGCTTCCAAAGGTTTAAACAAATAGTCACTTCTTCTATTTTATTTGTTGCTTTTTAGATTTTCTCACTGTTGCTTCAATATTATATTTTTGTTTTTCATGCCCATCATTAACTGATTTACAATTAATTTTTATGCAGAGTTTTTTCTTATCCAAGTTAAGCTGTAAATCTTAGATCCATTGAAATGACAGTGAGAAATATTTCATTTTATCCCATGAATCATTTGCCATGCTTATTGCAGAAAAATGGCAAAATTATGGTGTACCATGTTTTCATAAATTACTCCCCCCTTCCCCATGCTCCAGTTCATTTCATTATCCGTTTGGAAAGACAGAGTCAGAATCCAGACACTTGTGGTAAACAATTCTGATTTTACAGCAGGCTAATCAAAATTTCATAACATTACAAATTAATTCCTCTGGTACTGTAAAGAATTTAATTCATGTATAAAATATATCATCTGTTTTATAAGTAAAAAGTAGCTTGATATTAAAGTACATCTTCAGATTGCTACTATAGCAGAGAGGAAGAGTGCTGAATTCCTTAAATAATGTATATAATTTTCATTGAGCTTCATATGTCAAAGTAGTCATTTATGTCCTGAAAGGTGTATGCTTTGTACTATGTGTTTGAACACTATTAAAAAATCATGGCTTCTTCCAAAAAGGACAAATTGTAGGTTTGCATTTCACATATGACCTAGAAAGAAGTAACTTATACAGGGACCTCGCCTCATTCCAACCCCTGTAAAGAATACCCTTAAAAATTAAAAATTAAAACAAAATATTTCTAAAATAAAATATATTTAAAAGGAATAAATGACATTATCTACTATGTTTTAATGTTACTACTAAATGGATAGATTTGGCTATTGCCAATATATCTATTTTATTGTCAGACCATTTAAGGAACCATGGGCAGTTATTTAGATAGTTGAAAAAGTCAGGTTTATCCTGATAAATATATTTGTCATAGTGAGCTGCTAAACTGTTTTCAAAATGGGCCATTTTTTAAATGGAGCTTATCCAGCTTGATCCATGCTTTAAGCAGCACTGACCCATTAAATAAAAACCTGGGACAAAATGCCTTTGAAAAGGGTTAATTAGTTTTAATATTGATTTATTCCATATAGGACGCTAATAGACTAGAACATTTATTTCTGTTTTGGATCATTAAAAACTGGCTTTAGTTCTTGAACAATTTGTATCTAATAATTAAAAATGAGACCAATTAGAGCAGTTTTAGTATAACCTAGTATATAGGATGCACTTTTATATGAAAACATAAACCTGACCACCATTTCATAATTCATTGCAGTCCTATCAGAAACACCATCCAAAAAATACTCTGAGGTCATTAAGCTTAAGACAGGACCGTTTCTGCTTTAAAAAGAGGGGTGAAGTATGGAGAGAGTTAATGTATGGCGAGAAAACTCCCTAAAGCTAAATTGGCATATGTGTTTCCTGGGATCATTTTCTCTAACAGTAGGGTTTGGTCCTATCTTCTCCATTACTTAGCTTTCTATATCCATTGACTTTACATTTGGAAAATATGACTGCATTGAAAAAGTTTACCTTGGCAAAGGTGCTTGTCTATCTGCAGGGGATACCTCCCTTACTGTGCTTAGTTTTTGTACTTATGCTGCCCTCTAATGGATACCAAATTATTCCATTAGATCCAGAACAAAAGTAAATTTTCAGTTTCTCAGGGCTCCTGCACCAGCCTATCACTTGCAAATTGTGATCTGACCATTTTCCCTTTGCACACGTTCTGGTGTAGGAGAACATTTGTACTTATTGTGTAGAGTTACCATGGCCAAAGTTGCATTCCTGCTCTGGGCAGTAGAGGAACAGTAATGCTAATTTGTCCTCTGTTGAACTTTCCATTTTTTCCCTACCAGCAGCTGGAAGGAATTGATGTTCTGGGGACTTAAAAATGAGGAATAAAAACAGTGTAAGTGCTGTATTAAGATGATATGCTGTATGTTTTATCAGCCACTGGCACCTAGTTCAAAAGACAAAAAAATTAGCAGCCGTGGTTTGGGAATAGGCCTGTGCATGAAGTGGATATCAAATCCATACATGAAGAATATCAGCACTTTTCACATGCTGCTTTCTGACACCCATTGCTAGAGCTGAAAACTATCTCTATTGTCCAGTTTGATTGCTTGAATCAAACTGATTTACAGCAAATCCATCTGAGCTTTGATAAATCTATTACAGTTTCATTTCACTGATTTCATTAACGTGAATAAAACCAGCCATGCTTTCTGCATAACTGCCTTTTAATGGCTTGGCCCTGTCACCTGCCTGAATATTAATCCCCCTGACTTATTGCTCCACAGAGGGAATGAGTAATGGGTATTTGAATGTGATCAGCACAGTACAATGCAATTAAGGAAGCAGTACTGTTCTGTGCCTTTAATCCTGAACTAATTTGAATTGCAGTTTGATAGCACAGTGAATCCTGCATAATTATGTAGGGTGCATATTAAACTCTGTGACAAACCAGAGAAGCTTTTAACCATCACAGCTATGGTAGACAAGTGAAGGCTAGAGTCAGAGAGCCCACTATTGGGCTGAGAGCTCAATTAATAGAAAACCAGCAGAGGAGGCTTGGGCATGCAGCATATCGTAACAAAAATACAAAGTATTGACTTGCTTCAAATAGCTTTTACTTTACAAGCATTGGGGCTTTCAGAGCTCTCCTTTGAGTTGGAAGGGGGAAAATTGTCCCTTAACAAAACTTTGTATTCTCTTGGAGCTGTAAGCAGTTAGAAAGCCAGCAGCTGTCCTAATTCACATCTTCTTAGCTTCTTGGCTATTCAGTTGTTTGGTTCTCTACAGTTCTGCAAATGGTGCATTGAGCAGATAGAATTGGTCAGTCAGGAAAAAAATACACATGCACGCACATACGCACACACACAAATACAACTGTTCAGAATGTTCCAGCTTAAAAGATCCTTTTTTTTCCAGAAGTTTGAAAATCATTCCATCAGTAGTCAGGCTTCCTTCAAGTGTATGTATTGTACAATGGTGTGTCATTTACTGCTGCTATATAGATGGGTTTAGTACTCTGTATGAATTTTAGGGATTAAAAAACATTCTATATACTTTGGCTCTTTTGTGAATATATTGAAAATTGATTTGCATGATTGCTTAAGAGTTTCCCTTCCTTTTAAAAAAGTATACTACAGGTTATTGCAAAAAATGAAGGCTCAGAAATAAAGACAGTATCAACCCTATACTATGGCTTTCTTGTCACTGTTAGTTTCACACCTGAATAGAAATAAGAAAATGAGATGTATTAACTTATGTCCTGGGCTAGTTCTGCAGTGAGAAATAAGCATAAAAGGTCAGAAATGACTAATTTTCTGCTGTTAGAGCATTTAAGGTAAACAATCAATATCATACTTTTAATGCACATTATTATCCAAATAAAAATGACATTTTGATTCTATTTAACTATTTTTATATAATACTCTAATGTCATTTTGCCATAGTAGCTCTGATACTTAAATGCTTTGTGGGTGAAACAGAAGATAATAAAAAGAGATGGCTTTTAGTTAAATAGTAGAAGACAGGACAATTACATTCAGAGGAAATATGTACATTTAATATAATATCCATTCAGTACTTAAAACATAGGAATTTCTTTTTGTGTCATCTATTGATTTATTAATGATATAGGTGACAGTAGGTGAACTTACTGAAGCCTTAGAAAATTTGACACATGAAAACATATTTGAGGAAAGTATATAAATAATATTATATATAAAGGTATTTTTTTGCTATGCAGTTGGGAATGCAGCTTTAATCCAACAAATTGTTATTCAAAATATACTAAATGCAAAATGCATCAACCAAAATGGAGCTGGGGGAGGGAGTGACTTCCCTAAGGGTGTACAATAATATTAGCAGGATTACAGACCTTTAATTTTTTTCAATCTAATTGAATCCAATAGAATTACTGTAGGTTCTTAAGAGTCACCATATCCTGCTGGGCTACTCTAATCTAAATATTGCTAGTTAACCTTGTTTTTCAAAAATACATTGGAAAAAGCTAAATGGAGCCTCTTTCCATAATCAGTTTACATTATGTTGCACACTAACTGTTGATTACATTTTCCAGAGATGAATTATTCCTCTTAGGCTACCTGAAATGGTTTTTTTTCAACAATAGAACTAGATACTGGCCTAAATAAAATATTTTTTTCTTAAAGCCTCAAAAATTTAAATCATAAGTGAAAATAGATGAATATAAAGAAACTGAATAAAACCACCTTAGAATTAATATTCAAACATTTTCTTATTGTTAGAATTACTATTAAAACATCTTTTTTATTTTTTAAAAATAAAGTGAGTAATTGAATACATAGCACTCCAGAAAAATGAAATACTTGAAAAGCTGAGCAAAACACACCATACATTCTGTTACTGAAACTCCTGGAGAACAATAAAAAATATACAAATTATGTTTGATGTCATGCTTTTAAGAGTATAGTATTCAATTTATGAAATCAATAGATTACTTTTGTATGTGGAAGTATTTCTCTCATTTTGTGTTTATTTTACAAAATCTTCTGAGATGCTCACTTTATTTCATCCATTTATGTTAAAAATATAACAATATTAAGAGCCTATTGTTCCTATTGGCTTTATCAAAAATGTCAGCAATCTTTTTTTGCTGATCTATATAGAGTTTTTAAAAAGATACTAATTATGGTTTCTCCTTTGTAGTATGAGAAGTAGTTTTATTAATCTAAGCACAAAAAAAATTAATAATAAAAGGTCCTATTTTACCCTTACCTCTCCCTTCCTTCACCTCCTTATTGTTGTTTTTATTTTTTCATCTTAAAACAATTCTAGGCAGCAAGAGTAGTATGCTGCTTGGGCTAAGGCTGGGCTGTTAGCTAAATTAAGCCATTGTGACTCAAAATCCTCCTTTAATAAGGTTCATGCTGTCTACAACTTCATCATTTTCTGCTGAATGATAATTACTTTATTCAATCATGTTCAAGGTTTTAGTGAAAGCTAGCATTGATTGATTAACTTCAATTACCATGCTTACATTTGCATAGATAAAAACTGCTTTTCAATTTGTGAGTGGCACGCCAGTGGAAACCCTGCGCTGATATTTGCATTTCAATGTGAACAGTGAAGAATAAAGGTGGAAGAGAGGTCTGATCAGTGCTAAGCCCTTTCTGCTTCAGTGCTTAAGCATTTTTCCATAAACACTCTTGTTATGGTGTTAGTTTGTTCAAACCACTCTGAGGTAACTGATGGAGACTCCTGTTTACAAGCTTTCCTGACAATTGAACAGTATGGATTAGGAGGAAAGGACTCCCGCAGTAGCTTGCTGGCTGGCCACCAAGTTAAAGAAGAATGAAATGTGCTCCTGTAACCTGTCACAGCAAGTCCCCAATGCTAGCAGTGTTCTCCAGATCTATCTTGTCTGCAGCCAATTGGCCCAAACCTGGTCTGCCCCTACAGTGGCTCGTGCTTTCTTCTTCACCAGTCTCCTGGGCTAAGGCCAAATACTGAGCTTTCGTCAGTCTGACTTTCTGTCCAAACCCAAGGGCAAGTCCAGAGTATTATATGAATAAGTCTTTTCATTCTTACCAAATAGGACCTATAACAAACATTTACTTATACTAGATTTATTAGAAATTAGCTTGCGTAGTTTAAGTTGATTTTTAGCATGCATTTAGCATATATGTATATTACCCTGTTTTACCTGTTGGTGGTTCAGGAGCACAGAGATTTGGTGAAGGTTTCTTTGCCTTTACTGCATATCCCAAATTAATCAGGACCACATTATTCCTTAATCAACCCCAGTAAGTTCAGTCTTTATAAAATCACAAAAGCTTCTAACCAGAGAGCTATTTCTCAAATTAACCTGATTTTCTTTCTTCTTCAAGATAGACAACTAGGTGGAACAGCTGGCCAATATAAAGCTCAATAATATACTTTTGTGGATTAATATTTGAACATCTTTGGCACCTAGTGATACTCAATCCTTTTGGTTATAATATTTTTGAAAACCGAAAGTCCTACAACTTCTATGTTTCTACTTGAAGATTTCCCTACCAGAATAACTTCAATGTTAAAATCTTCAGCAAAAGTAAATAAAGCTATTGTTGAAAATATACTGTCAGATTCAACTGTACAGTTTATATGGACCTCCAAACTTCTATTTGGTAAACTCTAAAATTCACGGTGGATTACTTTTACAAATTAAAATCTATATGCTAATGCATATATAGTTTCTATCATGAGTGTTGAAGTAATTTTGACCTGGGTGTGGTGCCACATGCCTGTAATCCCAGCACTCCTGAAGGCTGAGGCAGGGGATCATTGTGAGTTTGAGGCCAGCCTGGGCTACATAGGGAGTTCAAGAACAGACTGAACTGCCTACCCAGACCTTATCTCAAACCTCTACCCCCCCCCCCCCAATAATTTTAAGGCCAAGTTACATATTGTTTTATAATTTTCTGCCAGAAAAAAAATCTCCTGGGGGTTCATGCAGTTTTTAAAGAATATTTAAATTTGAAAGGAAATACCAGCTCTTCCTCAAATCTTACTTATTGTCAGTTTTCATTCTGTTCTGAAGCTGTATGATAATTAATCTTCAATTAAATTAGGATATACATCAGTACAAATTCAAATCAGTAGTAAGAAGCACTACTGTGTGCTGCATACTTGAGGATTGGTCTTGTTTGTTGGATATGGGCTCCTGGTCTCAACCTAAAGTATAACACTGCAGGGATCACAGCTGTCCCTCCCCTAGTGCTGAACCCAGGATCCTTGTTGTTAGTCTTGGCTGCTAATAATCAAAGGGAAAGCAGGGTCCTAGATGCTATCTCCTCTTAACTCCTACCAGATGAGTTACATATTGCTTGTTGGCCCTGGAAACGTTGGATAAACAAATGGATAAAACACTGTTGAAGAGGTGAGTCAAATTGGTAACTGATATGTCAATTTTTAAATGAAATTTTCTCATTAAAGTTATTTAGAATTCAAAGGGAACCAAGTGGAGATTAACAATGCACTATTTGGACTGGCATTTGTGGCTGCCAAGGCATTTTGTATTTAAACTGAAGTTGCTTTGTACTGTTTCTTGGGAAAGTGAGTATAGAAATGATAGAAGGGGGAAAAACAGGTTTCACTAAAGAAAAAGAAAATATGCAAAGCAAACAAATTGGAGTGAAATCTAAAACTCTTAAATATAATGCCAAAGATGTTCCATCAATTTCAACAGTTTGGTCTGAAATACCCACCAAAATGTATAGAACTTTCTTTGTAGTTAGTTTTATAACTGGCATGTGAAAGAATGTTATTTTGAAAAGTTAATTTTAGTTGGGTTGGATAATTAAGTGTAGAAAAATGAAACAGCCTTGGAAGTCAGTGAGCTGTGTTGTCAGATCAGCACATGACATATACAGGCAGAATAGAAGGCAAAAAGACCATTCTTATAAGAATTTAAGTAAAATAAACCCATAATAATTTTTTAAAAGCTTAAAACCCCATCTTAGAAGACAGGAGTGAGTGAATCGCAGTTGTCACATGTCTAGGGGTTAGACAAATATGAATTTTGTCCTGTGAAAATGAATTTGAGGAAATAGACTTACAAACAATGGGTAAATAATCTAGGATGGATTACATTATTTTCATCCTGAAGTCAATATTCAGTAATTATAAGAAACTATTTGTCATTTTCTTTAAATTCACTGTCTCAAGACATTTAGTATTTGAAAAGCATATGATTTTAAGTAAAGCATTCCTCAGTACTCCCCAAAGCACATTCTTCTAGCTGGCTGTGTGATCTTCATCCCTAGGCCATTCTCAGTGCCCATAGGACTCAGAATCTCATCCACAGATGAACAGTGGCTCATGACACTCTGGAGTCTCACAGGGGACCCATGACACTCTTTACTATGCAGAGTTTTTCAGTGTTAGGAGCGAGAGTCATACATTCAAACATAGGCCTCTACCTATTGTCTGGATTGTGTCAACTTTTTGTAGAAATTTAGTATTTGGATTCACTGGAATCTTTCTCATTCTCTTTCTTGTGAATTGCTCAGGCCCATGTTTTCCTCATTCTCCATCCTTCTCTTTATTCTGCCATTGTTTCTATTCTCTTCCATCTATATTCTTCTGCACAAAAGTTATCCTCTTCTGAGGTGCACTGGTTTAGAGTAATTCTGTAGTGTCTCAAGTTAAAAAAATGTTCATGAAAGCCAAATATTGTCTTTTTGAAATACTTTCAATTTTACATGATTATTTAAAGACAGATACCATATTTAAAGACAAATATTTTAAAGATCCTAGAAAAACTTTTTTAAAAATGAACCAAATTAAATCTTTAAAAAAATCTGAATTATACCCTGGCAATGGATACATCAGTTGTAAGCTGTTAAATGTACACAGGTGAATTAAGTACTGTAGTCACTCCAAGTTGAATCGTCTTAGAAATGTCCCTGAATGCAATGTCTAGTTATATGGAAATATGATAAAAATACTTCACATCTACACTTACTGACATTTAACAAAAGAAACCTAGACAAGAGAAACACCTCAGATGAAACTTCAGAAATGTTTGTTAAAATTTTTCTAGTTCTCCCTGGTCACCCAAACAAAAGCATACAATTGCTTAAAGTGCATTCAGCAGAAACTCAGCATCTGCTTCAGTTGAGACTTAGGGAAACAGTTCATTACTACCTTCACTTCCCATCCCACAATTCCCTTCCTTGAATTTTTCTTCCTAGTCTGAGGGGGAGGTAAGGTTGCTAAAGCAGTTGCTCAGAGGTAGGGAAATAATAGGGTTACAATGGACAGGACAATGGGGGCTTTCTTCTTCCAAAATCATGCACATCAAGTTTTAAACAGGAAATGTGGAACAAGGAAATCTGATGCCCATTTCTCCCTTAACATTGCCTTCCTGTGCCCTCCGCCCTCTAATACTCCCTATCTGTAAAATCACAAGAATGCTGAGAATGATATGATTGTTCTTGATAACTGTTTTGTCATCTACCAGAATAATCCTTGGTTCCTCCAACTGTAGCACATAAAGGTCATTTTCGGGTTTTGTCACTTGCTTCTCAGAATCACTGTTATGATTATGAGATACTTTTAAAGCATTTTTCCTGGTATTTTAGTAATTTTATTGTAAGGGAAACAGACTTTTTTGCTCACTTACCCAGGATTAAAATAATTATTCTCTTCTTATCCTTGGAAAAATATAAGGTTTTAAGAAAGAAATTCAAAAACCTCAGGATAGTCAAATGAAGGAATTTTCATGGCAGTGCCAGAAAAAAAAAATTCCTCCTTCTGTCCATATACCAGATCATTTTTAAAAAATGACATTCAAATGACAATCACATGGCACTGCCTTTGCTGGAGTTGCTATGCGCGATGGTGCTAAACTCTGTATTATAATTTATGGTACAGATGGCACCTCCAGTGCATTTGTGTAGAGATTTTGTCCACTCCTCCAAAAAGATATATTTACTTACAATGACTCAAAACAGATGGATAGACAAATCTGTCTTTGATATTTAATACTAATATATTAATGTGCAGATGACTTATAACAATAGGTTTGTTTTCTGGAGACTAATGCAATGGTTGCCATAAGAACACAAATTATGTGTACATTTTAATGCATCTATGCTTCATAATTATGCATGGTTGTGTGCTGTTATAATTGACATAAAATATAAAACAGGTCAAAGAGCAGCTATTAAAACTATTTTTCATTTTGCTTCTTGACAGCCGGCAACATTGGTGCGTGGTGCATTTAATAGGGCCATACATGGAATGCACAGATAGTTATAGAATTGCAGCCACATTAAAGGGCTCCAGAATTTGTAACCTAATTATTTCAAAAATTTTTAAGGCTGATGATTTTATTTAGAAGGCTCCTATTTTGGGACCAAATAAGTGAAGTACTTGAAAATAGAATGAGAAATGGAATTCGTGTGTGTGTGTGTGTGCGTGTGTGTGTGTGTGTGTGTGTGTGTGTGTGAAAGACAGCACTTGAGTGAGGGGAATTACATTTGAAAATAATATATGTTCTTGAATATTTTTTCTGTGTAGGTAAAACAAAGAAATCAGTCTCCACCAGATTTAGTACTGACAACCTGATTAAGCTCCATGTAGCTTGTCCTCTCATTTTTTGTTGTTCATCACACTTAAGGATCATTTGATTAAATTCTCATTTCCTAAAGGGTTACATGGGAAGAGACTCTAGTTTCCTAAGTACTTAATCTACTCAACCGCCTTGAGAGGGAACCAAGCCTTAATATCCTCACCTTACTTAGCAGGCGGAGTGACTTGGCCAGGGTCACTCAGCAAGCCTTTGCCGATGCCAGCATAGGAACGTTGAAAGGCTAAATCTCCTCAGATGTTAACCTCGGGCCTCTGATACTGCTGCCTAAGGATTTGGAATTCTTCAGAGAACACCAAAATAGTGTCATTATCCTGTCATAAAACTGCAGGAAGCTCCGGGTGAAATACAACACACACAAAATCAACCAATAGCAAAATGATTTATAAAAAATTTGTTACTGTACTTTAGAGATGCATAGAGTTTTGGAACTGTAAAACCAAAATGTGAAGTTTATACTCAAAGAATAAGGATTCCTTACTGTCATTGTGATATGTCAAAATAGCTGGCATAATTATCCCTTGTTTCAGAATTTTTATTTTAGGATAGAAAGATAATTCTTTTTAAACAGTTGGGGAAGGATACTTCTTCCTCTTACAGAAACAAAAATTTCATACCCTTTTATGTGCTTTAAGGAGGTTTCCTCTCTATAAACATTTGGAATAATTATGTTGTTACATAATGAAGTTAAAGGAAATTGAGAGAAACTAAAATGGAATTAGGGCTGGGGCTACTTTAAAGTGCTTTCTCTGTATTTTGAGATTTTTGTCTCTTAAGAGGCAGGGCCAAGGCATATGCAGACAAAAAGCAAAACAACAACAAAAGAACAGACATAAGTGGAATTAATGAAGTGAGGGAGGGATTATGAAAATTGCTAATACTTTATTCTTCAATATTTAAATTCAATAAAGCCCTGTTGTGCTTTGGGATACAATTAATCATATTGCCCATCTCAGGGAGAAAAGAAGGAACAGCAATGCCAGTAACAATCACAACTATTATATGTGATTTAATACATATCAGGAACTTTCTGTGGGTTTTGCATATATCTGTGCATTTAATTATCATAACAACTCTACAAGTAAATACTACTACTGTCCCATTTTGAAAGCTGAGGAAACCAAGGTGCAAAAGAGGTTGATGGACTTGCTCAAGATCACAAATGTGGTAAGTGGTAGAATCGGGTTTGGGTTAAAGTCTGGAATTTGAATTGTCTCTTTGGTTCTTCCATATGAAGAGATGGGAATGAGAGATCGATACACAGAGTCTGCCTAATCTCGGGTATGAAACCTTCAGTCTTCTATATTCTCCACTTATATGGCCCGACACCCACAGCTCCCACCAAATTGCCTCAGAAAACCCCCAGTCAGTGAAAATGATAGTAACAAGGCATCAGATAAAAATAAATGTGACCTTACATATACAAGCATCTTCCAAAAGAAAATACTTGATTTTACCAGAAATATAATTGCTACAACCTGATGCTATACCTCCATGAAGACTATCTACAGCCATTAGTTTATATTACATGTATATAATCTCATTTGATGCCTTTTTTGACCAGCAAGGTATAAAAGAAATCAAGAAGTAAGGCATGCTTTCTTTTGGTTAGGTTGGTCAGTTTTTTTCCCATTTCCATAAGTTGTTGTTATACATGAACTATAGTTATCAGAGATCTGTGTTTATTTTGATGTTGTGGTTGTTGTATTCCTGTCCCTGTCGTATTTGTCTTGACATGTGATGGTGAAGTTTCTGGCTGGGGTATCTATGTCTCCGCACAGCATCTCAGGCAATCCTGAAAAAGGATGCTACTTACTTGGGCGTTTTACAGTGTTGCAAATTGAGCATGCCATTTCCATACTGGGGTACAATTTTCCATAAAGTATTCACATTAGTTGTAAGACAAAATGCCAAAAGGTATAAATATCGTCGGCATCAACTAAAGAATCAAAGTTGCAGGATTGAATCATCACAACCAATCTAACTCAGTATAACTCCCAGGTCTCCAAGATATATGCAGCCTAAGCTTTACTGCTGTGTCATGAGCTGAGACCACGACTGTGTTTCTCAAATACTGGCAGTTCAACAAAGGGAATAAAGCTATTTTCTCCTCTCCACCCCTCTTTTCTTTTTTTGCCCTTACATAATTAATCAGTTGCCAAGTTGAATCCATTCCTTCTATAAATATTTTCCCTACTTGTCCTAGCCTCTTCATCTAGGGTTAATTTGAACTTCCATCATTTCTTTCTGATGGGAATCTGTCATCTCCCTATTTTCTCTGACTCAACAGCCACCAATAACAGCATCCCACCACAATTCCTTCGTGATTGGTCTCCATCATTGTGACCATTCATTGATTTCTAAAAATCTACCTTTGGTTTTTCTGCAAACTCTGAGAGCTCTTTAGCAAGATGAAGAGACTGCTCACAAGCCAGCATCTGTCTATGGGTCCAACCTGCTCACATTTGGCCTGCACCTCTGTGACTCAGAATTACTCACTATTGCCCTAGGCCAGGCTCTGTCATGCTTTTTGTCTTCTGAACATGTTTTTGCCGCTAAACAGTGCCTTTTATTTCCACTTCTCTGGTACATAAATTCCTATATTTAAATCCCAGCTCAAATGTTAATTCTCTCTCCTAAAATATTTTCCCCCCAATTTCCTGTCCTAAGTAGAATATGTCACCCTTCCCTATACTTCATCAAACTTTAATTATATTTGTATATATTGTGGTAATTATCATCTTATTATTTTATCATTTTCCTAATTATCCCAATAGAAAATCATCTTTTCTTGGTTAGGAATTTCAGGTTATTCATCTGCTTATCCCCAGTGAAACCCCTTGGTAAAAGTATAGTAAACTAAGACAAATTCTAGTTGCCTCCTGGATCACCAGGTGGCTGCTTAGTAGTCTTACTGAATACAATCCTGGCTGTTGTATGCATGAGCTCTTTTTCTGTCCAGCAATGGGGAGGGAGACCTGGGGTCACATTCTGGGCTTAGTGAAAGGTATCCATGGAGACCAGAGGGCTTTGCCCTTGGGAACACTTGGCTATCGAGGGCCATGCTCCCTGGTTCTCTGTGTATCCCCACCTCCGGAACTTTACAGTCCTTTGGAATTTGCACACAGGAGGTTCTGGAGACCCTGTATAGTCTTTCTGTTTCTCAGCTTTGCATGATGAGGAAAGTGTGGGGCAAGGTTGGAAAGAAGGCCAACATCCTCCTCCTTGCATAAGCATATGCTGGAAACCCTCCCTGTCCTCTAGACAAGGGAAAGAGCCAGGCTAAATGGGTGATGGTAAAAGCCTCAAAGGGGGGTGGGAGATAGAAAATAGACGGCACATTTTATAAAACTGAAACTCGTAGGATGTCTAAGAATTCAAAATACTTTTATTGCCTTAAAAACTTAACATGGAACTGCCTCTATGCATGTCTATTTTTCCGGTAACGTAAATGGGAATAAAGGGCGCTTCTTGTCTCTCAGTGCTGTACATCCCACTTGTTATTAGCAACACAGGCTTACATTGTAGCCCACATTGTGCCTAATTACAACTAGTCTTTATAAGCAACTTACGAGGCTGGGAAGATGGTGTCACTTCCATTTCAGCTTGTGGATTTTCCTGGGGTGGAGACCAGGCTGTAAATCTAAAATGCAAGCATGATGACTCTTATATGAAATGGCAAAGACAAGACTCACTTGCCCTCGTATTCTGTTGTTCTTGTCTTGAACTCAAAGTGATAGAAGGGAAGGTAGGTTAGAGACTGTTTTGGGTATTGATGGCACAAAATATTCTCTGAAAATTATTATGTAAGGCCCCAAGCAAAGAGAAGAGCAAGAATTACTGTAGGCTCTTGTTTCTGCAAATGTCAAAGGTTACTAAAATAGGAATGAGAAAAGATGAAATGGAAACTTTTAGAAGTGCTGCACAGTATGTCATTCTATCTCAGTCTTATTCAGGGACATCCAATTGCCCTCCTTCCTCAGTGAATATGTTTTCTAAATTCTAATCCTCTACTCCAACTGTCATTCCCGATTCCATTAAAATAAGACAAAAATCAATAAAACCTGAATTAGAAATGAAAGTAGAGAAGGAAAGGTTGAAAGAAGAGTATATTTGGATGATTATTCAGTTTTATGAGATATTATTACATTTTAATGGACAATATAGTATTTGAAAAATTACATTAAAAATTCAAAAAGTATACCAATGTCAAAGTCACTTGAAATCCTACTATATGGACATAAACACAATTAGTATTTTGGAGACTATCCTTTCAATATGTCACTTTCCTACATAAACATGTATATTTATGGTATATCACAAACACTGTTTTTAACATGAGTACTTTATTACTCTCAATAACTTGACTCCTTACATATCCAGAGCAATGTATGAAGGTACTTATTATAATATATTTCTGCAGAGGTATTTGTTGTATTTATGCATGTTAGCCAAGTAGTAGCTCATTGGCTTTTTTTCTTTTTTAAAAATTTATTTTATTGGGACATTTTAGGTATACAATATAATGACATTCATCATTGGAGATTTGC
>NW_004624732.1:9203749-9223937 GCF_000247695.1 Heterocephalus glaber | reverse complement strand
TGTTGGATTCTCCCCCTTTGCATTTAATTTCTTATCATGCCCAATGGATTTATTCTGCTGGGCTTCCTGGGCTTGTGACCCTTGTTGTCTTTTCCTAGGATATTGTCCCAAATTTTTTAGAGTGTTGGTTTGATATTCATGATGTTCCTAAGGTGCTCTTTGTCATGAAAGCATTTTATTTCTGCATCAATTTTGAAAGATAGTTTTGCAGGGTACATCAATCTGGGTTGGAGGCTATTTTCCTTTAGGGCTTGCAATACATTACTCCAAGCTCTTCTTGCCTTGATGGTTTGCGTTGAGAAGTCTGCTGTGATTCTGATGGGCTTTCCTTTGTATGTGATTTGTTCCCTTTCTCTCACTGCTTGTAGAACTTTCTTCTTCTGTTTCTTCTCCAGAAACCTCTTCCAGTTTCCAGAATCTTAACTATTATATGCTTATGTGTAGATTTTTTTGATCAAGGCTATTTGGAGTCCTATATGCCTCTCTTATCTGTATGTCAAGTTCTTTTCCCCTACTTGAGAAGTTTTCTGCCATCACTTCTGTGAAAGTTTTTTTTATGCCATCTGCACTCTCTCTTGTTTCTTCATTGACTCTGATCAGTCTTATATTATTCTTCTTTGCATCATCTAGCATCTGCTGGAACAGTTTCTCATGGTCCCTTATAATTTTGAAGCAATTTTTCTTTTCTTGGTCACCAATTGCAATCTTATCTTCTATATCTGAAATTCTATCCTCTCATTGGTTCATTCTGTTGTGCAGACTTTCAATGGATTTTTTAATCTCCTGGGAATCTCTTTGCATCTGTTTTATGGATTCCATGTGCCTCCTATTTTGGGATTCCATCATGTTCCTCAGCTCCTCTATTTTTTTGTCTGTGTCCTCTCTAGATTTATTGATCATGTCTTGCACTATGGGCACAATCTCTGCTCTTATCTGAGCAATTATTTCTGATTTCACTTTTTCCAGATCCTTTTTGTTGCCAGTACAGGGAGCCCAGGTGTTTGAGTATCAGTGTTCCATCTTGTCTGTTTTCTTTTGGTGTTGCTGTAGGTAATCTGGGATTCTGGCTTTGAGACTTGCTTACGTGTCTTCTCATTTTGATGGGGGGGTGCTGTTGGCACCCACATGGTTCACCTCCTCTGTGCTTTGATCAGTGGAACAGCGGCCCAGAACTCCCTTCCTCTGGGCTGGGAGTGGTGGAATGGCTTTTTTTTTTTATATATAAAATAGTGTTCTACTCAGCTATAGAAAATGAAAATTAGGTGCATTGTGGGCCATGGCCCTGTGCTCCCCTGAGAGGCATCCAGGCCCGAGGCAGGCTGGGCTCCCACCTCTGCTGTCTTCCTCTGCACTGCCTCTCCACCGCACCACCCCTCGTCCTCCTTCTCAGTGAGGTGCTCCTCTGGCAGACATCCAGCATGGTGGCCTTGGAGACGCAGGTGTGTGAGACTGATGGCTGCGGTAGCCAAGCCAAGCTCCAGTGTCTGACCTGCATCCAGCTGGGTATCTAGGGCTCGGACTTCTGCTTTCAGGACTGTTTTAAAGGAAGTTTGGCTACTCACAAGTTACTACATAAGAAAACAAAAGATGAAAAGGCAAAGCGAGAAGTATCTTCCTGGATTGTTGAAGGTGATATTAATACTGACTCATGGGCAGGGTATCGATACACTTGTAAACTGAGACCACATTATCCACTGATGCCAACAAGGCCAGTTCCACGTTATATTTAAAGACCAGATTATGCGGATCATCCCTTAGGGATGTCTGAATTTGAACAGGCTCTTAAAGGTATTCCTCAAATTAAGTTACTCTCATCTGAAGATACAGAAGGAATGTGACTTCTATGTAGGCTTGCTAGAGAAGTTCTGGATATTTCTGCTGGGATGGTTAAACCAGGTATAACTACTGAAGAAATAGATCATGCTGTACACTTAGCATGTATTGCAAGAAATTGCTATCCTTCTCCTCTGAATTACTGTAGTTTCCCAAAGTCTTATTGCAACCTCAGTGAATGAAGTCATTTGCCATGGAATTCCAGACAGACAACCTTTGCAAGAAGGTTATATTGTTAATGTGGACATCACTCTTTACCGCAGTGGTTATCATGGGGACCTGAATGAGACATTTTTTGTTGGAGATGTGGATGAGGGAGCACGGAAACTAGTGCAGACAATGTATGAGTGCTTGATGCAAGCCACTGATGCTGTGAAACCTGGTGCTTGATACAGAGAATTGGGAAACATTATTCAGAAGCTTGCTCAAGCAAATGGATTTTCAGCTGTTCGAAGTTATTGTGGACATGGAATCCTTCATACAGCTCCCAATGTACCCCACTATGCCAAAAATAAAGCTGTTGGAGTGATGAAGTCAGGCCATGTATTTACAATTGAGCCAATGATTTGTGAAGGTGGATGGGAGGATGAAAACCTGCCAGAAGGCTGGACCTCAGTGATGAGAGATGGAAAGTGTTCTGCTCAGTTTGAGCATACTCTGCTGGTAGCAGACACTGGCTGTGAAATTCTGACCTGGTGACTTGATAGTACATGGCCTCACTTCATGACCCAATTTTAGTTTCTCCTAAGATACCTTCTTACTGTATTTTGCATTTTATTGAGAGTACAGAAAGGAAGAGGCATTTTTTTTTATCACTTGTTTTGACTTTAGATAAGAATGTTCTACAGCATTTGGTGTGAATACTCAACTTGTCTTGAGTCTGAAAAAGCTGAGAAGAATAAAGGAAATATTGCTCAACTCACTATTCCCCCTAACCCCTATTCTCTGAACAACTGTTTTCTCATTTGCCCCTTGAGCACTTTTTACTTAAACCCACTTCTGGTTGCTTTTATCACTATCACAGACCGGCCATCAAGAGCCAGCTGCTTTCCAGTGAATGTTGAAGATGAAAATCCTTGAAACTCTAACAACATCCAAATTTTTTATTTTACATATGTGGAAATATATATATATATAAATTTTTAAAATTCTATATACATAATTATGAACACTATGTGACCTTTGGTTGAGATTAATTCTGCTCTGACAGGGTTACTTGCTGTCATAAATGGATCCATAGATTGTAGTGACTTAATTTCTAGTTGGGAATTGGCCTCCTCTCTCCTTCATGAAACTTATTTATACCTGTAATTATGTGTAGGGAAGGGCTCAATGAGACCTTCTCCCCAGTGTGGACTTTGTGTCAGCAGATAAATGTGATAAATTCAGTTCAGAAACTTATCAACCTTTTCAAAGTCTAGTTCATGGCAAAAATAGCCATGCTCCATATGGTGGCTGACTGTTGCAAGACATGAGAATTTTGTAATGCACTGCTATTTCAGACTTCTATTTAGTCAGAAATGGGAGAGGAAAAGCCCTCTTACTTCCCCTCTCTTTTATTTCAAAGGCATACCTTGGAGACACTGAGAAAGGGTAGAGACTGCACTGTGGAGGATGATGGGGATAGAGTTCTAAAATGTTTCTTGCTGTGAGCACAGTAAATCAGGGGGCTATGAGAATCTTTTTTTTTTTTTTTAGAATCTTAACTTTTAGTAAACCTAATAGTGATGAGGAAGGAACTTTTTTGAGTACTATAACCTTGCAGTAGGAATACTGCCATCTGTGGTGTGCTGAAAATACACCTATTCATAATGGAGAACCTCATTAGAAAATAGCCGTGGTTGCCCAGAATCCATTTCTTTCAACATTTTTACAGATAGAAGTGTACACTGAAGATGGATCATTAAGTCATTGTCAGTAGATATTAGAGTGTACTTGATTACTGGGTATCTGATGACTTTCTTGTAATTTGATACCACTGAGCATTATACTTGTAAAAGAACATCTTTCCCAGAGTGCCTTAGACCTTATTGTTTTAAGAGAATTATGATAATGTTTTCATTATTTTTATTATTTTAATGATTTAGTAAAGTGACTAAATCTGCTATAGACATTTGAGGGTATGTGTGTAAAGTTTTTATCAAGCTGGAATACTTGTGAATGGAATGCCTTGTAATATGAATGTTAATATAACATGTAAAGGGAGATTAAACAGTTTAATTATAAAAAAGAAAATGAGAAATTAGAGACATTTATAACTAAATGGATGCACATTGATACTCTTAAGTGAAATAAATAGGACACACATGTGTAAATACCAAATAGTTTTTCTAGTGTGAGAAACTGAAAATGTAAATAAGGACTAAAAGTTATAATAGATAATGTGAAAGAGGAAGAAAAGGGGGAAAGGGACAGTAAAAATGGGAGGGGTAAAGGAATGGAAAGAAGTGAATGAAATTAATATGAGAAAATGAAAAAATGGAAACAAAATCTTTGTAAATAGGGAGGGATGGAGGGGTTGAAGGGGAGCAGGGGAAGGGGGAAAAATAAGAACCAAAAGAGATCATGTAAAGGTGCAAATTTCCAAGATGAATGTCATTATATTGTATACCTAAAATGTACCAATAAAATTTTAAAAGAATGGAACATTGGATCTCATTTTTTTTTAACATAATTTTACCATATTTAACCCAAATGTAGCTAAACTTAAATCTGGAGGTCCCAGAATCTAATTAGCTAAAAATTTGAGAGCAGAAATATTTGTTGTATGGAAGAAAAATGAATGTATTTGTGGAATTGTGTGTATTTGTGAAACAAGCAGAGTTAAGTTTCATGCTTACTTTCTACCACTTCCCCCCACAAACTCCATCTTAACCTAAACCCAACACAGTCCAAAGCACATTGCCAGGCACCCAGTCCCTTCTGCTCCACCAGTCTCCTCCACCCAGAAATGCATCCATCTGATTTACAATGCTCTGAAACCCTACTCCAAGTTAATATGGGTGTAGTATAGCATATTAGTGTAATTTTGTACAATTGACCTTCTGCAACTAAATCACATTAACATATAACCAATCAATCTCCTTACTTACACAAACCATTTGAGTGTTGGAAAAATACATTTTATCAAAAGGAAACTTCAGTAGATGGCAGGGGTGAAGGTGGATCTTCAGTAAAGTGACACTGTCAAGGGCATATGGAGTGATACTATTTTTAAGTAGAGAACTATCAGATGGGCATATCAACTTACTATGTCAGATCTGTTCAGAACTCTCTCATACAATTAACTTTGAACATTAATTGTTGAAGGCTCTGAGAAGTTTTGTAGTCAAAAACAAGTTTAATTATGGTGAGGCAAGCTTTCTACTGCTATTTCTATTTTTACAATGTCTTCTCTTTTTCAAAATCCATGTTTATGTATTTTCTAAGATATCCATATTTTCCCATGAGAGAGACAGGAAATTTTCAATGAAGAGGAAGGAAAAAGGGTGACATTTACTATTTTTATGGCTGGGTGCTTTGTGATTGGGAGACCATGAAGCTGTAGGAATAATAAACCTAACATATATCTAGGGATTATATCCAGTGAGATTACATTGACCAACATACATTCAACATGGATATATAGAGAAAGATGGGACATCTCAGTGTGTGTAATTAAAGTATAGGGAATTGGCTATTTTAGGTAAAAACAAAATATCATATACATCTTCCAGGTTTGCTGGAGATAATCTAAAATAGCTGTGTTACCCAAATGTTCTGGCCAACGGTTTCAGTGGAGCTATTATTCTGGAATTCAGTATCATGCAGAAATTTTACTAGGAAAAATCCTTTATCATTGTGCTGCTTTTATTCATTACCATCAGAGTTGTTACTAGTTGCCGGTTGCTATAAATTAGGTAGCTACTTAAGAGATAGTTAGAATTTGTCTTTCTGTTGAAGAAAGTTGGCTTTTAAACTACATCTCTGATCATTTTTGTGTGGTCTTCAGGTGCTGTGAAGATATAAAAACCACAAAATTATCCTGCTTCATTTTGTAATTTTTATTTCCTCAATTCATATGACTCCAAAGTAATAAAAGGGCTAATTTAAAAAAATAGTATAAAAGATAAGAGGATTTATTAAATATAGGTTCATTAAATATAGGTTCATCAAATGATTAAATATGTTAGGTTTCCTCTGCTCTCAATACTTTTACTTTACACTTTATTTTATTTTTATTTTTGGTACCGGGGATTGAACTCAGGACCTTGTGCTTGCGAGGCAGGCACTGGATCCACTGAGCTAAATCCCCAGCCCACTTTTACTTTACCTTTTGATGGTGTCTTTATAAACTTCCTGTAGTGAAAACACAAATAGCAACAACCAAAACCCCCCACTACCTCCAAAAAAGAACCCACTTAAACATAAAATTTCTACCTAATTTGAGATTTCTGCCAATAATTTCACCAGAAGATGTGCCAAATAAGTGAATATTTTTAGTTTCATGAGCTAAACAGCAGTTACAGATCTGTGATTGAAGATAAACAATCTGTCAGCTAAATATTTAAAAATAACAAATTGTTCTCTCCTAATACACAGCATTAAATCATTTTTGAAGCTCTGATTTTTGTCTAGAAGTTCTTGTATTTTCCTCCTCTGGGCTATAGTTAACTAGTTTGTTTAAAAGGATGTTAACCTTTTCAAATAGCAACTGGGTGTCTGGGAGGAAAATGCCTGCTTTTGTAGATATCCTCCTCCAGGTAGTTTACATAGCCTCTTATTTTGACCTTGGTCTATGACTCTTATCATAAGTATCATGGTTCTTGTGAAAAGAATGCATTTTAAAAAGGAGCCATTTATAACTCCAAAATAGTATTATTTTTTTCTCCATCATTTTCATTCTCTGAGTCTAGATGATGAGGAAACATCTTTGAAAAGACCCTTTAAATTGGCATACCACTCTAAAATCCTAAATAATGTTGTCATGTGAATTGATATTGTATTTTATTGAGTCACTTGACACTTTTTAATATTTGTTTGACAAAATGTGTCACAGATTAAATACTATGGCTCTTTTTTTCTTAAAAACAATAAAATAAAATACTTCTTTTTTGGGTTTCTTTAATAAGGATCATTTAAATTGCAAAAGAGCTCATCTCAAGAGATTCCTTCCACTTTTTCTGTCTTAATGAGAGCTTAAAACAATATTAAAGAAAATCAGAACACAATTTGGGAAGTTTTCTACAGAGTTGTAGAAATGTAAACATTTATGTAAATCATATTATCAATCAGCGTTTTTTCAAAGCCATCTTTGAAGAGACTTTTCATTTAAGAATAGCTTTTAAATTCTGTGTCATGGAGACTTAACCCGTGTTTTACTGGGAATTTTGGCCTCAAGAAGTTTATAACATGATGATTTGCTAAATGAAGGCTTTATAGTATATGTGTACTTTAAGCTTCCCAAATTCTTATCTGGAAAATAAGACATTCTTATCTTGAAGTTGATTTTGCTAGATTTTGACCTGGTGTTTTGACCAAGTACAATTTGTAGCACAATTTATAGAAATTTATATCTGAGATTTGGATATGCTGCTGCAACATGGGCTTCCCACTCATCCTCTGTATCAAGTCTTTGTTTTACCCTCAATTCATATAAAGCATCTGTGAGTACAAGGTTTTTTTTTTTTTTTGTACTGGAGATTGAACTCAGGACCTTGCACTTGCAAGGCCGGTGCCAGAACCACTGAACTAAATCCCCGGCCCTACAGAGTACAAGTATTAGTAAGCTCTCCCTTATTTGCAGCTTTACCTCTCACATTCACCATCTACTTGAAACACTATGTTTAAAGGAAATAAATGGCTGAGGTTCAGGCTATATAGCCTGAACTTGTGTAGTATACCTAGGTTCTATCTCCAAATCTTTAGCTTCTACGCATGTAGCCTTAGGCAGATTACTTTAACTTCTCTGTGTCTAAGATCTCTCACTTGCAAAATCCAAATAAGAATATGATAAAGCCCTCTGCATTGCACTGTAAGTTTAGTGAGAAGAATTTAATTAGGTAAAATGCAAGGATCTGTTTTTGTACGGGCTCGTGCAGTTTCTGGGACTGGTGGAATGGGGCCTCTTCCTTTGGGCTTGTCACTCTTGCTCCTTGGGTGCATGTGCTCTAATGTGCTCACTTCAGGAACATAATCAGAAGTGTGTAGTTGTTCTCTGAGGACTTGGGAGGCTTTTCACAGCCTGTTGAGTTAACTGTTTCTCAGAGAAGCAGAAACATATTTTACCCCCAGTTTCAGGTCGCCTTCTGCGTCCTCAAGCATGGCTGCATGAAATAGACTGAAAGAGGAGCAACCAAGAGTGGAGATTTTCTTTTTACACATCATTGACTATTTCCTTTCCTTTCCACTCTGTCTTTTCAGGGAGAAATTACAGGCTTTGCTGCTTTAATTATTATGTCTATTAGAATAACCTAGCCTTCTTTGATGCACAGAAATTTAAGTTCTTATTTATTATATTTAGCTTTTTGTTCTTTGAATTGTTATTCTCAAGATCAGAAGTACTGTAACAGAAATTCTGTCTTGTGAATGTTCCAGTTAAAATATATCTTTAAAACACAAATAAAAAATAATATTAGTAGTCACATTTATAATCACATATAATTAATACTGTGAGTAGCATGGTAATCATAATAATATAAAAACTTTAATTTCTTTAATACTTTTAATATGCCTGACACTTAGCATTTATTAATTTATTTGGTATTTCCAACAATCTTTAGAAACATTACTATATTTTAGTGACTAAAATGAATTTCATAAAGTTGCTGCAGCATTTCAAATGGTACAAGAATATTTGACTTCAAAAGCCACATTCTTTCTCCCTAAAACCTGGCTTAGTGATAGATTTTAACTTTTTTATCTCTTCTTATGAGAGTGTTATTAGAACATCCTAGCAAATATCTCAAAAAATATAGTGTCATTTATTTGGTTGCCTGGTTTGAAGTCTTTCAGATTTGGGTCAAGTAGTCTCACAGTCTGATACAGTGATTTTCCTGATGTGACTTTATACACACATCTATAACCTACTGAAGATTTTGTTCATTTACTTTGGCTAAATGCAGGAATGCAATTTGATGGCTGTTATGACAAACAATAGTCACTTCAAGCCAAAGAAAAGGCAGAAATTTTCTGTGACTTTTTGAACATGTTTTTGCCAAACCACGAAATTTTTTTGAATATTGCCTGATAGGTATCTAATTCAAATTTGGGATCAAACGAGCTAATGTATTGAAAGTTATTTTTATTTTTTCAAAGAAAATAAAACACTCCTTGAAAAACACTTTATAAATCATTTCCAATAGGACTGGAGCCTTCTTTCCCCACTCATATTTTCTGCCTTTTCCTGTGAGATCTGTGAAAAATAAGCACAGATGAGAGGACACAATGACATCTGCCTTCTTGCTTGTGGTTCCATAAGTGAGACTTCTGTGGGATGCAGTTGTACTGTTATTGGTAGGAAGGGGAATCCATTTTTCATTATCGAAAATAGCTTTTATTCCCCATCATCAAAAATGACATTTGTGCGTCACAGGAAAGTATAAGCTTGGAATGAAGAAAGTGTCAGGATAAATTTAGCTTTTGTTTTTCTCCTCATTTCAATTTGGATATTGTTTGTGAGGTGAGTACTGTTCAACCCTCAGCACCAGGGAGGTTTGGAAAGGATGGGAAATGGCACAGGTGCACTGGACAGTGAACAATCAGAGACAATTCAATCAATGGCTGGTTTTGTCTGTCCTCCCAGGAGGGCCTTTCATTCCTTCCCTCCCTTGCTCCTGTTTTTCATGGTCATGCTGTGAGATAAATAATAAGATCAAGGCATTGGACACCAAGATTTTGGACACAGTACAACCTAATAAATTACTGTTCTATGTGTACTATGTCTTGTCATTCTGGGTTTTTTTTTAACTTCTTTTTTCTTTTTCACAGTTATTACACATAGAACACAAAAATCTATTTAGGGCTTAACAGACTAAGTATATATACAAAATATGATTGAAAACCATGATGAATATTTAAATGTTAAAAATATAATACAACTCCCTGGTACCAAAAACAAAAAAATATATAATACAGTAAAAGACATATTGCCATTAATCTGCCTCAAAATACTTGCCCTCACTTTACACTTGTCCCGTTGTTCTTACCACTTTCTGAAGCAGTTCTGGGAGTTCTCTTTCCTGAATGTCTTTAGTTGTGTGGCCTTGATATACTGAATCCATTCAAAATGTTCACCTTTCATGGTCATTTTGACTTTGGGGAAGAGCTAAGAGTCACATGGTGCCAGATCCCTTGAATGAACACACAGTATAATGCTTTTGCAAGCCTTTCTGTTGGATGCTGATTGGCAGAAGCATGCACCATATTTGGTCACATCATGTAAAGGCATGAAAGAGGACTTCTAGAATTACTTCAGAAAGTTGCAATAATGATGGCGTAAATGTCTTCAAAGTAAGAGGAAATATTTTGAAGGGCATTAATGGCAATGTTTCTTTAACTGTAATACATTTTTAACATTTAAATATTCATTATATGCTGGAAAAACTGGCTTTCTACATGCCAAAGACTGAAACTAGACCCACCTCTCTCACCATGGACTAAACTGAAATCAAAATGGGTCAAAGATCTAAATATTAAAACAGAAACACTAAATCTGCTGGAAGAGAGAATAGGTAGAACTCTTGAGGACATAGGTGCAGGCAAAGATTTTATGAACAAAACCCAGACTGCAAGGGAAATAATACAAAGAATTAACAACTAGATATATCCTATTAAAAAGCTTTTGCACTGCAAAAGAAATCACCAACAGCTTGAAGAGACAACCCACAGGGTGGGAAAAAATTTTAGCCAGTTTTTCCTCAGACAAAGGATGAATACCTAGAACATACAAAGAATTGAAAAAATAATCAAACCTCTCAAGTTTAAAGACCAAATCCAAAAATGGGCATCTGAAATGAATAGACACTTCTCAGATGAAGCAGTACAAATGGCAAATAAATATATGAAAAAAACGTTCATTACTGGTCATCTGAGAGATGCAAATTAAAACAATGCAGAGATTCCAATTCACTCCACAAAGAATGACTAATATCAAACAACAAATGGTGGTGGGGCTGCTGGGGAAAAGGAAATCCTTCTCCAGTGTTGATGGAGTGCAGACTGGTACAACCAATGTGGAAATCATTGTGGAGATTCTTAAAAAAACTAAAAATAGAGGTTCCATTTGACCTAGCTTTTCCCCTGCTGGGTATCTTACCAAAAGAATTAAAAGCATCATACCACAGTGATAAATGCATAGCCATGTTTATAGTGGCACAGTTTGTAATAGCTAAATTGTGGAAACAGCCCAAATGCCTATCAACCAATGAATGGATAAAAAAGATGTTGTTTTTATTTCTATACAATAGCTTACTACTCTGCCATAAAGAAAGATGAACTTGAGACATTTATAGCTAAATGGATGTACCTTGAGACCATACTCCTAAGTGAAATAATTTGTAAATATCTCATTGTCTCTCTGGTGTGAGAAACTGAAAGGGTAAATAAGAATCAACATGTAGAATAGATAATGTGAAATAGGAAGAAACCATTCAAGAGGAAAGGAAAACCAGGAAGGGGAGGAGGAAATGAACAAAGGGAAAAGAAAAAAATGAGAAAAGAAAGAATAAAATGGTAACAAAGCTTTTGTAAATGAGGAGAGAAAGGGTTGAAGGGAAGGGAGGGGATTGGGAGAAAAAGAAGAATCAAGATATACCATGTACAGGTATGAATTTCTTATGACAAATATGATCGTTATGTATATTTTAAATTATACAAAAAAATTAACAAAAGTTAAATAAATAAATATTCATCATATATTCGGATCACCATATATTCTGTATACATGCATTTAAGTGTACATACATATGTATGCACACACACACACATATATAGACATGAGTATATATATATAATTTCTTTGCACACATACAAACTTGAATTATTGACATTTGTTCAGAGAATTGAATTTTGAGAAACAACTTTTCAGGGCTTTGAAATTCAGATCACACAGTCACTGGTAAGCTTTTGAATTTGGAGGAAGTTTAATACAAATAAAGATAATCTCAATATATATTTTTTGATATTCTGGATTTCCTTTTAACTTTCCACACTTTCACTAAGAAAACACTCATGTTAGAGGATAAAGAATGATGTGCTTTTGTGTAAGTCAAATTAGAGGTGAGGATGGGTGTGTAGATGAATGATGAGTCTATGGTTAGTTGTTGGCAACTATTAGCCATTTGTGCAATTTAGTATTACAAAATTTACAGGTTTCTCAGATACTCAAAAAATGGAGATTTTATACTTGTAGATCATTGTTATTTTAGTGGCAATTCTAGAGATAAGGAGGCTATTAATTATTTTAACAATTATATTTGTGTATTCTACAGACATCATTGCAATACAGAGGCTTATATTTCATTCTAAAAGAGCAGATTTGCTTAACAACTGTTAACTTAGAGGCTTTCATCAAACTTTTGTAGTGAACAGCAATCTTCATTTTTTAAAATGCATCTTTATGCCTAATTTCAATAAAACATTCTATAATTCATCTTTGTACATTGAAAAAGAATAAAAACAGTTCAAATGAGAAGAGGAACAAGGGAAAGGGCAAGGAGAAAAGGAGGAAGGGAAAAGAAAAGAGAGAATAGAAGGGAGAAAAACAGAAACAAAGCTTTTCTAAATAAAGGAGGGGAAAAGAGGTGGCCAGGAGGGGAGGGGAATGGGGAAAAAAAAGAATCAAGATATATCATGGATAGGTACAAATTCCCTATGATGGATGTTATCATTATGTATATCTAAAATATACTAATAAAATGAATTTTAAAAATACAGAGTGCTTAATTTCCCAAGAAAATTCCTGTAGTTTGAGGGTGGTAAGTGATTAAGATCATAAAGTAGGAAATTCAGAACATAGAATCAGTAGTCCACCAATTCCTTCCAACCTCAGCTCCACCCCCCGAAATCAACAAATGAACATTCACTCTTGAATAATGACTTTACAATGAACTACAATACAATGTATCATTTAAAAATCCAAGTTAAAATTTCACTCGTAGTATATTAATTTCATTTTACAGATAAAGAAAGACAGTTTCAGGAATTCACCTCCTAGACACACTGGCTTGGAAATGGGAGGCAGGAAAATGTTAGTAGTAGCTTTCTGATGTTTAGTTTTGAGAACAAAAGCATAATAAAGGCTTACCACCTCTCAAAGAAGACTGCTTTGTTCCCTTTGTCTCATTGTGACAGGATACTTAACAACTCTTGTTTTTGTCTAAGATGTAAAAATAAAAGTCAAATTTGGATCAAGCCTTCTAGCTTCTCCACTAAAGAAAAGATTTGTAAAGAAGGGAAACTTAAAATTGTTAAGAAGATAATGCAATTAAAGCTGGAGTTTGGCACAGAATTTCTGTAAAGAAATGTGGCAAATGGTACTGTAACAATGTCAAAAATTACTGTGAGGGCACAGTAACTAATATTAATAATGCAGGAAAAGTTACACATGATGTGTCTTTAAAGAATTGGAGAAAAAGGCATCTTTTCTATTGGACTACAAGGGTGGAGTCTTACATACACTTGTATGGAAAGTTGTTAAATTAGTTTTGGTTTCTATGAGTTTTTGGAATTGTTAGCTCCTAATTTCCTTGCATTTGAAAAAAGAAAAAAAGGAGATATCTGCTACAATTTTAGCATTGAAAATTGAATTTATTCATTTCCTCCCCCTTCCAGGTGGTATTTGAGTGTCTAAATAAGACCAAGGAAAATAGAATACAAATATACAAACTCAAGAAATAACTTAGCTTTATAGAAATTCAACTTGGACTTCGAGCTTCCCTATAGCCTGGGCAAAAAGTGACCCATTGTATTATATTTATTATATTACCTTTGAATATGATGAAAAATATATTCAGAAGCGTTTTCAGGAATTTAATCAATTTCTGGACTCTCTTAGTTAACTTTAATAAAATAGGATGACATGTATTTTTTTTTTTTTTTTTTTGGTACCAGGGATCAAACTCAGGTCCTTGAGCTTGCAAGGCAAGCAACGGAACTACTGAGCTAAATCCCTGGCCCATGGACATGTACAATTTAGTGCAAGCAGATCTATGAGGGCCTAAGCTAAGTGACTTACATTAGTAGAAAACCTACTGGTACACCATTCATGGTTGTGCATGTCTGTAATCTCAGCACTCAGGAGGCTGAGGTGGGAGGATCACTATTAGTTCAAGGCCAGCCTGAACTATTTAGTGAGATGATGTCCCAAAGAAGCCTAGTGGTTTCTTTTAGTCCAAGGACCGAATACACGTACCAACCTAGATGAATGTAGGCGAGGATGTGGCTAAGAAAATCTTCCCTCCATGTCATGGGTGAAGAAAGAGCTGGAAGATCAAGATGTGAAGGTTATGCTAACTATGGAGGGCTGGGATGCAGTACAGAAAGGGCCAGAGAATGAAAATCCAGGCGAGATGACAGCAGCTCTGTGTAGAGAGGTTATCCAGCAGAGTTAAGCCAGCTTGCCCTGAGGTCTGCAGCCACAGCTCCAGTTCCTGCACCAGCACTCCAAGTCCCTGATCCTTGGCTTTTGCTGGACTGAATATCTGGCAGCCCTAGTCCACAGCTCTGCTGGCTTTTTGGCCCTTGCTGCTCTCCACAATGCTGCCTCTTGGAGCCCAGATGGAACAAAGAGCCAGTTCCAATTTCCTCAGTACTAACTCTCACTTGACCTTGGCAGACTTCAATCTTGGCATGCCTTGTGAAAGGGCAGGCAACACAAAGTCAGGCCTGGTCATGATCTGGTTCATCATACTGGCCACTGACTGAAGCTGTTAGCTGTGGAAATAGAACAAGCTATCCAGTACTGAGGTGCTCTCGTGGAGGGTGAGAAGGTCATGTTTTGGGGAGAAAGTCTCAGTGTAGCTGGGGCACAGATGGTGGTAGCTTGGCTGAGCCAGACCCCAAACCAACATCCATGATCTCATTTCTCAAGAGCTGTGTGGTTTTTATTTTGTTTTTACTAAAGTAAACCATTTGCTTTTGCCCTTTGAAATTCACACTGACATACATTCATAGAATTTTAAAATAGTTTTTGATAATCTAGCCTAAATCCTACTAATATATACACATATCCCATGAGTTAAATCACCCCACAGATAGGTACAATGTTTAATAACCAAAATAAATCAGAACTTGAATTTATGGCTGGCTTGTAGAACTTAGGAGACTTTTGTGTTTCAATTTGGATTTCCATGTTTTCTTCAAAGTCAGATATACCACATTTGAATTCACCTTCCTATATACCACAAACAGCTGGAGCTTAGTGGCTTTAGCCCGTTTGAGACCAGCTATGTACTCTCTAATTCTCCATTTGCATCACCTACTGTCACTCTGATGTGGACTCTATTGTGCACAGCTTGGGCTCTCATGACAAAATGCCAGAGATTGACATAAGTCAATGACATAAGTCTATTTCCTTACCATTCTGGAGGATAGAGTCCAAGATCAGGGGAGTATCATGGTTAGGTCTGGTGAGGTCTCCCTTCCTGGCTTGGAGGGAGAGAGAGAGAGAGAGAGAGAGAGAGAGAGAGAGAGAGAGAGAGAGAGAGAGAGAGAGAGACTATCTCCCTTTTCTCTCTGGTAGTATTAACTCTGGTGTCTCTTCCGGAGACTATCTTCATGACCTCATCTAAAATCACTTACCAGAGGCACTATCTCTAACCACCATCCCATTAGAGATATGGGCTTCAAATTATTGATTATGGAGAGACGTAAATATTTAATCCATACCTGGAACCAAGCTCTGGTTGCCATTACAGTACCACCTATCAACCTGCTCCTCACTCCCTGCACTTGTGTCACCTGCTCAGTCACTGAGGTTGTTGAGTGTGGGACACCTAAAGTCATCCTTTGTGCATATTTTGCTACTGAGAGATCTGAGGCCCACAATTGTGTCGACCCTGTTAGTCAGGATTATAGCTCAGAGGGTCTAGGTATAAGTTTAGGAGGAGATGTTCATTTTTTGGACACAGCTTATTCTCCATTTCTATGTAGATGCATGTTTTAAATAGTGAGCATTGTATATTGCACATTTGCCTGTCACATCAAATCAAATGCATTCGTGTGGTGGAGTTTTTTAAATTGACAATTGATGACATGTAAATAGTTTTGAAGCAGGAAACAGTGAGGAGCCCAGCCCAGATAACTCTTTTAACATGAAGATAGGAGCAAAAAGCGGCTCTTAATGTTGCTGGTGGCTCAGTGTGAGTGACTCCTGTCAGTCTTGAGAGCCCCAAATAGAAGTTTCTATTTCCTCATATACCTCTTTTTACATATATGAGGATTAATTCCATTGGAGTTTCCCTGGGAATATAGCAAGCAGGATTTACACAAAGCACAGCAGCAGAGGTGGGGAGAGCAAAGAGTTCTGGCAGAAAGTCTGTTATGCTCTTCTGGTGACAGATTACAGATGTTGTCATGCTTACTCAGGTACATTATGCAAAGAGAATAGTTACCTGGTTAACCCATAGTTGCCTAATGACACAGTTAACCCATAGTTGACCATTTCCATATGGAGGAGTGGTCTCCTCTCTGTTTGAGAATTTTGATATAGATATTATTTATGAAATCATTCTTCACAATTATATCTTTACTTTTTTCCCATAGGCATTATAAATATACTCCTACATTACAATCTTTGGGGAGTTCTTGTGGCAGGGGGATTTATAAAGAGCTACTTCATATATTGAACTAATGAGTTTTGAGGAGATAAAGACTTATATATTCATAAAGTCTTTGTGACCCAAATCAGATTATTTCATTTAAAATATATAATTTCATAAAAAGTCAGGAGTTTAACAAACACAAAATATATCATGCATTATATTTATGAATCACTTTCCTAGCATTATATTGTTATCTACATATCTATGCCTGACTTGAGTAGTAGTCCTACATACTCTAGTATGCATAATCTAGAAAATATCCAAAGAAAAGAGTCATCAGATTTAACACACAGATTTGGGGATGGGGACTGAGATTAGATTTTCAAGAGATACATGCAAATGAACACAGAAAATTGAGTACCTAGGCACAGGGAGACTTTGAGATGTGATAAAAATATATGGTGTCTGTTTAAGTAAAAAATAAATTTATTACAGTAAAAGACACATTACCATCAGTCACCCTCAAAACACTCTGCTTTGCCTCACGCACACCTTTCCCCCAATTCTTGCCACTTTCTGAAGCAGTTCTGGAAGTCCTCTTTCCTTTGTGTCTTTAGTTGTGTGTTATGGTTGCCTTGATGACCTGAATCATTCAAAACATTTACTTTTCATAGTCATTTTGACTTTGGGGGAGAGCCAGAAGCCACAAAGTCCCAGATTTAGTGGATGAGGACACACTGTAATGTTTTTAAGAGTCCGCCTTTGTATTGGAAGGCACTCAGCAGAGGCGTGCACCATATTTTTGATTACACCTTGTAAAGTCACTCACAAAAGTCTTCCAGAACTGCTGCAGGAGTTGCAAAAAAAGATAGGTAAGCATGTTTAAAGTGAGGGAGAATATTTTGAGGGGCATTCATGACCATGTGTCTTTTATGGTAATAAAGTTTAAAAATGTTAAATATTCATCATTTTTCCAATCACCTCTTGGAAGTAGACTTGGAATGACTCTTCTCCCTGGCCTTCCCCTCCACTGCCCTCCCCTTCCCTCTTCTCCTCTCTCCTGCCCTCCACTCCCCTCTTCTTTCCTACTCCCTCAATAAAAAATAAGTTCCAGATTCTCTCAACAATATAAAACAAAGAAAGGTTCATTCATGAAAAATGCACCATTACCCATTTCTATATTTTCTCTCTCATATTTTTGTTGTTAAGTAGAGACAGTCCCCAACTTCTTCCAAAATGGCTCCAAAGAGAGTATGTATTTTAAGCTTTCGTTCATTATGCATTAACTTTTATATAGTGTTCCTTTTTTGAAACATTATTTTTACACAGAAAACTTAGGAAAGAAGAAATGGTATAGAAAATTATTATTGGAAAAAAATCTGCAAAAAATCTAAGTTGTACATTATCTTGCTGGTAAAATCTGAGTCCCACTGTAGATTTCCTGAAGCATATTGGCTCTGGGTTTCTGGGGGAAGGTGCTCTGGATCTCTTTTAAAAAGCACACATGCTGCTCCATGTGGCGAAGCAGCTGCTAAGGTAATGATGCATTTTTAGTGAAAAATACCATAAATAAACATACAAAAAATCATATGAAATTCTCTCCAACTAAGCACAAAATTTGGCAGCAAGTTAAGAATAAAAAACATTATAAATGATAAGATAATGTATCGTTCAACCATTTGCAAATCTTATTTGTACCTACATATTTATGCACATGTTTATATAACACATATCACCATTATATTTACCTTTCCAATATGCCCAAGAATTTATTCCATGATTTGCAATGTTAATATGTCCCAAAGGTGTATAGAACTCATGACCAAACACCTCTTAACACTACATTGAATTAAAAAATTATACAACCTACAACTTTTTTGTTTCATTAAATACAAAAGACTTCATTTGTTTTCTGAATATTGTCTAGAAGACACTATTAGAAAATAAAGTTTTTTTAAAAAAATGGAAACAAATTCTATGTAAATAGGGAAGGGTGAAGGGGTGAAGGGTGCATAGGTAATGGGGAAAAAATAAGAACCAAAATACATCATGTACAGGTATAAGCACCCAATGATAAATGTTAACGTGTTGTATACCTAACACGTACCAATAAAAGAATTTAAGCA
Organism: Heterocephalus glaber; assembly: GCF_000247695.1. Next base: position 9,205,237 of record NW_004624732.1, on the reverse strand, counting down.
AAAAAAAAGAAAATAAAGTTTTTAAAATTTTTATCTGATTATTACCTACTTCTAAGGTATACTAGGAAGTGGTTTATATGTGTGAAGGAATCTAAATCTCAGTGCCAATTCTTAATCTGAAATAACCAAAGTTGTCAATTTATTCATAAGAGAGTTTAGGACCACATTAACTGCCTAGCAGAGAAAACAATTAAGAATTTACTATCTAAATATAAATACTAAAAAGATCTCACAATTAACTAGATTCACAAAAATTATTGTAAAACATACTAATGTCTGAATTGAAAGAATTCAACATGTTATATTTAACATGTAGCATTACCAGTGTGAAGAGACTCAAATAGTAAAATGAATGCATTACTTCAACAGTATTGCAGGAAGTATAGCAAATAGGTTTTTTTCAAATAGACAATCTCTACAAAGTCTAAGAGAGTTATTCAGAACCCATTCATGGTCCCTCTGCTTTATTCAACAGTTAAAGGAAATCTTTTATAGTAATCCAAGAAAAACTTTGTCATCTTAACAGATAGAAAACCAAATTATAGCTTTGCGTCAGTATGGGGTGCTCACAACTTTGACTGACAATTATTCATTTATGAATCTAGCTTGTTATTTTTGTGAAACTGCTTTATTGAGTACATTGGCAATCTCCCAACTTTAGGAGTTGCTTGGGATATTTGTTAAAAGGAGTGGTGGAGAGATAAATGAAAGCCAAGGAAAAAATGAGTAGAATCATTGCAGAATCAGGGATTAAAGAGAATAACAAATTATGTGTAGTTTTATCTCTATCTTTCCTTCCCATCCTTCCCTTATTTTTCTTCTCTGTCTCCCTTCTTTCTTCCTTTTCTCCCTCCCCCCGTATCCCTCTCTCTCATTCTTCCTCTCTTCCTTTTTGTTTCTTTCAAATCTATTGTTATCAGAATGGACGGCTCCTAAATTAGCTTTATTTAAAAGGAATACATAGTGTATTAGTGTGTGACTTTACATATACATGTATGTCCAAGAGAGAATACTTTTTCCTTTTTGCAAATGCTGTAATTCTAAAATAGTTCTCTCTAACTTTTGGGGTTTCAACTTTCTCTAATTTGCCTGTAATTATAATAGATTTGTTACTGGACAGTTTGCAAAAATGAAGCTGAGATATGGAACCTAAGGCACCATGCCAGTTCACTGACTTCCTTTGTAGAAAAAGAATTTTCAGGATTAGTCAGTACGAAAGGATGGGAAGGGTTTTATTACGCAGAAATTCAAAAGTACATACTCAAAGAAAAGGAGTGCAAGCCAGAGAGAGAGAGAGGGAGAGAGAGGGTGGGAGGAGGAGGGAGCTACTTTGGTTCCTTCAGGGCCCTCATACTCTTGAACAGTGCAGTAAATATTCAGAGTGGATCTCCCGCTTTAGTTGGCTGTGCTACACACCAGTCATCTCTGGAATCACTTTCACAGACACTCCCAGAAGTGTGCTTTACTAATTCCCAAGGGGGTTCTCAA
>NW_004624732.1:9191687-9203649 GCF_000247695.1 Heterocephalus glaber | reverse complement strand
GAGAGAGGGAGAGAGAGGGTGGGGGGAGGGGGGAGGGGCATTATTTTTTGAAACTGGGAACATTTATCCTTCTCTCAGGAGTTGTAAACCCCAAGAAAAGGCAATCCATGCCCCCTAGTCCCCTAGAAAGGTACTGGTCCTTATCATAGGGATTAACCGATTTTTTAGATGAATAATTTAAGGATTTTTTGAATTTTCTCAACCTGTTTATCTTAGGATCAGGTTCCTCTATTTTCCCAATGAAGCTATTTTATGGACTTTCCATATTCCTGAGGAATTTTGAGTATGATGGGTTTGGAAGGAAAGGAGCCTAAATTTAAACAAGGAAATGCCGATGTGAATAACCTTAGATAACTTCATCTGGGTTCTAGGAGTTGCAATCTTCTTAAAAGTACAATTTTTAGTTATGATTTCCTTGTCTCCTTTCTGCCTTTTTTTTTTTTTATCCTGCCTTACATTGGTTAAAGTGAAATAAAGCTTTCTTTCATATAATAAGATGATACTCCCTGTGATAAAATAAATACCTAGAAATGAATGCACAAAATTTTTCTAGTTAGCTCTGGACTAACTAGTATGTTACAGAAACATAATTTTCATTGTGTTGGTGTCACACAGAAAACCCTCACTAATACTCTTTATCATAACATGTTTAAATATGGATCTCTTGGTTTTCTGGTTTTTTTTTTTCTGACTCAATTTCAATTCTTAAATGTGAATATTGTGTCATTTATTCTTTGAAAATCTCATAGTGCTCAGGTCTAACCTCCAGAGAATTTAATTAGTCTGAGGTGGGGCCCAAACACTAGGCTTCTTAAAAAGCTCCCCAGGTGATTTTTATGTGTGGCCAGGGTTGAAAACTACTGCCTTGGAATTTGAGCATCAACCCTGAGGTCAATTGCACTATGAGCTGAATTCAATATTGAACAATGGCATGTATGATTCAAGTCTTAAGGTTCATCTTTCCCATATTTCTCTCTCCATCCCCCAGTTTTCACTTATAATCTATTATGATTCAAACTTTAAACTGGAGAAGATCATTAATCATAGATATAATTTAGTGACAGCAGGGTCATGTCCCACTAACTAAGTACACCTTGTTTGCCTCAAAATGCTAATCGCTTTTCTGCAACGTTAATGAGGGACAATTGATATGGAGCCTAACAATCATGTATGGTCTAGTCGCTTTTTTATTGAAGTAAAATACTTTATTAGGTTATGGGAAATATAGCAAGGTGTAATTATGTAAAATCCGGACACACATCACCATTCTCATGAAACTTTGACATTGAGGGAGAGAAGAATTTTAATGATTTTCAATATTTCTGGAAAAAAGATTACAATTATAGAAGTTATTACTTTGCATCTTCCCAGAAACAAAATATCTCATTCTTGGAGAAGGACTAATACTTTAGCTTCCTTTGCTTTGTTTTCATCTGGGAGGTTGTCAGAGGAGAGATTCTCAGTTTTCTTCTTTGAATCTCTGCTGCTGTACCTCTTTATTCATTCGGAATTGTATATTTTAAAAGAAAAGTCCTCCAATCTTCAAAGCAAAGTGACCCAAGTGTGTGGTAAGTTTGTGTTTAATGTCATTGTGTTTAAAGATTTTCTTTCCCAAATCATCCTTAGAACTTATAAGTTTTATAAGAAATAATCTATTAGAGAGTTTTCATACACAATTATGAAACTATTTTTAGCATATGTTGTCGCTAGCATATGTTGTTAGCATATGTTGTTGGACCATAGGTTAAAAAGCATACTTTTCAACCATCCCTTTGGCCCTCTTTTCTCTATTTGTACTTATTTCAATATTGATAGAAAAAGGTAGTTAATTTTTTATACTATTTACAAAGATTGTTTAAGAGATAACGATGAGTACCTTAGTATATTTCCGTTCCAAGAAATGTGATTGCCTTTAAGATGACAGGAACAAAATACATTGATTTAGTTCAGCTTCAGAGATCAATTGATAAATAATAGATGATAAAAATCCATTTGAAAGTAGGTGAAAGGGTCAGGTCATAATTTATTGAGAAATTTCTCATCTTCCAACTGAGATGAACTTGGATATACTTAATTGTAGAAATAACTTTCAATTGGCACCTGTTTATTAGTCAGTGTATGCAAGAGGGTATGTATGTGTGTGTGTGTAGTTAGTTGATTATGAACTTTTCATGGGTAGAGGCTGCAATTGATTAATTTTTGCATTTTCAGTGCCAAGTCTTGAACGTGGTATATGTTCGTAGGTATTAGTCAGAAATTTATTAAATTATTTATAATAGAATGTGAAAACACAGGCAATTAAAGCACTTTAGAAGTAGAAAGATGTGATATTTGTCCTCTAAATTACCTTTGCATCAAGTGTGAAAATGTAGTTTAAATTACATTTGAAATAGCCAGAGAAAATGTATTTTTAAAAATCTAAGGTTATAATTTTTAGTAGTTTGAGGGAGTCTAAGAAGGAAATGAGTATATGTTTTTAATATGTTCAGTCACGTGAGAAATGATTGTAATATAGGAATTTACATGGACTATTACACTGCATTTCTACCTCTTTTTTCCTAAAATAATGAATTATATATGAAAATTTTTCAGAGGAAGAGAAAAGGAGAGAGCCAAATACACAGGGAGAAAGAGAGAAGCTTTCTGAAGCACTCTGAAAGACGGCTGTGTTTAAAAGGCCCTGTTTCAAACAGGACAAGACCATCTTTTGAGCTCTGCAGGATGCCACTGTCAGCTGCTACTGAAAACCGTTTGAAACCCGTGCATCAATCTGGTGTTTTTAAGCTCTAGTTTGAATGAAGCTATTTATTTCTGAGTAGGTTTCATCATCTTCACTAAAGACTAGAACTTGTGGGGGCAGCTCTCACTGTCTTTTTTGATAGGCTTTAAAATGGCATGGGTATCTTACAGGAAAACGCAGTCTGTGTTTTGACGTCAATGACTTGGGTTACACATGTGGACACAACGCACTAGAAAAAAGTCTCCTAATAAGAGAGGCACCATGCTTAAGATGTTCTAATGGGAGCAAGCACTGTGAGTTATGCAAGACTTATGAGATATATTTCATATTTTAAGGAGGCTGGAAACCTGTGACCTGCTGTCTTCTATGTTGACATAGAATTAATAAAAAATCTCATCAAAACACAAGTCTGATTTCAGTTCTAAGGTAGGTATGACAATAGCGAATCATGTCACCAAACCTAGGGCTGTTTGAAGAAACCATAGATTTTGTCTTATGCATAAATATGCAGATCTTTTAAATTCTTAGGGCAGCATTTTTTCCTTAATTAGGCTTGGAAAAAAGATATATTTAAAATTTTTGAGATGAATTCTAGGTTTTCTGAAATCAGCAGAATAGAGAAAATTACTTAAAAAATTATACTACAAACAAAATTGCTATAGTAATGTAAAAAATCTATTTTATTTATTTATTATGTAACACATGATTATTTCTCCACATTATTGATTAATTCTCTTATACTGAGTTGTCTGAACTTAAAGATTCTTTTATGAGAATAAGGCACAGAGTTTGTCTTTTAAATTTTTAAACATTTTTATTAGTACGTTTGCAGTACATAATGATTACATTCATCATAAGGAGTTGGTATGCATCTTAATTATTTTTATGTTGCCTTCCCCTCTCTTCTCTCCTGGCAGTCTTTTTTTAAATGAAACATTAGGTAAACACAATATTTAGGTGCTTTATCTTTTATTTGTGTTTTAGTTTTCTATTGCTATTGTATCAAACTACCACAAAGTGTGTGACTTAATAGAATATATTTATCATCTCTCAGTTTTGTAGTTCAGTAGGCTGGGCAAAGCATGGTTCACTGGTTCTCTTTTCCAGATTTTGTAGGCTAAAATCAAGTTGATGAGAGTGCTCCATTTCTTTTTGAAGGCTCTGGGAATGAGTCTACTCTTAGATTCATCAGATCATTGGCAAAGTTCAGTTTCATGTAGTTTGAGATATGAAGTGAGGCTCCTGTTTCTTTAGTGGCTGCAAGACTGAGATTTTTGTAGCTTTTAGAAGTTGTCTGTATTCTTGTTCTTGTAGTTCCAGTCCTTCATTTTCATAGCTAGCAACAATAGTTCAAGTTTTTCTCTTGCTTTGAATCTCATCAATTTCCTATTGTGCTTGAATCTTTTCTTCACTTCTGTTCTCAAGGACTTAGGGTTACATTGGATCCACGCAGATGCCTTGGCCTCCCTATTTTAAGGTCAACTGATTAGTAACCTGATTGTATATGAACAGTTCATTTAAAGTAGTACCTAGATCAATAGCAATGAGATGAGAGTTTTAGAATTCTGACTACCAGATGAGTACATACAGAGAGAGAGAGAGAGAGAGAGAGAGATTCTTTAGAAAGTCAACCATAGAAACTATACTAAAACTTTATTGCAACACAAAAATGTAGAATTCTTCAACTTTGTCCCAAACCCTTCGTTTGCATCTCATCTCAGGAAAAGGTGAAGTCCATGTAGTGGCTCACTAAGATTCACACAATCTGTGCCAATACTGCCTCTTATCACTGCCTCTATCTTCCCCTTGGACATTTTAGCCAGTGCAGATACTCTTTGGACCCTTGTCTATTCTTCCAGTACTGCAAGTGTGGTCCACATTTTGGCTTTGTATTTGCTAAAATCACCACTTGGAACCACTCCTCCCTTCAATGCCTATATGGCTTTCAATGCTCCTGGATCTCATGACTCAAACATTACTTTCTCAGTGAAGGCCTTTCTGAACACCTTTCTAATAATTTCAGCTATCACTCACACCACACACTTTTTATCCCTCTTACCTGTTTTCTTTCTGTACCCTATCTCACACTAGCAATTGGGAGCTATGAATTTTTGCTTAGGAATTCAATAAACTTTACCCAAGGGAGAAATTTTCATGTCTTCTAGACTGTATTCCAGATGTCTGTTTTGTTTTCTTCAAACAATATCTAGCCTGTGGTAAGCACCCAATAAAAATTTGTTGAAAATCTATTGAATAAACTATAATAATGAGCCCAGATTTTCATCCTGTGAATTTCTCATTCTCTGAATTCTTTGGTGAGTATGTGTATCTTATGAACTGAGTTCATTCTTTACTCTTCTCCACACTCTACCCTCCTCCTTACTCTATCAATTTTATCAGAAAAATTATACAATAAGAGAGATTTTTGAAAGTTAAAATATGACTCATTCACTTCCTTTTATTTGTGGGTATTTTCCTCTATATAATTTTCTTTTCAATTATTATAAATAATCTTTAAACTCAAATTGTGGAAATTTACTATTTACTGATTCTAACAGAGTAATAACATAATGATTTTTACATTTAATGTACTACAACTTTCTTTCACTATTAATAGTTAATTATTTGAATAATATTAATGCCCTTTATTAAATGCATGTTACACATTTTTCATGGAGGACCTCTGGTCAGCAAGATATACAGTTGGTTTTCTCCAGGCTGAAGAAATGTTATAAAGTAATCAATTGCTGTCTTAAGCACTCATAATTTAAGCAGTTCAGCATTATTATATAACTTTTGCTCTTTTTTCATCATGGTAACAAGACACCTACATCTCCTGTCTCATTCTGTCCTAGTGTAACTATCATGATGCCTACCAGTGGGCAGGATAGGTTTAGCATAGACGGCCTTCAGTTTCTATCCTCACTGCTCTTGTACTTTCATTCTTCCCAATGATAAGCTTATGTACTCTAGTAGTTTCACCTATTCACTCTGTGCCATTATAGAAATCTACATGCCCAGGCTCACATTTTTATGAGCTCCAAATTCTTATAATGGTACAAGAACTTCAAACTTCACAGCAAAAATTAAGCTCTTCCATCATACTATGCTATTGTTCCTTTGTTGACCTATTGTATTTTTACCTTCCCCATCAACAGCCTACAAAACATGGAAATATCTTTAGCATTTCCTCTACCTCCTCTCTCCTTCTCACACATCTGATCAAATGTTAACACCTTTGAATTTTGGTCCTGAAATTATTCTCTAATTTTTTTCTTTTCACTGTTTTTTACTGTTTTGGGTGCCCACCTTGACTAGCCCATCAGTCTCTTAACTAGCCTACTAGGTTTCTCTTTTTTCTTTTTCTACTTTTCATATTTGTTCTAGAAAATATTCTTTTCAAATCACAGATCAAAGCATGTCATCAGCACTACTCATTGATGCCATCATCCTGACTTAAAAATTATCTTAAGTTTTAGCACTACATTCGAGACTTTCCCAATTTGAGCCCAAATTTATTGTCCAAACATGTTCCATTTTTTCCCCTAAAACAAAGAATAGTGTATCATTTCCTGAGCAGAAGATACTATTTAACCTTTGTGGCCTTGCTGGGCTTCTTATCAAGGACATTTTCTGCACATCCCTGGCCTTCCCTGCTTGCCTTTTCTTCTAGCACACATAGATCCAACAGAGCCTTGTGGGTGAAACTGTCCTGACTTCCACACATGAGGGCAACCTGCTGCCTTTTTGGTGGTGTTCACAACTGTTTACAACACCCACAGTACTTTGGTAGTGTATATCGTCTACTTTGAAAGTTGTGAGTTCTTTGAGGAGAGCAATCGTGTCTTTTTATATTTTAGTATACCATGCACGAAGCAAAACTCCTGGCATTTAGAAGATTTAGCAAATATTTGATGAAAGAAAAGGAATAGAAAGCAAATTTATAGAAACTGAACTAGAATCAACAGAGTGAAATATTACAGATGAATATAGAAGGAAGTAAACTAAGAAAGTTAATCCTGGGTACTTCTTATTAAAGATCTTATTTTGCCTTTCTAAATAACTATTCTAAGTATCCTTATCTTCTTGCATTCCATAAAGTTAAATGATCATGCTTAGGCTATAAGAATACCCACTCTGATTGTTATTATCTTCATTGGCATCATCAATGGATATTACAGAGAGAGTTTCAGTTCTAGGAATTATGGACAGTTTTATCTAAAGGGCAGACTACAGAATTTAAAAATACCATAGATAGATCAACAAAGGAACAACATCAAAAACTTAAGAAAACAAATTTCTCTTAAAGAATTCAGAAAATGTCTTCAAATCTAGAGACAAGACTAGCACAGAAAGGGAGAGTAAAAAACCTGGTATTCTCCACCCTGGGCCTCAGACTGCATACTCAAACTTGTGCAGTAGTTAAAATCAATCTTGTTAGTTTGACCAACGCATCCTCGTCCTGCAGGTCTATGAGTGGGTTAGGAATTTTTATGTGTTGTGAGAACTTGTATGTGATTCTGGTGTACTTATCCCATGTACAATATTTAAGAAACATTGATGTACCCTTAACTGTCATTTCATAGACAAAATGGCTGAATTATACAGGTGTGGTAATTAATACCAAAAATAAATTTCAAGTTCAGTTTTCCAAACTCCCACCTTACTACATTTCCTTGAGGCCTCACTATTTGGTTTTGTTTCATGTTGACCAATTTGTAAATTTGTTCTTCCTGCTAATTTTTAATTCTTGCTCTTATTTCTGTTTCAATTTGGTCTCTGTCTTCCAAAATGAGATAGTAACAAGCCAAAAACTATAAAGACTCTCATATTTGCCTCTATTATCTCCGTTTCCTTCTCTATTTTTAGAGATGAATGGGATACCTCTTTGGGGAAAATGCAAACCTGCCCCCAAATCCCAAGAAGAGCCATAATCTCTGTGTCCTTACCTCGGCTGCATGACTGTGTATTTGCTTCTCCAGTCAATCTAACTGGACATAAACTTTTCACATCACACAACAGTTATGCTCCCTCCATAACTGCAGCCAACGCTACCAACTTACTTCCATAACAGCATAGTGCAGATGTGCAAGGCAAGGGTTTATTTAACAACTGAATGGCTACATCTGTGTTGGAGGGCTGGGCACAAAGGGAAACAAAGCCTTCGCTCTTCTTTTGGCTTTGTTAGTCATGACAGCTCAGCTGATGGTGTTTTCTAACAAGAGGAGTTCTGATCGAAAGAACCCTCCCACTCCCATCAGACCACCACAAGCAGTTACTTGGGACAGCTTTCCTTGCTGAGGATAGTTAGGGTATAAGGGTTTCTGATCCTGTCACTGCTGCTAATTTTAAGCCTCATTCTCTCTGGTATATGTTCATGACAGTGTAACTCCCATCACTGTCTCTTGAGTTGAGCCCACTGAACTCATTGTATTCCTATGGAGTTGGCTCTTAAAAGCTCATTGTCCCAATCAACATCTTCCACTTTTTCTCCTCTTTCAAGATAAAAATTAGGGAGCTGATCTGTTATATAACACTTAATTATATTTTAAATATACAGGAAAGCATAGCAATAAGGACAGTCATATACTCCTAGCCAGTTTTAAATAAAATCTTTAAATTTTTGCCAATATTTGTTTCAGACTTATTTTAAAAAGTAAAACATAGCAGGAATAGTGGAAGCTCCATGTAAAACCTTCTCCAATCCCTTTTCTGGTTTTTCTTAAAGGAAACCACTTCCCTAAAACTTGCTATTTGTTATTTACATTCATGGTTTTATTCTATTGCTGCATATCCTAAATACTTTGCATGTTTTCAAACATCATTATCCACATATAGTTCTCATTTTGATTCACTGTTACTCTCATAATTTATTCCTGTTAATACACATAGGCCAAGGTTACTTATCTAAAATATTTTGTAATATTCCACTGTATATATTTCATTGTCTACTCTTTTCTTATTATTTCCAAGTATTCAGCATTACTGCATTGTGAGGATTATTTCTGTACATCTCCCACTATGCAAGTTGCTCTTGGATGTTCCTGCAGGTGCAGCTGCTGTGTTGCATGAGACACACAAGTTTGAGTAACAAGATTTGCCAAAGCCAGTGTCCCTGTCCACGCACCTGGAAGCACTGTAGGAGAGCTGCTCAGGCTCCACCGTCTCACCACCCGTGGAAATCAGTCTATAATTACAGTGTGGACAATGAGAATAATGTCACGTTTGTTGTAGATTTGAGTTTTCAGTTGAGTTCAATACAGAGAGTGGCCTTTCTGGTTTCTTCTCTGAATTTTTTGTTGGTATCTTCTTTTTTCTTTAAAAAAGTGTTTTTTTAAAAAATAATTTCTTATGATTTTCTCCATATTGCATATTGTGTCAACTGTATGAAATGCAAATATCTTCTGCTATGTAGTGTATGCCTTTTTAGTTTAAAATGTTTTTGTTTCTTCTTTTAAGTGACGAGGTCTTACTTATTGTGTTACTCAGGCTGGCCTTGAACTCCTGAGTTCATGTGATCCTTCTCTCTCAGCTTCACAAATAGCTTGGACGATAGGCACGCACCACTGCACCTGGCTCTTAAGATTTATTTATTTATTTTGAGCATAGCACAGAAAATGCAGATAGTTCTTATATATTTCATCTCTGCCAATATATTTTTAATTATTTGTATTTTGCATTAATTTGATACATTTATTACAATTGATAAATCAGTATTGATATATTATGATTAACTAAAGATTCATTCTTCCTTTTGAATAACCCTGTGGGTTTTGACAAATGCATATCATGTATTGTTGCAGTAATAGTTTCATTGCCTTGAAAAACAGGCAATTTATCTGCTCCTTCCCTACCTCCAAATCCCTTTCAACTACTGATCTTTTATTGTTTTCATGGTTTTGCCTTTGTCAGAATGTCATACAGTGGAATCATACAGTGAATAGTCTTTTCAGACTAGGTTCTGTCATTTACTAATACACATTTAATGGTCCTTTATGTCTTTTTTGTAGCTTGGTAGCACATTTCTTTTTATCAGAGAATAATATTCCATTTTATGGATGTACCACATTTTGTTTATTGGTCTATTATAGGTTATCTTGGTTGCTTCCAATTTTTGGCAATTTTGAATAAGGTTGCAGCAAATATTCACTAGCAAGTTTTTATGTGGACACAAAATTTCAATTGATTAGTTAAATTATTTAGGAGGGCTGTTGCATATTCAGATGGTGAACATATGTTTAACTTTGTAAGGAGCTCCCAAACCGTCTTTCAAGGTGACTGTGACTTTTGTAAACTTTTACATTCCTACCTCCAATTGAATCTGCACCCCATTTTTGCAGTATTGATTTCAGCGAATTGTATAGGTGTGACACAATAATTTTATTTTCTGTATTTTCTGATACTTTGACATCTTGGGTCCTTCCTGGTTAGAAACAGGCTACTCCTCCTAGGGACAGCTAATTCCTAGAAATAGCACAGGCTGTCTTATAAATGTAGCTTCCGTATAAAAATCAATCAACCCCAAACACAAAATTTCTGACCATTTTCTTTAAAAGTTGCACACCAAGTTAATATTTCCTAGCCTTAATAACGCAGTGTCAGGTTACAGATAACTTAGGATAGCTTCTAACTCGCTCGCTGAAAAAAACCTGTTTACCTAGCTTTGCCCATTTCTTCCCATGAAAACCACAATAAAAGCTTGTGCCGACTGACCTGTTGTTTCCCTTGTGGCTCTGTGTGGCATGCCATGTGCCTGCCTGCTGTTTCTAGGGATCTGTGAGTATAAAAACGTCTTCATTTATAGCAGTCATTTCCATATCTGCATGTTCTAACATATCTGATTAAAACAAATCTTTGTACATTTAAAAATATGTGTAGTGGTATCTTATTGTTGTTTTAATTTGCAATTTCATGCTGATATATAATGTTGAACATATTTTCATATGCTTATTTGCCATCTGTATATCTTTGGAGGTGTCTGTTCAGATCTTTTGCCCATTTTTTAATTGGATTGTTTGCTTATTGTTGAGTTTTAAGTGTTCTTAGGATATTTTGATTCTAAGTCCTTTATCTGTTATGTGTTTTGCAAAGATTTTTCTCCCAGTCTGTGGCTTGTCTTTTCATTCTCTAAACAATATCTTTGGCAGAAAGGTAGTTTTTAATTATAGAGAAGTCCAATTTATCAACTTTTAGCTTTTGGTGTTGTATTAAAATGTTGTATTTAATATGTCATTGCCAAAAGTCATCTAGATTTTCTCTTTATCTTCTAAGTTTATAATTTTGCAATTAGTTTTAGTTTTGCATGTGCAGCTAGATCTAGATCCATTTTAAGTTAATTTTTGTGAGCTGTATAAAATCTACGTTTACATTAATTTTCCTGTATGTGGAGGTCCAGTCCTATTTTTAGACAAGATTGTCCTTTCTCCATTGAAAGGGCTTTGTTCCTTTGCCAAAGACTGACTATATTTGACACATGTATTTCTGGACTCTCTGTTCTGTTCCATTGATCTGTTTGCCTATCTGTTCACCAATATACCACACTCTCTTTGTCACTGTAACTCTATAGTCATTCTTAAAATTGGGTAGTGTCAATTCTCTGGTTATTTTTTTCACTTATATTATTGTATTAGTGATTCTGAATGTTTTAGTTTTTGATCTAAAATTTAAATCATTTTGTCAATATCCACAAAATACCTGGAATTTTTATTGTGATTGCATGGAATCTCTATGCTAAGTTGAAAATATTTAACATTGAATAAATTTGAATATTTCTATCCATGAATATGGAGTACCTCTCCTTTTATTAAGAGGTTTGATTTATTTCACCACAGTTTGTACTCATGTAGATCTAGTACCTATTTTGTTGTATTTATAGCTAAGAATTTCATTTTTAGAGTTGCTGATGAAATACTGTTGTGTTTTAATTTCAAATTCTAATTGTTCATTACTGATGTATAGGAAATAAATTGACTTTTGTCTGCTAATCTTGTATTCTGAAACCTTGAAACAATTGCTTATGAATTTTAAGAGATTTTTTCTTCTTCTTTTGGTCTGCTTTTAAAAATTTTTCTACATAAAAATAGCACTTTGTTTTGTTTCTTACATTCCAATATTTTAAATTAAAAAAAATTTTTTGTTGGCACATTTTTGGTATGCAATATAATGACATTCATCATTGGAAATTTGCACCTTTACATAATCTCTCTTGGTTCTTATTTTTCC
>NW_004624732.1:9157500-9176552 GCF_000247695.1 Heterocephalus glaber | reverse complement strand
GCGGGACAGAAGGTGGCCCAAAAGCCCTTTCCTCTGGGCTGGGAGCAGTGGGAGGGATGGTGACCGGGAAGCCCCTCCCTCTGGACCAGGAGCAGTGGGACGATGGCTCAGAAGCCCCTACCTCTTGGTCGGGAACAGTGGGACTCAGTACCTTGGTCTGGTGGTCTGGTGTCCTCTGTGCCTTGGTAATGTGGAATCAGGGGGCTGCCTGTCTGCAGCGGGCTGATTCGGCATGTGTTCCGCTGGACTGGGGACCTCGGCAGTGTGTGGGCAGACCTGCCTGTCTGCAGCGGGGTGATTCGGCATCTTCTGCGTGACTCAGAGGATCTTCTGCATGAGTCAGGACCTAGGTAGGGCGTGCACAGATCTGCCTGTCTGCAGCGGGCTGATTCGGCGTCTTCCACGTGACTCAGGACCTCCCGGAGTAATTATTTTTGATTTCATTTTTCCCAGATCCTCTTTTGTTGCCAGTTCAGAGAGTCCAGGTTGTTGAGTATCAGATTTTTCCATATCGTTTCCCTTTGGGGTTGCTTTAGGTGATCTGGAAGTGTGTTTTTGAGGCTTGTTTATGTTTTCTCATTTCCACGGGGGGGAGGGGTTCTTCTGGTGCCCGCGCGGCTCACCTTCTCTGTCCTAGGAGCTTGGGATGGCAGTGGGGGAGCTTCCTTCTGGGTTCTGGGACCTTCTCTGCCCTAGGAGCCTGCGATGGAGGCGGGGAAGCTTCTTTCTGGGTGCTGGGACCGGCTGAGCTTCACTGCCCTAGGAGTCTGGTATGGAGACATAATTGATATTAATATTGCTATCACATGGAGAGTTGGTGCATAACAAATCCTAATTCTTTTACTCCCAGGCCCCTCCTTTCCTTCTCCCCTCCCTCCATCTCTTGGTGCATTTTACATTCGCAACAGGTCTATCATACCTTCTGTTTCTTTTTCTTGCTTTGATGCATTAGCAAGGAATGTGAGTATGGAAAGTGAGTGTGGAAGGAATAGCCTTGATTTGTTCTTCATCTTAACAGGAAAGCATGTAGTTCCTCACCATTAAATTTAACATTAGCTGTAGGTATTTTTAGATTTTTTTTTTTTGTGGCAGTGGAGATTCAACCCATAGGCACTCTACCACTGAACTACATCTCCAGCTCTTTTTATTTTTTATTTTGAGACAGGGTCTCACTAAGGCTGTGTTCAGAGTTATTATGATCCTTGTGCCTCAGCCTCTCAAACTGGTAGGATTATGATATGTGCCACTGTGACAAAGTTCAGGTTTTTTTTTTTTTAATCAAGACAAGGAAGTTCTCCTCTATATGTAGTTTTCTGAATTTTTTATTATAAATGTTAGATTTTGTCAAATGTCTTTTCTTTATCTATTGATATGATCATATGATTTTTCTTCTTGAAGCTGTTGATATGATAGATTTTATCAATTGATTTTTAGAATCTTGAACTAACTCTGAATACTTGGAATAAATCTCAACTGGTTGTAAAAAAATTATTTTTATGCATTGTTGGATTCATTTTGCTAAAAAATTTTGTAGACTTAAAAATGTTGTCTCACAACAACCATATAGCCCAATTTAGAGAAAGGCTTATCTCCATGAGGTTTATAAGTAAAATTTTTATCTAAATAAATGATCTTAACATGATTCAAAGAAAGTCACAGAAAGTTTAAGAGAATTATTTTGGTAGAAACTCTACCAACTTGAACAAAGAGGGAGAAAGACAGTATAAAAGATAAAAGAGAACATTGGATTCCTGAACTACTTTGGGCAGAAAATAGGATGGGAACCCTACTTAGCTACAAATACTGGGAATTTCTTATGGAAAAGGAAAGATGACTTGGGGTGACCCAAGGATTCTTAGAACAAAGACAATAGCCATGCAGGATCATTCTCACACTTAAAACTGAGCCTTAACCAAGGTGTAGGACTCATTTCCTAGCTGAATTTCAGAATTTCTATAGAGATTCTTGTGTACTTCTCATTTTTCTTTTTTAATTTAACAGTTTTTAGATACTCTCTTTTTCACATTCCTCCATTGAAGATTAGATATGTAGAAAGCAGAGTAGATATGTAGAAAGCAGATAACTTTTCTAGTTACTTTACGAAACTTCAGAATAAGATAAACTGTAATAGGCATAATACTTGAAGAAACACAAATAAGAAGCCTCATCAGCATCTGTGTCTGGTTCAGAGTCTGAGGTTTTTGATCAACTATCTGATCCTGATGTCATCAAAGATGAGAATTTGGGGGAGCTTTGAGGAGGAGTGAGGGTATCTTGTGTGTAGGGGGAATATAAACAATTTGTGGACACATGGCAATGTTTGGTGGTTTAAAATTGCCCTCCATTTCTTTGACAGAATTTTTGTCAAGTGGTAGAATCTAATTTCCCTCGACTTGGGCCCAGCCTTAGTAATTTGTATTTAACAAGTAGAATGTGGTAGAAGTGACTCTACTTGACTTCTAAAGCTAAGTTCGAAAATGTAGTACAGTTTTTACCTGATTTTCCCTCTTGTGATATTTGATCACTTGGAACCTTATTGCCAATTTGTGAGGAAGCCACATGACAGCAATGAAAAGCTGCACTCAGATCTTCCAGTGGCAGACCAAGCTGAGATCCTGCCCGATAGGCAGCCTCAATCACTAGACATGAGTGATTGAACACTAATTTGATTCCATCTACAAAATTTTGAGCTATCTAGGCTAGTTCTGAATGGGTCACACTTTTAATTTAGTTGGAACCTGACCAGTTACATATTTTTGAGCAAATCAAATATTTTTATTTCTCAAAATCATTAATTTTGGTATGGCTTGTTACACAATGATACATAATCAGAGTACCAGGAAATGTTCCATGTTTATTTTTTGCCTCTTGATTCCTTGAAGAACGTCAGCCTCCAATTGAGTAAAATCATAAGCTTGCTCTCTGGTAGAAATATTCCTATTTTGGTAACCAGGAGTTCCAAATAAGCAGCAAAAATTTTTACAGATATGGAAAATCACTTGTTTTCCAGTGCGCTACTGGGTGTAATCAGTTCTACTCCTGCTTCCACCCCTGGCCATTGGATCCTGTATACTGTTAACTAAGGAAATGGCATCATATGTTTATTGACGGCTTAGAGCATGATTTATGTATTGTGGAATTAAAGTTGCAAAATTTAGAAAATGAAAACAAAGACCCTCAAACCAGAAGAAGATGCCCAGTTAAAGTTGACTTCACACAAGTAATGAATGGTTTTTTAGTACAGATTGAGTGTACCTTATTTTAAGACATGGGCAGAGAAGTATTTCAGATTTCAGATTTTTGGGGGGTTTTGTAATATTTGCATACACCTAATAAGATATTTCAAGGGTGGGATCCATGTTTACACAAGAAATTCATTAATGTTTTGTATACACCTAATACCCATGGCCTGAGGGTAATGGTCTGAAGATAATGGCCTGAAAGTAATTATATATAATACTTTAAACAATTTTGTGCATGAAACAATTTTGTTGTGTAAATTTTTCACTTATGTTGTCAATGTGGGTATTCAAAAAATTTAAGAATTTGGAGCACTTCAGATTTTGAATGCTTAACCTGTTTAAGTATATCCATACAATATTTGGCACACATTTATGTTAAAATTATTTGTTATCTGAGATCCAAATTTAACTGAGTGACCTATATTTTGTCTGATAGCTCTATGTAGAATAAGTACAGAGTTTCACAAACTGTTACCTCTGGGTGTATATTCCAGAATTCTATAAAGCCACTTGGTCTAGATGATGAGGTACATGTTTGTTTAGTGGAATCTGCCAAAATATGCCCAACATCTTGCTTCTTTCACTATAAAATGAGATATTCATCAAAGAAATATTGTAAAATAGTACCTGGCAAAGAAAAGGGTCTAATAAGTGGATAGATGGAGGTGAGTTCAGCAGAATTGTAAGCAAAGAAAATCTTTATTTGGGAATGTTTATTCCAGGAAAGATAAATCACTTCCTTTTGAGGATGAATTGGGTACAGTAAAATAGCATGCCTCTGCTGGCTGATGCCCTGGCCAACGACTGCATATCAGCAGCCACAGCAAGATCCATAGGCACCCACAAACTAGGAAAGTAGGTGCTCCACCTTAGTGCATCTAGTTAAACTGTAGCCACTCCTCTCCCTCAGTAAAGCCTTTGCCCTAATGGGGTGGATTCTTATAAAAAGTTCACTGAAGAAGAAGAAGAAAAATATTAGCCTGGTTTAAAGTTAGCACTGTCCAGAAGTAGACCATGGCAATTTTACAGCCCCACAAAAGATCACCCTAAAGGACAGTCAGCAGGGGAAGATAGGTATAGTAAGTATCTCAGGGCCAGAATTGGAAGTAGTACTTCTAGTTGTCCACATTTTCTGGAGATAGATGAGACATATGAATTTACATTGACTAGGGGACAGTGGCTAACAATTTATGTAGAGGGTCAGGGTTTTGAAATGAACAGGATTGTTTAGTGAAGAGGCTAAGAAAGAAAGTATAAGAAAGAAGTATGTGTATAGCATTTTAACTACGAAGGATCTTAATAATCAGGTAGAGAAGATACTTGTTTTATGAATGCTATTTAGCCTCTTTTCTTATGACCTTTTAGTGTTTGTTTGAACAAGGTTAAAGTAGCAAAAATGTATGAATAAAGGATTATGAATATCATATTAGAGTAAGTAAGATAGTGATAGCAAACAAGCTCCAATTTACAATGGCTGAAACACAATAAAATTATATTTTTATGTTCACCATTATCTACGATATGCTTTTCTAGTAGGTAGGTGGTTCAGGCCTATAAAAGACTTCCATGTTTACTGGAAATTTTGCTAACATTTTCTAGTGAATATGTAAGAGAATATGGTCAGGGCAGTCTATTTAAACAGCAACAGAATGCTATAGTTGCCAAGCAAATAGAGAGAATTAAAATTTGCCTACAGTCCTGCAAAATTGTTATTCAGTAGGAGTGATGCTTTGGAAATTACTTCTGACGTGTTTTGAAGCATTCAATCCTTTCACATATCTCACCATTGACTATAGTATTTGACAGTGTTTCTAGAACACCAAGAACATTGGTTGATGGGTGATTTGTTTATAAGCCCATCTTATCTACTAGATTGTGTGCACCTCTAGGACAAAAGCCATTTTATTTGTCTCTTATTCCTAGTTCTTCTGATAGTGCCTACAAGAGTGAAAGCATAATGAATTGGGTAAATTCACTCTAAAGGAATTTTGTATTCATTTTGAAGATGTAAATGGACAGCAAGTGGCAAGTTATTGCGTTGGAAATGTTAAAACTAATATTGAAAACAGGATCCCGAAGTCTTGATTTCTGTTCTGTCAACAAAAGCCACAGAAATAATCTGTATTTCCCTCAGTTGAGTTAAATCTGGTCAGGACATAGAAGTCTTTGCTTTCTGATGAATATTTAGTTCACAATAGGAAGTCAGTCCCTTTTCTGAATAAGAAGGTTGTGGGATGTCTGAAGAATAACATAGAAAACAAAGACAATAAATAATTGTGTTTGGTAAATCATCTCTCTATAAATTGCAGAAAAAGTACTTTAAACCATACTGCATAGGAGACTGCTAAAACAAATACAAAAAAGAGTTTACAATATGCATTTGGCAAATTCAATTTGCACATAAATTAGAAACTTGAGTAGCAACATCACGAAGAGCGGTAGAAAAGCTACTGTATCAGCAGGTTTACAATCTAGTCAGTATGGTATCTTGACTGAGTTATAAATAATGAAACCTCAATCTGTTCTTCAAACATATTTTATGAATAGTTTAGAATTTTTGGAGCACGCATCATAGGTTCAGAAATGAAGTCTAATTAACTAAAGGGAATGTACTAACATGAAAACATTCTGACTTCATAAAAATTTCTTCTCCGTGCTAGTTAAAATGTGTCATACTAACATCTAGAAAATATTGTTAATTTTTAGTTTTAGGTTAATAGTTTGTTTTCAACTTCATATGCCATTTAGAGAAAAGTTTTTCTTTTATGGTTTTTGTATGATGTGGTCAATCTTTTTATAGTCTTTGTCAGAAGTACAGATATGTGAACCTTACATTTTTCAAAAATGGATTCCAATTTCTTATTTAATGTTATTTCTAAGAGAAATCTTGTATAAAGTGAGATTTTAATAATGACTATGGCTTCTAAATGAGTTTAAATTTTTTCTAGTAATTTTTTAATTATATTAAGAACATACACAGATACAAACTAAAAACATAACATTTAGAGTTCTAGGGGGAGTGGTACTGGTAGGGCAGAATGGTTTGCTGTATTTCTAAAGAAGGAATCATAGTAAAGTAGGAGTCATATTTTATTATTTTATTTCTCAGTGGAATGTCTCCTGTGGAGAAAAGTGTAACTTCTCATGCAGAAGAAAATGCTAGAAGAAAATTGCAATAATTTATCCAGTTTCCTGTTGATGGGCACTTGGGCTACTTCCAAGCTTTAGCTATTGGAAACTGTGCCACTATAAACATGGGTGCACATATATCACTGTGATATGATTCTTTTAATTCCTTTGGAAGATACCCAGCAGGGGAATAGCTGGGTCAAATGGGACCTCTAGTGCTAGTTCTTTGAGGTTTGCTGCTTTCCTCAACAGGATAAAGAAGATGTGTGTGTGTGTGTGTGTGTGTTTAATAAAATGGAGTACTACTCAGCCATAAAGAACAAGAAACTACAGACATTTATAGCTAAGTGGATGCATATTGAGGCCATACTCTTAAATGAAATACATAGGACACACGTGTATACATACCTAATAGTTTCTCTGGTGTGAGGAACTGAAACTGTAAATAATGATTAAAATGATTAAAACAAATAATTGATAATTTGAAATAGGAAGGACATGTTCAAAGGGGTAGGGGAAGAGGGAGGGGAAGGGGAAAAGAAAGAAGGGAAAGGAAAAATTATGAGAAAAGGAAAAAATGGAAACAAAGTCTTTGTAAATAGGGAAGGGTGGAGGGGGTGAAGGAAGGACAGGGAACGGGGGAAAAATAAGATCCAAGATACATCATGTACAGGTGCAAGTACCCAGTGATAAATGTAAATGTATTGTATACCTAAAATGCACCAATAAAAGAATTTAAGGAAAACAATTGCAATAATTTATGCCAGACAAGGTACAGAGGATCCAGATAGGGTAACTTTTGCTAGGTATTCACTAAAATCTGTCTCCCCTTCTTCTGGACACACAGCTAGGCTACTTTTCCAAATTTGTCTTGCAGTTAAATGGACATGTGACTTCATTTTAACCAATGAACTGTGAATATTACCTCCTGTTTTTCCATGCAACCTCTCATATGGGCTCCTCTTTGCCCTTTTCTGTTCTGCCCATTTGCTACAGATGAAAATTAGACTACAGGAAATGTGTGAGTCATGAAATGGAAAGATTATTGTTAAATGAATCACCATGTAGAGGATAGCTCCCTGTGGACAAAGAACATGTGTGTCTTAGATTATTAGGGAGTGAGATATAAATGTCTATTATATTTCACTATCTTTCAAACACATATTAGCCAACTAAATACACATATTATCCTATCCTAATATATTTATAATAACTTTTGTATATTTTTATTGGGAGATGGGGGTAAAAATAGACAGGAAAAACTGCCCAAATTCTTGTAGGTTGACCTGTACCTGGAGCTTTCATATATAAGGCAGATTTTGTGGGTTTCCCTGGTAGAGATGAGGGGTGTCCTTTTTTAATATTAACAAAGACAAATTTCAGCATTGGTCAAATAGATGATAAAGTTTGGAGTACTGGGAGATTATGATGTGGTCTGGAACTTAGTAAGAATGTTGTCTAGATTTTTCAGTTCCTGTTCTCTTATTTCCTAGGATTTCCAGGTTTGGAAAAATTGGCTTTGTCATACACTAATGGATAATGTAAAGACTGATTCCAAAAATAACAAGAAAAACAGTTTATGTTCTGTAGAAAACTTACACATCTTCATTTGTATGCAATGTTTTTGTTTTCATGTATTTTTTGTTGCTGTCACTGATATGCTAATGATATGCTATTGCTATCTGGAATGCATTCAGTTACACATCACTGATTTCATTTTTGTGCAGAGAAGCAAAAACCTGAGACTTTAGCAATGATTACAATCTTCTGCTCAGTGAAGAAAGGCCTGAAGGCACAGACTTAGATACATAAATACAAAAAAAATCGAGTAGTGATAATCTTATTAACCTTAAGTTTTCCATCTCTTTTGAGTCTTCACATGGCAGAATAAGAATTCTGGCAGGTGGTAGCCAAATTATAATTTTGTTGTTGATTTACTACAAACATAACACTCTTTCAAGAAATAAAAGATGGAAACTGATCATGTGGAAACGAATGAGAAACTAAAATTTCAAAGCAATTTTTAAAAATCAGTGGCTGTTACCCCAAATAGAAATTATTTTATGTTTTTCTTAATGCTCATTAAAGAAGTAAAATATATGACCATATGAGAGAACTGTATTATGGGCAAGTGTATTTGTACACATATATTATTGATAACATTTTATTTTTTGAATAATCCTCAAAGAAAATTCCATATTCTGGAAGAACAGGACATTACAGGTCTCTATGCTTTTCAGGAGGAAACAGAGGAAAATAAAGAAGCAGAAGAAAATGTTTTAAAATCAATTTCAGAAACATTTATTGATTCCCAAAAGGTACAGTTGGTGGAAACATAGGTATGCATTATTTGACATACCCCATGATTTCAACATCCAGAGAAGGTCTCTTTGAGAAATCAGAAGTGAATGCTGATTGGCAGTGTACTTGCTGGGGACAAGTTATCTCTTTCCTGAGATTTTACTTACATATCCGAAAAAATAAATACCTATTTCCATCTATGGAGAAGCTCCATACACCTTGGCTTTGGGACTAGAAACTTAGATTCAAATTCCAAGTTTCAGCACAGATCTGTGTTGAGCAAGCTTCATTTAGGCATGTTACTTGACTTCATTTGGCCTCAGGTTCCTCATCTGAAAATGTGTACAGTAAGAAAATTTTATATGTGTGTGGGACTTAGCAAAGGCTGGATATATTGTAAATTGTGAAAAATATGTGACTCAGCAAGGTATGGTTATATTGTAAATTATGACAAATAGTAGTGCAAAAAGGAATATTATATACAAATAATTTTGGAGTATTCCCCAAATAACTAAAAAGAAACTGTTTTTTTTTAGTACAAATTGTACATTCTGAATTTGCAACAACATAATTTCATTTACTTCTCAGGGTCATCTTTTAAAGTCAAAGAGCTCACCTTTCCAGGGAAGGAACCTGAGCTTTAGGGAGTTTGTGAGAGATTTACTTAAGGTTGCCAAACCTGTATGTGGCAGAGATTGATTTGGATTTTGATCCAAATGTATGTGATTTTACCACACCCCATAGCCTTCCTGAAAAGTTAAATTGCTAAGTAATGGTAATGGTTACCAGGAGTGGAAATACAAACTGGTCCCTGAAAAAACCCCACAAATACTAGTGAACCAACCAAGTTCAACTCAAGATTATCTCATCTTTAAACTTAGAATCTTTAAATGTCAGTTTCCACTTCAAGAACAATGTTGGGTTTGTACCCTGGCAAACAGAACAGATGAGCTAGTGTCATTTTGAAAGTGTGTCCACTTGGCAATCTGCACCACTGTATGGCATGGACCTGAGCAGAGACTCCCTCTTAATCTCTGGTGTGACATCTACCCTGATGTAGACAGTGTGAGCCACTATTCACAGCTACTGTTTGCCCTTGAGTCTGACTAAACAGTTCCTGGGAAACAAGAATGTGCAAACCTACAGTGTGTATGTGCATTGTTGTGTGAGTCTTAGAGTAGGAGGGATAGCAGCTGTCTGGGGACAAAGGCTGGCTCTGAACTTGGTTGGAAGAAATAGGTTTCTTCGGGTGAATAGCCTGCTTTACCTACATGGTCAGAAAATTTTATTTCTCTTCTTATTGTCCCTGTGTTAAAATATTCCTTTCCTAATTACTAATTCTCTCACCATTTTATTTTGGATTAATGAAAATCTGCTTGCTCTATGAAAGAAAGTCATTCTGTATTTAATAAAGATGGTGAATTATTACTTAAGAAATGGTTTTCTAGTTGAGAAAAGGAGCAAACACTGAAGTAATTAAGACAGTGGTAATTGAGTGGAGCATGTTTTAGTCTCTCACTACTAGATATTTTAATATTATTTAAAGTTCTTATGAATATTGAATATGAAAACAAGTTCACTGCTTACTCTCCAAATTCATTGAAATTCAGAAAAACAAAGACAACAGTATGTAACAACTGGGTAAAGGGGATTATTAGGTCTTTCTGAAAGATGTTTTGGAATCCTTAAACCATGAAAGTGGCTCATATTTCACAAGGCAGCTTCTCACTAGTTATTTACTTCAAATTAGAGATTTCTTAAAAATTCTTTGTAAAATTGGACAGGTGCAGGTTGAGACAAGTGGCATTTAGCAATTTGACTGTAGAGCACATTTTACAAGACTAAAAATGATGGCAAATGTGTGTACATGATGCTTCCGAGCAGTGCTATTCAACTGAGCATTCTGCAATGAAGGAAATGTTTTCTGTCCACAGTCCAATATAGTAGTCACTAGGCCCATATTGAGCAACTGAAATGTAGCTAGTGTGATTTTAATTAAATTTACATTTAAATATGTAGTGGCTAGTGGCCACTATATTGGATAATGCAGCCTTAGGGCAATTACTGATGTTATTTTGTCATTGCTTTTTGGTGATTTAAAGAGATGATAAAATTGAGGTAATAAGGCTTACATTCTAGGACATTATGACAGCAGCTATTTTTCCTTGCAGCTAGTTGTACTTTGCAGATTTCCTTTTAGATTGAGACTTCTTAATAATTCCAAAGTAGAAAAAAGAAAGTGTTCTTTGTTTAAACATGGCCATTTAAGAAAATTGTTGCTACCATTTTCTAGCTGATTTAAATACTTTAACCTATCATTCATTTCTTTTCAGGGATAAATTTGTTTTCAGATTTCTATCCAAAGATGGGGAGTCATGCTTCACAAGTCTGACAGGTTTCACATGAGAGCATGTTGACATATTTATTGGCTACCAATGGGCATAATAAAATGGGCAAAATGAACAAAGGATAAGGTAGTTTGTACAGCATGTAGCCCCATTATTTTGCAATATAAAAACCCCTCATCTTATTGCAGATCAAAAAGCATTTCACAAATTCCCCAAGCAAACATAAATAAGAGAAGAAATATAAAACTATATAACTCCATGAAATAATTTTCCCGAGCAGTGGGAAGTGTAATGCTTCAGCATTAAGTCCTTAGGTTGAACAGAATCAGTGCATGAAGGAGTCAAAAGTTATAAGAAACCACTCATCTGCCTCCATTTGTAATTCTCTTTTATCCCTACATTGAGAGCCCTGTCTGTCTAAGCACCAGCAAACACCATGTACCCTAGAAGTGACTGAGACATGTAAAGCTGCAGGTGAGAAATGTGGCAGTCCCATTGCTCTGAGGAAATTCCTGTTTCAGGGAGAGCCAGGATTTGAATCATTGTTGACAATGTGAGGTGAACAGAGGATTAAAAAAATCAAGGGAAATAAAATTCTTTAGAATGAAGTAGTGCATACGCAGATGTATATCTAGATCCAGGGAAGAACTAATAACACACGTATGTGCATACGTGCACACAGACATTCTAAGAAATACGAAATGAAATCTGGGGTGTATTTAGGAAAATAGTTTTTAGACTTCTCTGAAGTGATAATTGAACCTAATGTTATAATCAAAGAAATAAGAGGGGACAATTGTTTTTCATATTTTGAGCAGAATACTAGTGACCCCCAATATGACTTTTTTGAAGATACTTAGGAATAAATTATAAATAATTGGAATTAGTGAGAACTTGCTGACAGAGATGCAAAGTGAAAAAAATATATCTAATAATACAATTTATAAGCTGTTTTTGCTTGAAATCTCTAGATAACCACTTCTTTCTTTCATTGACAGCATGATGTGCATACATCAGAACATATCATATTAAAGTTACAGCTAAACCAGGAAATATGGCTGTGGGAGGTAGCATTTTAATGTGGGAAGCAATTTTACCTCTTACATTTACTTGTTTTCTTGTAATTTTTATTTGGTAATTTTCCTTGACAAAAATTCTTTTTAATGACTTATTCTCTAATTTTATTGAGCTTTTTTGTCGATAAGCTTTTTTGTCAAAAATTTGACCAGAAGCACTTAGTTTATGGTAGAATCTTATTCCTGCTATAAGCTACAGGAAATACAACTAGAAAGCTCTCCTCTGAATTACTGCTATTTTTTATTATGGTGAAAATACATTACATAAATTTTTCCATCTTAATGATTTTGAATGTACATTTCAGAAGTGTTTATATTCACATTGCTTTGCAATAGATCTCTAGAACATTTTTTATCTTGCAAAACTGAAACTCTGTACCTATTAAACAATAATATTCCCTCAGTTCTTGACAACCATATTTCTACTTTGTGTTTCTATGATTAGACTATTTGAGATGCTTTCCATCAATTGACTCACACAGTATTTGTACTTCCATAATATGCCTATTTCATGGAGCATATATTCTCAAGGTTCATCCATATTGTTTGTAGCATATAATAGGATTTCCTTTTTCTTGATGTGGCATAATGGTCCATTGTAAGTACACACCACACTTTCTTATCCATTCATCTGTTGATGGACATTTGGACTTCTTGTATTTTTAGCTGTTGAGAAAAGGTTGCAATGGACATTCATTTAATCATATATATATTATATAGTTATTGAGTTTCTACTACATTCTATCAAAAAGACAAAGTACCTGCTTTTTTTCTAATTAACAGTTTGTTTTTATTTTTTGTTATTAATTTTATTGGTACATTTTAGGTATACAATATTATGACATTCATCATTGGGAATTTGCTAAAGTACCTGCTTTTAACACATCCTGTTCAAAAGTGAAGGTAAAGACAGAAAACAAACCAGCAGACAAATCTTCTGACTAGGACCAGTTTAGGGGGTGGAAACAGTTTTCCTAAAGAAAGAGTGTTCAAGAGAACATGTGAAGAAAAAGAAAAAAAATGACCACGTCAAGATTCAGGGAAAGCATGCACAAGGATGAGTGTAGATCTCTAGGCATCTATGACTCTGCCATGCTTGGCACAGTAGCTGGGTTTGAGCAAGGAAAAAGAATGGCAGAAGTTGAGATCAGAATGTCAAGTACGGGTCAATTTATGCAGGGGTTTGCAGACTATGATAAGGAGTTAGATTTTATTTTAAGTGTACTCAGAAGCCACGGGGCAGGGGATTCTAAGACTTTCTATTGAAATAAAGTGACATGAGCTATATTTTGACTACTGAAAAGAGAAGGAAAGCAGGGACTAAAAGTGGAAGCAGTTAGGCTAGAATGGCAATCAGGTGACAGCTGAAGATGGGGTGAATGAGGCTAGGTGTCTACTTTGGGACCACAGATCTTACAACGTAGGTTGCCCAAATAATGGACAGCAAAATCAATGAAAGGAGAAAGCAAGGAGCATATGCAATTTATTGGGCAATACCTGTGCTTTGCTAAACCAACTTAATGACTTCTCTTTGAGTTCAACTGTGGCTATTCCATCCTGAAGGTGATCTACAAATAATTATCAAATGAATTTTTGCAGGAAGAGAAAGAAAAGCCATTTAAAACTTGGAAATTCAACAGACTTCTTCTTTGTGACCAGAAGTTATATTTTCCACCATAAAATGACTGGCAAAACAAACTTTACTGAAAATTGATTTAATTGAAGCTATTGTTAGGCATTGCAAATATGTTTGGCTCATGC
The DNA here is from genome assembly GCF_000247695.1 of Heterocephalus glaber. Next base: position 9,162,695 of record NW_004624732.1, on the reverse strand, counting down.
CACAGCTTCTAGAAACTTATAAATGGGTTCGGAATGTTGTTCAGGCACCAGAAAATAAACCTCCAAGCTGTTTACTCCTTCCATGATATATAAAGTTTGCAGTTTTGATTTTGTGTGATTATGTTCAGCAATGGTGACCTTTAGAGGCAACAATATTGAAGTGTAATGAGGAGGTGTTTGATCACTGGTATACAATGAAGAGTTGGTGCTACTTCCTCATTTCTTCCTGGAATTCGTGAAATTCAACTGACAGGCTTTAACCTTTAGACTGCTGAAGTTATAAAATGTATAGGGATTTAGGCTGTTTATACAACACGTTAGATATATGAAATTTTTAGACACTGTAGCTTCCTTTATCATCTGGTAAAATGATTTTGTATATTTAATAATACCAGTCACTGGTAACCATGACAGGCTGCACTTGGGTATATCTCAAAGTATATGAAGTTTAGGTGGATGAAAGTAGGAGTGGGGGTCATCGTGTAAAATAAATAGGTGGGCATTCTCCCCAGACCAGGCATTTTCAAAATAGATGGAGAGGGCTCCTTTACTTTGGTTTCCTTTTTATCCAGAGGAGCTTTGATGCTAGTAAGAGATAAACTGTGGGTCCTGCTTACTAAAACTGTCATTGAACTCAATAATGTTCTAAATAAAAGAAAGATAAAAGATGCTAATTGACTCCAGGCTACGATTACCAGATGTAGTCTCTTAGATGTAATTGGCAATGGCAATAGTGGTAAAGGGGAAAAGAATAAAGGTAACAGAATAAAGGGTAACAGAAGCTCAGGATCCATGGCCGTGACACTGTTTGAATGATTCATAATAGTGGAAGCAGGATTCCCAAATGAATTATTCCTAATTCTTGCTTAGAATTCATTTTACCAAGTTACTCATTTCTTGGCTAATGTTACAAAGACTAATTGACAACACAATCATCCTATCCCAAGTAATTATAGGATTTCTCTATTTAGAAATTTATGGAGTGTAGAAGAACAAACATGTCCACTTTCTAAATAAACTTATGGTTAGAAATATATATTAATAGTAGAAACTTAATCTGGAGGGGTATATAACTTTCTAGGTATTACTTGAACAATACACATAAAGCATTAAAAAATGACTAAAAAATGAAATGTAGAATCTATTTCTCGACATTCATGGAAATAAAAATTTCCACCCAAATGCAATGTTTATGCCTCTTGGCTAGTTAATGATACCATAGAATAAAGCATATAATTAAACACCATAGAATAAAACATATATTAAACACTTGAAGATTCCAGATATGAATCAACCAGTGTGGTCATTGGCTTCTAGACCTGGTTTTTCTTGTGTCCTCGAGTAGCCCAGATTCAAACTCAGTGTGTACCCCAGGTTAGCCTGAAACGTGCAATACTCCTGTCTCATCCCATCTAGTATTGAGATTATAGGTGTGCACAGCCATGCCCAGTTTAAAATCTCGTTTTTTTGAGAGTAAATTCTAATCTTATTTCTTTTTGTACCCCTAGTTTTCTGCACAGAATCCAGAAGGTAGGCGCTGAATGAATTTTCAATGAATGAGTAAAGGGTTAAGATAACCAAAAAAGAATTACAGTAAAAGCCTTAACAATGACATGATTAATGAACTTTTATTTTGTATCCACATACAAAAAAGAGGGCAGTGTGAGTAAAGCAGCATGTTTCTTGAAGAAAGTCAAATTATTGAATATTTAGAAAAGCTGGAGCTAAGCAGATACTTTGAAATTTCATTCAGTGACTTAAGAGATATTTGCAAACCTTTGAAATTCAAGAGGGGGAATTCAGAGGTATAGTCTGAGGTACAGTCAGAAGAAAAAGTTGATGACAAGTAGAACATGGACAATTTTTTGTTTCAGTATTTTGCCTGTCCTCTTGGATTCAAGCCCTTTTTAAAACTGTGGGTTTTTAATTCAAAATTTTCAAATTCCCAGTTTTAAAAAAGGAACTGCTAACATCTGAACTCTGCTTCCAGATATATCCAATCCCTAATAGCAATCCACAGAAATCTCTGACGCTTAGAAAGTAAATGTCTTTACAAATAATCATTTTTGTCTTCTCTTAAGAAATCTGAGAGTCAACTGGCAAGAGGCTCATCATCTTGCACAGTCATCCGAAAACTCTAGGTAGAAATATAGCTCACCCATCACATATATGCCAATGGATATTTTAGTCTGACTTGGTAGAGATTTCTGTGATAAAGCACTCACACACTGAAAAGTCATGCAAGGCTTCTTCCTTTCTCTGTCTGCAACTATACCTTCACTTTATGTTACTGCCTGTTAGTGCTTTTCAAACTGGGATGTGAAGACAGAGCCTGTCAGGCTCTCAAGAAGTGTTTAAGCACTTTGGGCTGAAGGGGTAGTGAGTGAGCAGAGTTCCCCTTGGCTTTCTTTTTTTTAAAATTTATTTTTATTAGTACATGTTTGCAGCACATAATAATTATATTTCTCATGGGGAGCTGGTACATGTACATGACACATGTTAATTCTTTGGCTGGAGAAATTCCTCTTCATAAGACTCCATTTGAAAAATGAGAGTCTATTTGTATGTAAAGAAATGTCTGTTTTGGTTCACTTTGAGAGGTGTATGCAGATATATTTTGCTACTAACTACTCTAAGTTTGATATCTTTTAACTGAAGTTACTATTAAATTTTAAATAGTTTTCCAATGTTAAAGATTTTGAATGTTCAGAGGACATAAAAACAAGGTTTGATCCTAGTTTAGGTGACCATATATAATTTGGAGTATCTAAAAAAGAATATAATACAGAAGTATGATTAGAAATTTCCCAGGCCCCCAGGCTAGATCCTTAGAAGAGGCTTTGGTGACTGAAGGGAGCTGAATCTCCATTAGCTTGACAGGAAAGCCTCCTCTAAGGATATGGGAGAAGAAGGGACATTAATATCAGCCCACACTTTTTACTAGGCATTTTAAAGTGAGAATTCCAAGAAAATGTAAGGACAGATCTGCAGAAGCAGCAAGGTTTAAATTGGTTTTTTAATCTGAAGATTAGAGGAGGAAACTCACTACAGATGAAATGCAGTACACTTTAAATGACCACTAGTCAGGAAGGTGTAGCTGCTTAAGAAATTACATGAAAGAGACAGGGAAATGTCAGAATGACACAGGGTACCGGTGAGAACAAGAGCAGAGCTGAGAGCTGTGTGGCATGACAATGTCATGAGGCCAGACTAAAGATGTGACACGTAGAGCTCCTTGGAAAAAGGCCCTGCAGCATCCTAAAACCCTCAATAACATGCTGACATGATGCACACCTTCAAATTCAGTATCTTTAGAGCTTTAATTTCTGCACCATTTAAAATATCACTTGATTCTTAAAATAAATTCAGATTTTTATCTAAATGACATATAACCTAGAAAAAGAGTCACATCATAACTCTTAAAGCTTACAGGGTTTATATATCTTAGTTTTTAATTGACATGCAATTGTACACATTAGCAGGAACAGTGCAACATTTCAATGCATGTATAGAATGTGTTATAAGATGGTCAGGGTAACTGGCATATCCACCACCTTAGATAATTATCATTTCCACATTTGGGAAACATTTAAAATCCTTTCTACCAGCTGTTTTGAAATATACAATTAATTGATGCCAACTATAGTTACCCTATTTGTAACAGAACATTAGAAATTATTCCTCCTATCCAAACGTACCCTGTATCCATTACAGGTGGTTTATTTTATTCATAATCACGGTAGGCAAAATAATATTTTTCTTTTATTATCTTTAATTAATATTTATTGAGTACTTAGTATGTACCAAACACATTGCATACATTATTTTATTCTATCCTCACATTAGCAGTAAGATAGTTTCTTTTATTGTCCTACTTTATAGATGCAGGAACTGAGAAATTTAGAGGCTAAATATTTGCCCAGGGATACCAGGCTTCTATGTGGTGGTACAGAGATTTGAACTCAGCCTGTCTGAGAATCAGTACCTGATTCTAAGCCAGTACACTGTATTCCTAACAAGGCAATTGTTAATAAATAATGTTTAGTATGGTTGGGCTGCCTTAACAAAATACTGGAGATTGGACATTTTAAATGGCAGAAGCTTATTTGCTCAAAGTTCTGAATACTGGAAGTCCATGATCAGAGTGAGCTCAGGTGTCTGGTAAGGGCTCGCTGTCCCCCTCAGGCTGAGGATGAGCCCCCTTCTCACTGTATGCTCATGGTCGATATTCTTTGGGCAGGAGAGAGCAAGTGAACTGTCTGGTTGGTGTCTCTCATAAGGCCATCCATCCTATTGCATTATGGTCCTCCCTTACAACTTCATTTAAGTTTATTTCCTTAGAGGCACCATCTCCAAATACAGTCATGTTGTGGGTTAAGGCTTCAAATATGAATTTTAAGGGCACACATTCAGCCCATAAGTCATATCTTTTTTTTATTTAAAAATAACTTTATTATCAAACATGCTCACACAGAAATTAAAACCATTCAAAGAAAAATAATGCAAGGGAAAAAAACTACAATAATATTCAAATACAGTAGAACTCAACCAAAACAAAACTGAAAAGCACTTAAACATTTTTCCATATAACTTAATAAAACATGTCAAGCACCAACAAGACACCAGAGGATGTGATTTGTTTCAGAAAGATCCCTAAAACCAACATTGAACAAATAGTGGTCTGGATAAAAACTCAGATTAGCTAGCATACTCCACATAAGCCAAACTTCTCCCTGATTTAAATTTTGATACAGTCATATGACACACGATGGAAACACAATCTGAGAAATATATTAGGCCATTTCATCCGTGTGGATCCTTAATTACACTTTCAGTTTCTCACACCAGAGAAACTATTCTGTATTTACACATATGTGTCCTATTTTTTTTAAATTAAATTCTTTTATTGGTACATTGTAGGTATATGACACAATTACATTTCTTATTGGGAATTGTACCTTTACATAATGCATCTTGGTTCTTATTTTTTCCCCATTCCTAGCCCTCCCTCCACACCCTCCACCCTTCCCTATTTACAAAGACTTTATTTCCATTTTTTCCATTTCTAATCATTTTGCCTTTCCCCTGCCCTTCCCACTACCCCTATGCCTTTGGACCTTTTCTTCCTATTTTGCATTATTAATTATTCATTCTAATCATTGGTACATTTTAGGTATACAATATAATGACATTCA
>NW_004624732.1:9134556-9152850 GCF_000247695.1 Heterocephalus glaber | reverse complement strand
TTTGTTGCCAGTTTAGTGGGTCCAGGTGGTTGAGTATCAGAGTGTTCCATCTCATTTCCCTTTGGGGTTGCTGTAGGTGATCTGAATGTCTGGTTTTGAGCCTTATTTACATGTTTTCTCATTTCGACTGTAGGGGGGCTGTTGTTGCCTGCAGGGCTCACCTCCTCTGAGCTGGGAGAGATGGGACAATGGCTGGGAGTGGCAGTAGGGATGGTTACCCAGAAGCCCCTTCCTCTTGTCCAGGAGCGGTGGGACAGACAGCGGCCCAAAAGCCCTTTCCTCTGGGCTGGGTGCAGTGGTAGGGATGGTGGCCCAGAAGCCCTTGACTGTGGGCAGGGAGCAGCGAGACAGATGGTTGCCTGGAAGCCCCTTCCTCTGGGCCAGAAGCGCCGGGACAAAAGGTGGCCCAAAAGCCCTTTCCTCTGGGCTGGGAGCAGTGCGAGGGATGGTGGCTGGGAAGCCCCTTCCTCTGGACCGGGAGCAGTGGGACAGTGGCTCAGAAGCCCCTACCTCTGGGCTGGGAGCAGCGGCACTCAGTATGGTGGTCTGGTGGCCCGGTGTCCTCTGCTTCTTTGTAGTGTGGAACCAGGTGGCTATCAGTCTGCAGTGGGCTGATTTGGCGTGTTCTGCGTGACCTGGGACCTTGGTAGGGCGTGCGCGGACCTCCCTGTCTGCAGTGGAAGTCATATCTTTAATTTCCACAAAAGAGCCACTCTCCATATTAATTATGTCTTGTTCTATTCTATGAGAATGACCGCCTGCACATCGCTTGCATCCTCCATCTCAAATACAAAGTGCTTCTTATGCCCATTCAATCCCTCCTTCCAGAGATCATCTCCACTTTGGTGCTCCTCTGTCCTAGGCACAGGACATCTGCTAACTGCTGGGAACCTTATGATCTTCTTCTCAGCCTGTCCAGCTCCTTACATTTTTCCCTGTATATAGCAAAAAGAGATATACAGCCTTCAAGAACTTTCTTTTCATCTATTATTTTCCTTTACCTTTTACTTCTTACAGTTCAGATACTTTCATTTTAGACAAGGTTTCTGATATGTACTCAATGTTCAGGCCCAATTCCTCCTTCCTGGTGTTTTTATTTATGTATTTAAGTCCTTTAAAAAAGCCATGTTCCTGTTGCATATGAATCATAAAAGAAGCAAAACAAAACAAAATAAAGCTTTGAAACTAGTCATGGTGAACAGGGAATGGGCTTTAATAAATCTAAGGCTTCTTCAAAGAAAATAAAGCCTCAGAGCAAGACACAAGTTTTCAACACAGAATGACTCAAATTCGTCATTGACTCAGTGATAGATATTACCTGTGGTTTTCATCTTTTTACAAATAACTAGGTAAGGTGCTGTCAGTGGAGATGTCAACCAGACTCAGAAGTTTTAAGTCCTGATGTTTGAGAATCCTGGCTACATCACATAAGCTGGTGGTGACTTTATGGTTCATCAAATGAGACATTTGCACTAAATGACCCTGAAGGTCCCTCTAGGTTTAAAATCCAATGTTTGTCCATGAAGTAGATCGTAGATGAGGCTTTTGTTGTTCTACTCTTTCTCTCTTCTAATACCTTTCTGTATAGGGGAGATTTTGGAGGCAAGGGTTGCAGTTGTGCCCTAGAACAGACTCAAAGTCTGGTAAGTGGGACAAAAGGAGAGGAAGGAACAAATCTAAACACCTTAACTATTTTCCGAGTTCTTCAGAATATCTTGGCCTTGCTGCCTTTCATTTCCCTTTTGACATAGTCTCTTTTTTTCTCTTCTAAGAAACTAAACTTCTTGATTATGTTATTTTCTCTCCTTTTTTCAAGGACTCAACTTCTTCCCCTTGCTTCTTAAAAGAAAAACCAGAACTCTGTGCTTAGACTTTCTACAAAGTTGAGCAGCAAATGCAGTGCATCACAAACCTCAAATGAGAGGGTTATATGAGGATTTCACTAGCAGGCTACCTCTTAAGTACCTCCCGGTTATCAAGCCCTTAAACTCTAACAGGATATCTAAAGGCCACCACCCTCAGATTTCTCTAAATGCAGCTGAATAGTACATCCTGTCTGGTTTAACTCTGAAATGGCCTTTTAATCTCTTGCTCTTTATCCTAAATCTTATTAGGTCCAGGGAACTCAGAAAGGTACTTTGCAAAAATTCTGAATAATTTCCCTGCCTGCAATTAACATAATAGGCTACCACCAGAATCTTCTCCAAATGGTTTTGATCATGTGAGTCCCCTTCCCATGAGTTATCAACATGCTCTGAGCCTGGTCCCTGTGATGTCCATGACAAGTACAGCCCATGGCAGGGCTGTGAGGCTGTCCATAACCTGGCTGCAGACTGGTGCCATCTTGCGCTTCTCCCCAACCACCTCATGCCCCAGGAACCCAAGACTCCACTGCATTCCTCAGACAAGCTGTTGGCTGTCCCTTCATGCTGTTCCCTAGCCCAGCGCAATCATCACTTGCTTGTCAGGGTTCAGATAAATTATCTTTTCTTTGAGGTTTTTCCCCCACTCAAGAGAGCAGTTTACATGCAGTGCAGAATATCTAGAAAATACATGAAAACAACAGAAAAGTCCAAAAACTTATAATAGAAAAACTCAGTAACATTTGGACATATGTAATGTATGCATTTGCAGAATTTTTACATGCATATTAATATGAAAAAATAATATAGTATGCATTTTAATTTCAGTCTGTTTTTCTTATTTTTGTTTATTTTGCTTTTATTTTTGTTTGCTTTTTATCAAGAGATGTTAATAATACAATATTTAGCATTTTAAAATCCTTTAAAAATTAACATAATATCCTTTTTTGAATTTTTGTTTGGTTCTATGTCTATTTTTTGTACTAAAATTTTATTTTTTGATATTAGAAACATACATCAAAATATCTCAAATACTATTTATAATATAGCTTAAGTTTAAAAAATATAATTATTTGCACATTGAATATTGATTAAATGTACTGGCTCCATCCTAGAGAGAGGATATGAGAGTATCCCTCTTTGTGATCAGTGAGTGTGACCACTCTCTTAAAAAAAAATCTAAATCCTTGGAAAAGTTGCCTGCACCTCTTTATGGCATAAATATTTTGGCCACAGTATTATGTTAAATCCCCCCTTCCCATAACTTTCCCAATTTAGAATTCTTATAGCATCAAGTGATATAAGGGAAAGCCAAGATATAAATAATCTCTAGACAAAGAGTGGAAAATTTTCACACTGAATATTCTTTCATATTTAGACATATTGGCACTTTTTTTAACCAATGGAGTATCACAATTGTTATATAGTAACTAGGACATTAACTGAGATCACATTTACTTTAAGTTTGGGTATCAGCCAACTTGTAACTATATTGCTCAATTCTTGCTTTTAACAACTAGTATTTTAGGTGAAAGAGGTTACCCTTATGTAACAAGGCTAAATTAAATATTTTAATGTGCACCTTAATATTGCCAATTTCTATTGCTAGTGTGTGTGTTTGGGGGTTGTGAGTGTTTCATTAACTGAGGTTGTGCAAATTGGTTTTCACTACTTTAAGGAAGGAAAAAATTTACTTTCATCATGACAGATTACTTATGTAATTTAACTGGGCAATTTTTTCATCTAAAACAACACTGAATGAGATGAACTTCAATTATTGGAAGTTTAAATTAGTGTCTCATAAAATTTAATGAGAATGAAACTTTAAGCATTTATATATTTTAAAAATGATAATAGATGTACCTATCCAGGTGATATTTTCTCCCTTAGGACTTACAAATCTTGCCATATTTGGTATTTATTATTTTAGCAAATTTGAAGTCACATAACTATTCAAATATCAGAACATTTACTTTTAGTTATCAAAAATGTAATTGGTACATTTTTGAGGGACTGCACTGGGTGAATGAATTTTACTTAAATTGCTAAAATTATCTTCACACTCAGACACATTTAAGAAAAAAAGAAGAAAAATAGGTTGAGAAGAACTACGTGGAAATCAAGATAAATCTATTTCAAACTACTTTAATAGGATACTTGACATTGTAATTTCCTATGGCCTTCCACTTGACATTATTTTTAAAATTAGGATAAAATGATTTAAGATACATTTATATTTGTCATTGTGATTCATTTATTCTACTGATTTAAAAAATACTCATTATGTATCCATTAAGCACTAGGTACTATACTACTGTCTGCGAATGTATAACTAAGAATTGGACACATAGTTTTTGTTATTATGCAAAATGTATAGTCAAAAGATAGAGACAGATATTACTCATATCCCTGAAAAGAAACAGCTATCATCTAATTTGGATTTCTTATACAGATAGAAAACAATGTTTTAGGAAAAAAGTTTTGATTCCATAATTATTGTAATTCCACCAGAAGCAAATTCTCATGGATGGTGTGAAAAGAGACAAATACAATTCATCTAAATTTTTTCTTTAATATACAGATTTTTGTACCTTTGGATAAGCTTTATATTTGTTGGCTGTTTTCTTTTAAATTTCACTAATACAATTTTTGAAAAAAATGACTTAAATATTTATTCCAACTGTTTCATTTATCTAGGTGAAGTAAATGAGGTTCAGGGAGATGATAAGAATACCTAGTGCATTTGGTTTTTGTGATTGAACCAGGTTAGTTGAAGATAAACCATAGTTTGGAATATTAGTACAAGTTGATATTTCTGGAGTCAGTATTTTCCTTTAAACTTCTGAGTTGCCCAGTTCTACTGTTGTTACTTGAAGTTTTGGGGATGCTGAGTATCTCCTCATTTATCCTTTGCATCATTATTGCTTCCTTGTCTACCTTGTGTTTATCAATACACAGCTCAAAAGTTTCTTTGATCTGGTAGCCATCTTGTACTGGAGCATGTTCAACTAGTTACAACACTCCTCAGCAATCCTATTAATTTTTAAAAAGTTGCATAGGCCAAGAAACATCATGTAAAGGTACAAGTTCCCAATGAGAAATGTAAATGTATTGCATACCTAAAAATGTACCAATAAAATAATTTTTTTAAAAAGTTGCATAGAGGTAGAATAGTCAGTGTTCTTTTTTTATTTTTTCTTGTGGTACTGGGAATCGAACTCAGAATCTTGAGCTTGCAAGGGAGGTGCAGCACCACTGAGCTAAATCCCTGGTCCGAGTAGTCAGTGTTCTTAGGGGGTTAAAATAATCATTCATCAGTTAAAATTTGTAATCATTTTCCTAGAATCTTACTTTAAGATTTTTCTTTTATAAATATATCAACAAAAGATGTATCTTTATACGGCAAAATATTTTTGGATTTATATTATATCTTTGTCAAATTAAGAAGACAAACTTAACCATGACATAGTAATCATTCAATATAAACTCCTCTAAATAATATTTATTACTTTAAAAAATTGAATAAAGATAAGTTGCTTAAGTTGTTATATCTCATTAGAAAAGTGAAGGAAAGGTCTAAAGAAAAGAACATACTTTATTAGAGAGAAATGTATAAATTATGTCTTTTAGAAGCTAATGATTGCATCTTTGATTTTGTTGTTTGACCCCTATTTCTACTTGAAAATCTCCATATGCTTAAATACAAACATGATTTAACTGTTATAACTATCCTTTATTATTTTATAAATAAGTTTGTTTTAATGAAACTGTAATAGACTGCTTGCTACCTCCCACCCCCACTGCCCCTGTTCTTATACTGAAACTCCAATCCTTAAGGTGATGGCAGTAGGTGGTTGGAATCTTTGGTAGATAATTAGTTTATGAGGGCAAAATCTAATGAATAGTTTTACCCTCTTATAAAAGATGTCACAGAGTGTACCATTGCTTTCAGCAAGGGAAATTACAGCAGAAAGATAGCCATCAATAAATGGGGAAGCAGGACCCTCACTAGATGTTGAATCCGAAGGGCCCTTGATCTTGGGCTCCTCAGACTTCAGAACTAGGAGGAATAAAATTTCTGTTGTTTATAAGCCACTCAGTATAAGGTATTTTGTTATAGTAGACTAAATGGACTAAAAAATCCCTATTATATTATTATTCTAGTTTTGGATTGCCAAGCTTCATGCTAACATTTATATATAAATATGACTTTTCTAACACTGGAATGATAAGCATTTCTTCTGACTCCTAATGCTATCTCTATAGTAATCAGAAAAAATAAAAACGACCCCCACACAATTCAAAATTGATTTCCTCTCTTCTACTTTATTCCTGCCTAAGATAGTACCTGAAATTATTCTACAAAGACATGGAAAGACATGGAAAGGCAGAAAGCATACCAAAAGTTTTAACTGTCAACTTCTGCTAAAGAGAGCCTTAATAGAACTGTCATGTCAAGATTTGTGAAACATCTGACAAAACCACTGGTCTGAAGTTGCAAACAAAGTATTAATCAAGACAGCCCCACTGTGGCTTAATAATCTCAGTGACAGACATTTCTTGGCAATCAAGGATCCTCTGATGATCATCTATTCAAACAGTACTAATTCTACCTCACCATTGCTTTGATGGAGTTTAACAGAGAAGAGGACTCATCCATATCCAAACAGATCCAACAGCACCTTGAAAAATCTAAGGACAGTAAAAAACCTAGTGGTTCCAACTTTGGATGGTAGTGTCAAATAACAGGAAATAAAATAAATTGAGTAACAATTTTTATAGAACAGAGAAGTATCAAAATTTCCTTCGTCCCAGAACATTAAAATGACAACATTGAAGGAGACTAGCATATTGAGGCCTGAGGTTTGACTTCCCCTACATATGAAAGTCTGGGTATTAATTTGGTTAATTTCTAATGATCATCCGTAATAACTTACAGAAGAGTTTGAATAATGAAACAATATAAAAAGAAATTTGGTTCCAAAAATAAGCCTTTCCAAGACAGAAAATGTCTTAAAAACCTGCAGTATTTAGAGGCTTAATTAGTATACTGGGTCATTATGACATCTAGCTCGTTTCATTACCTTCCTAATGTATTATTAGTTGGCAGTTAAATACTGTCTGCTGGGACCTAAGAGTTTTTCCTCTTGTCTTTCTGGTCATACTTATTGCTTAGGCCGACAGCTTACCTGTAGTGAGGAAGAAATGGAACACCAATTAGAAAGCTTTCAGCCCAGCACCCATGGAAAAGCCAAAAGCTGATAAAGGTCAGTGTGAAATTTGAATGACAGGGCTAAAGTCTTTTACTCATAATTTTGTGTTTGCAATAGAATTCAGAGCAATTCACAGCCTTAAAGGCCTTAAGTGAGAACAGCAATTAATTGTAATGAATAATCTGACAAATCTGGTTGACATATGGCTGCTAATGCCCTCCTTTCTAGTGGGAGCAGTGGAGGGATTAGATTAACTCAAATGAAATCTGGGCCCGCCATGCCATCTGCATGTTCAGTAGGAGACGGTACACGTTAAATGGTGAGTGGGTAGATATCTGTCTTGTACTCATCTCTCTCTGAGCCCTTGGCAGATCTGGGAATAGCAGTTTTATTACTGCACCAGCTGCCTGTCAATAGAGTAATATGAGAAAGGCATAGAGTACAACCTAGAAAGCTAATATACCACAAAGCTGTTAAAAATCAGCTAGATACAATTAATGCAGATTTCTAGATTTCTGTTTATACAGTGCATATTTATATTTTGATTTTTGGTTAGCCCCATTGAATATTCACTAATTAAACAATGTCATTTCCATTTGCACTATTTATATGTTGTACTTGGAAATACAAGTGGCAGGTGAGACTGGATTTCACCGAATTTCATGTAAGTGAATAAAACTAACTTACTTTTCCTGTATTTTAAAGATCTTGTAGAGAATGATTAAACTAAATTCATAAATGATCCCTACATTAATTTAGAAAGCCCATCCTCCTTCCCATGAATCCCTCCCCTCTCCCCCTTTTTAAACCCCAAAGTTAACTAGTGAATTGGAGTGAATTATACTTTCTCATCTTTGGCTTTTGAGCTTCCTTTAATGAAAAGGGTAGAAATGTGAGATAGCCCAAAAGCCAAGAGTGCACAAGCACTGTGACCACTTTCTCAGACGTCAAATGTTACCGGTTTCAGTTGGGGAAGGAAGGCTACCATGTTCACTCACTTCTACCAGCATTTAATGCATTCCATCATAAAAACAAATTCCTTCTGGATCTTGCTGCTTCATGAGTGTTTACTTTTTTATCTTACTTGAACACCTTGCATTATATTCCAAGGCTAAACTGTTATTTGAACAAGCAACCAGCACAGACAGACCTTCCCTTTGGGGTGTGAGCTAAATCCCTGCCCAACTTGCTCATGTCCACTTAGGCCTTGGTTGCCACTGTCAGTTATTAGTCCCTAGAGAATACAGATTCTGAAATCTCATTTCGTATCATTCTCTTTATAGGCTTTTCACTTGATCAATTTAAATCCATATAAACCTTACATGTTCAAATGGGAAACGAAATGAACATTCTTTACCCACGTCTCTTGTCACTCACAATTTCTTAGCATGACACAGTGTTTCTGACACAAGTTAGGTCTTTCTCCTTCCTAGCAGAACTATCAACCCACCCCCAAAACTAGGCCTGTTAGCTAGTTCAATCTTCATCTTCCAGCAAATCAGTGCTACTTGACAACACTCAGACTGGCACCACGACCTCATCTAAAGTGGGCATTTCAATCCAGCTACAAGGAGCTCTTCTTTCTGCAGGGAAGCACAGAATACAGTCAGAACACTAAGAGATGAAATTCTCACCCTGGAAAGGTTGACGTGGATGGCCAAGTTTTCATACATTCTCCCTCATGGTTAAATATGGAGTAGATGAAAATGGAAAAATCACCACCTTATTTCAAGAAAAGTGAATCTTGACCTAATGCTGTGCAGTCTTTACCAAGACTTTTAAACTCTCAGGGCTTCAGTTTCTTGTGATATTGGCTTACAGGAGATATTCCTCCTTAACCTGACCTGGGTGGCATGGGGTAGCCTACAACCAATATGGGATTGTCATTTATCTTTCTCTGCTGAGTCTTGTTATCATCTCTAACTTATTTTAATGTTTTACAAATCCTAAATACATTTAAATTACCATACTTAGTGACAAACATTTAAATTATCCTGGGGTATTATCACTTATTTGTGCCTATTAAAACCTAAGCTTAGAGAATTGCAAAGGAATCTCCAACCTCTGAGTAGTCTTTTTATTTGTGTTCAAGTAAGATCTCACATAGCAAAGCAGAGAGAAGGGCTGCTGCCTCAAGCCAGGAGATTCCACAGTCTCTGCTGGTAATACTGTCCAATGCTTTCGAAATGCCACTAGCAGGAAGTTTTTGTATCCTAGCTAAAAGATGAGCCCCTCATTTTTTCCTGGCCACATGAGTAATAAAGGAGCTGTTATCTTTTTTTTTTTTTGGTACCAGGGATCGAACTTGGGACCTTGTGCTTGCAAGGCAGGCCCTAGAACCACTGAGCTAAATCCCTGGCCCAGGACCTGTTGTCTTTAAAGGCTGAACTGCATTACCTTTATTTAACTATTTCCATAGCTATGTTTATTATGGTCCTTAGCAATTAGGAGTTAGAGTATCATAGAAAATCTTTACCTTGTGATCATTTTGTGATTATTTTTTTAAAAAGAAGCTATTAGTACCTTCTAGTTATGCATGTTATGATTTGATTGAAAATTCAACCCTTCATCAACTGTAAAATAAAATGTTTAGGTTAAACCTCAAATCATCATGATTTTCCTCTTAGCAGGAAGTTTGTATATGACATTTGAAATACATGGACACTTCATGGATAGTGTTTGGGGTGATGTTTAAAACACATAATATGCCCTCAGCATGGATATAGATATCATCCAAACAGGTACCCAAAACAAAACCAAAAAAACCCGATGTGGCCATATAGATGTTTACTATCTATTAGTGACATTTTATATAAAGATTGAAGTTGTTCAAACTAGTGATTACATCTGTGGTTTCCTTCAGTGTTTAGATTTTGTTTGAACTTTGGGTGGGTAAAATTAGGGTTATCGAAATTATGGTCCAGGATTAGTAGCTTCGGCAACACTTGGGATCTTGGTGGAATGGAAAATTCTCAGACTTCACCTTAGACTCACTGAATCTGAAATACTGGGTGTGGGCCTAAAAAGTTGTGTTTTAACAAACTTTCCATGTCCAGTTATGACAACCCTGGCTTTAGAAGACAATTCTTTCATTTCTTGTCTCATTCTAGAACAATATTATGAATAAAAGATTATCTTAAATTAGAACAATGGAGAAAAAATGTCAAAGGAAGTTAGTGAATAAAAGAATAAAGGAAAATGAAGGATGAGAGGGTAAGGTAAAGAATACTTGCTCTCAGAGAGGCACAGTGCTACAGACAATTGCTTTCAGTGAGGCTACTGGTTGGTGGAAAGCCAAATTTCCCACTTCTACGTTAAAATTCTCAAATCTAAAGGCAAGCAAATGTCTTCATAAAATCATTGTTGGGTCTTTGTTGTATATTTTTTCTGACCTAAATTTTTGCTAGGAATATATTGCATTTTATTTTTTCTCTCTCCTATGTGACTACAGAAATCAGCTGATTATTGCTTATTGGTAAAGATAACTTAAAAAGTTTTACTCATCCATACATCATAATAGTCATCCATTGTTCAGCTTGGCCAAGAACCATCTTCATCTCTCCCTCTTATTTAAATCTCTTCCTGCCCCATAATCTTTTCTCCTATCCAGCAGGTATTTCATTCATAATATTTGGGGGAAGTTTCCCAAATTTTTCTGCTTTGTTTTCAGAGAAAACTTCTGTAATTTCTCATTCAACTGTTCACCTGATTCTCAGAGACTTCTTAATAACAAAAACAAGGAGAGTACTAGAATGAGAAAGCACAAGGAAAGACACTCAATGAGGCTTTGTTAAATGGAACAGAATCACTTGTAACCTTTTCTCACAGGTTGTGTTTCCATCTGTTTTAAGTTAAATCGGTCCTTTGTATTTTTGTTTGAACAGAGGGTCACTTTGTGATTCTTATATGATAGAGTTCTATCTCAGGATCATAATGGATTTATATACCACAATCCAAACACTTATTAACTTCTTGAAGTTTTTTTTTTTTTTTTTTTTACTAGTTTTGGGTTATGGAGGTATTTCCAATACTTTATTTGATTCCACACAGTTTTGAAGACACTTTTTCAAGGTATTAAAGTAATAATACTCCTCATAATTTGTGTCTTTTGTCAATTTATACACTTCTACTATCCAATTAGTTGATAAAGATGTTTAAGTATTAGAAGCATTTATTGCCTAGCACAGCCTTCTTTGATATTTCTGCACTGTACTTAGAGTTGTAAAATCACAATCTCTTTTTTTAAGGTAATTTTTTTGAGAATGTGATCAAGCTTAATAGATTTATGCACATTATATTATCATGTTTGTCCTGTAAAAGCAAAGCAGACAGTTCAGCCTATTATTTATTGCTTTTTATGCCATTGTATTTCTCTTGTGGGGTGTAAGATAGCTTTCATAAACTTGTGGCTGTGTATTAGGCTGAAATTTAGACATGTTCCATGCTTTCCTACATTCTCAGGTACGGACATTTTTTCTCAATTTCAGTGATTGTCAATTCATTCAAAAGATAGAAACTTTTGTCTAATTTTCAGTAGTATTGGATAAATTCAGTAGACTATATATTAAATGCACCCAGTCCATTTTAACTTGTTTCCTGAGTTCCTGCTCTGAAACTGTAAAGATGGAGATGAATGAAGCTGTTTAGTCTTTTCTTGCTGCCATCTATTATGAGTTTCCTTCACCCATTTAATAAAGGAGTCACATTTTCTTTCATTTTTTTCTCATTCATCTCTTGAAACTTCCAACTTCACTTGACTCTGCTATAAAGTCCTAGAAAACATATATAGGAGTTTGAAAGGCAAGCAGTTCCTACACCATTTTAATACATTTCAATTTTGCAGCACAATGAATACTGACAGTATAATAGAGACTTTAAAAACAAAGGTAAAGCAAACTCTGAATGCTGTAAGAATTTTTAATTTCACTAAACTCAGCAGGTGTAAGGAAGCATTTTCTTGCATATTAGGCCTATCAAGTCATTATAAAATTGAAGAATTTTAATCTGCTTGTAAAACACTTTGAGTCCACATCAGATTTTTCAAAACGTTGTTTTAAAATCTAATTTTTAAAATAGAGTACTGTTTCAGAGGTCGATTTTCTATATTGACATCTACACATTTAAGGAATATATACTTAAGGTTAGTAAGATTTATTTAAAAATATGACTGCAATTTATAAAGTTTAATTTTTTTCTTGGATGTCTACAGTAAACTTAACAGATCAAAGAACTGGATCCTCTTATTTTAATAACTGTCACCTGGGTTAAGAATTATGCTTGGTTTAGAAAATACAAACAATATTACTACTTCTAAATTTATTTTGTTAATGAAGCCACTACATAAATTTAGCACTTTTTAAAAAATTAATTGCTCACACTGAAAAGGGCTAAATTCAGAGTAACTCTCTGTTTCAAAGACCTAATTGCCAAGGACCTAGCCTTAATATTAACTAGGATAATTATTATGCAAAGCATACCCACCCAGAATGTTTGCATAGCTATCACAAGCGCTTTCATAAATGATGCTTTAATTAGTCTTAATTAGAATTTGTTTAAGTCAGCAGGGAATGCAGGGCCTGTGAAATGATGTATGTAATAAGCATCAGGCTCACTTTTTACTTGGGGAATAGAGCTGACAAAATCACATCACGTTAAATTGATTCAGTCAGAATTAAAATTCTTATGGTATTAATTAAATGGGGGATCTCATTAGCAGGCTGCAGGGTGACGGAACGATTCTTTGGCGACCAGATGTGAGGGAAGAAGCCGAAAGAGAATATCATTAGACCAAAAGTCATCTTATCTTACATATAGACATGATGACATTCAGCTTAGTTTAACGTTGTCCAACTATAACTACTACTAAGATAGCAGACACTCAGAAGAGAAAAAATATTAAGTCATTTGACTTATCCAGGCTTCTGCACCTCAATAAAAAATTCTGAGTATTCAGAAACATTTTTTTAATTTGACAAATCAACTTAGTAAACTTGAGAACCAGTAAATGATATGAATACATGTGGCTTTTATGACTTAACTGTTTTCCTCTATGGCAATGAATTCATTGAGAAAATATATCTAAGGTTTTTTCCTTCATTTTCTACTTTCATTTCTTCTTATTGATTCAATGAAAATAGAAAAACAACTTCTGTTTAGTCAAAAAAAAGGTTACTGGTTAATATATTCAATGAAAATAAAAAAACATAACTTCTATTTAGTAAAAAAAAAAGCCAATTAATATATTCACAGAGCCATTAGTGATTTTTCTTTCTGTTGTGTGATAGGAAAGAAGGCACACTTTTTTGTTATTTATCAAAGAGTTTGAGTTAGCAAGTCTAGTCATGGATGGATGATATTTACTGACAATTAGCATATATTTTGTGAATGGCATTTTGTACATGGTGGTACTGACTGTGTACATGGTGGTCAATATTAACAGTCTAAGGCTTTGGTGTCATCCCTTCTGGCATGTACAAAAGTGAGTATTTTTCTTATAAATGCTGAATGAGCAGAAAAATGCTAAGGCTAAACCTTCCTATTAAAAGACACTGATTTAGACCACTGATATTTAACCAGAGAGGAAGTGAGTCTTATTATTCATAGAAGATCATGAGTTTTTGGACATGTAGCCAAATCTCAAAAAAAGTCAGAAAGTTAATTTAATTGCTGGAGGAATTTAAAAGTTGTCTGCACTTACAATATGTTGTAAATAAATAAATTAGGAAATAAAAAATCCAATATCTACTGTAAGCTATAATTGATTTTGGTTATTTTGTTGGGTTTTGGCTTACCTTAAAAATGGATAGTGGATTTTGACCATATTTTAACTGTGAAAAATATCATTAAAAAGGTGTAGACGATGAGTAAACTATTTCTGAGGAAAAGATAGAACATTGGTTCAAAATATGACTCCAAGTGTCAGTATCAAACATTAGTTCTGTTTCTCTAGTAATTTTTATTTTTATGGAAGTAATTTCACTTTGTGTTATTTCCTGTTCCAATTAGATTTTTATCCTCAAAATGAAAATTAGGGATTTAAAGCACAACACAGGTTATTAGAAAACAGACTGTCTCACTTAACTTTGAAATATTTTGTATACTTTATATTTAACTCTACCACCCCTGTCAGGTTGCTAAAAGTTTCAACAAGACATACAACATTGACCAGCTATTCAAATCACAAGAATATTTTTTTAAAAGTCAAAACATACTATACTAATGCCTTTTTGAAAGAATGTAACATTTGGAAAAACATTTCTGTAGCCATTCACTTTTTTAAAACCTCATTCTTGAATTGGCTTAACAAGGACAAAAAATTGATCTAGCATTGGCCCATTTCCTTGACAACATGAAGAATGAAAATAGAAGATCATCTTGGGTTGATTGTTTTTTGCAAAGATGCTGTTTTGGAGAATAAACATTATGGAGGGTAATTCTTTAATATTTTTAAACACAGTCAAATTGTTCTTCAACAGAGTTATGTAGTTAGATGCCAGATAAACCAACAAGAGTTCTGGTGACAGGACTGCAAAATAAATAAATTTTGCACATCAGGAGCTGAATAAATACATGAATTAAGATGATCTACAAATGGTCACCCATAAAATGCACTCTGTGAAATACATTCCAGGAATTTATATGAAATCCATTTGTTTTACTATTCTATAAACTTACTTTGGGCTTTAATTTTTTTGAAGATGTTCAAAATGATAATCCTAGTTTGGTGCCACAATCAGTCATGAATAGAAAGACTCCAACACAACCTATCTAGGAAACTAGGTTTCTCGCAGCTATTTTCCTTCTTGGAGAAAAAATATTTATTTTATAACTATGCCTGGAGCCAACTCCTGTTTTCCTTGCCTGTAGCAACAGACAAACCTCTACTGAGGGTTTTTACAGCCTAAAGGAATATAGTAAAAGGTTACATAAACATTCAGAAAAATAAATTAGTAACCCCAAGCCTTTAAAATGTGCTATGTGAAGAAGAATGAGCTATGTGTAATACGATACTTTTTGATTTAGGTAAGACCTAGTGTCTAATAGTAGTTAAAAACTTTTTCTTGCACTGAGTGAATTTCAATTTAGAAGCATCTTGCTACCTCATGAGGATAAGGTGAAGGTACCTATAGGATTTAGAGTCACAAAGGCATACTTTGTATACTGGCCTCTCCCCTTCCTAGCTCAGAGATATTTGGGACATCACCAAAACCTTATTTTACGTGGAGGACCAATGCTTGGAGAAGCCCATAAGCTGTATTCCATGAGAGCAGGGGCAAAGTATTTGGCTTTTTCAGAGCCTAAAACATATCACTTAACAAATTTTGTTGAATGAATGAAAATAAATCAGATTATCTTATAAATGTGTTACAATGATAAGATAAAAATAGTTTTTGTGTGTGTGTGTGTGTGTGTGTGGTAGTGGGGATTGAACTCAGGACCTTGGGCTTGTGAGGCAGGCACAGTGCCACTGAGCTAAATCCCCAGCCCACAAAATATTTTTATTTTCAACAGCCAAGAGGTCATTTCTTGAGAGCACTCAAAATATAAAACATTTTTTGTGGAAATAAATAAATAAACAAACAAATAAATAAATGCAGGCACCAGGAGTTGCTCCCGAAGCCTAAGTAGATATGCTGTTTGCTGCATAATTTTGTCCACATTGAGCCTAGGAATAACATCAGAGATCCTGCTACAACATGAGAAAGCAATGGAAAATTTAGAATATTGTGAAATTTGTCTTGTTCATGGCTATCTGTTGGGGGTAATAAATTCACATTCCCTTTAACACTTTTCTTGATATGAACTTAACAGTTTAAGATAATATGGCTCAACTCTATTTGTACAGGAAATTATTTTATAAGACCAAATAAGGACCAGACAGAGGACTGGCTAGGAAGGAGAGAAAAAAATCACACACACATATGGCTCTTAAAATTATGGCAAATAAGTCTGGGAAGAAGCATTATTTTCTGGTGGATTAATGCTACACCAGAAACCATGATACCATCTGGGAGACCCTAGTTTAAGTCCCTTATTTGCCGCCACTACTACTGTTGTTAAATGGTCAGAAACAATCCCCGTCCCCAAACTCAGGCTGTTTTTACTTCCTAGTGGCACAGACCCTACCTACTATTATATTCTGTGCTTTCTGTGCTTGTTGTAGCCCAGTCAAAAGTCACAGGAACTTCGTATTATTCATTTGTCTTAGACTGCCACAGCTTCTCCCCTAACGTGCAGTTCTTTTACAGATTGTTATACAGTCAGCACCTTTGTATGACCTGGGAATTTTGTGCAGAACGTTGTTACAATAACAAGAAAAATTTGAGTGTTTACTGATGGCTTTCTTCTCTCCTGCCCATATCTGGGTGTGCTGGTAAGAAACCATGCATGTGTTTACCTTTGATCTTTGACACTGGAGGGAAGTTCAAACCAAGCAAGCTCCAAACCGTGTACATGGGGACCCTTGCCCAGCCCCTCTGCTTCAGCACCTGTTAGACACGTTCGGGGCAGACTCATCTCCCTGCTCTCTTTAGTCCCTCTTGGACTAGTGTGGGAGTCAGAGAGGTCACTATGCGAACAGTAAACTTTGGTACATCCCCTTAACAAGTGTGTGGCATCATCAGTCTTGAGAACAGGACCAAATCTTGGGGGGGATGGGGCTTCAACCCTCTGTGGGGTGATCACAACCCAATTCAGTATTTGCCCTCATCACAGATACACATTCACATACAAAAATGGAGGATAAGGTCTGTTTGTTTGTTTGTTTTAAACACAATGTGCTTTTCGTCTGTGATTTCTTTTTGACCCTGAGTGGCCTATGGATCAACAGCTTTATAATACACCAAAAAGAACTAGATATTAATATGACTAAGAGTATCAACAGCAGGGACAGAGGTTACGATAAAAACTTGAAGGGCTATCAAGTTCCATTTCTTCAGGGCACAAGTTGATCTCCAGCTGAGATCAGAAATTTTCCCTAGTGGTGTAGCACTGCCTAATTAGCTGCATTAGGGAAGACTTAGCCTTCTCTGAGCGCTGGCCACAGTTGGAGACAGGAAACTCACCTACTTCACTGGTAAGGCTGTAACACTTAATTAATTAATGGTTGTAGCATATTTATGATCTTAGAATAAAAGGGCTATAGGAGTGAAAGTATTCCTTCACATTGCTACAGAGAAAGTGCCACTTGGGCAAATTAGTTAATCTAGATGGAGATATATCTCCCCTCAAAAAATTGATGGATTATAGGTAACTTTAAAAGTTCTTTCTTTTCTATTATTTTAAAAACTTGGGTATGTTTTATAAAGCTGACTTTTTTTTCACTTCAGTATTTGATGCTAATAGGAAAAAAAGCTTCAAAATATAATTGCATATTCACTTTCCATCAAAAAGGGCTATAGTATTTCTTACAACAGTGGAGGCAAAGAGGAAAATGGAGAAAGGATCTTGATCCAGGAATGAAAATGTACATTGTCCGTATAGATGTGGGCTCAGAGTCATGATGATATGCCTGGAGGAGGCTAGGAGACAAGTCTAACTGAAGTTTAACCTAGATTACCTTTCTTTTGACTTTTCATGAAGTAGATGTAGTGGATTGGTGAAAGCAGCTCAACTCTACTGAAAAAATAAAGGTGAGCAGAGATATCTTTGTATTAATAGAAAAGTGCAGAAGAGAAAATTCATCAGACAACACTGAAGGGAGAAATTAGGTAATGGATTCTGAGTGCTGGAAGTATCAGGAAGATGGCAATTAGCATTCTAAATGGAATGAGGCAGTAGTCCCGAAAAGGTAGACCCACTGATGTAGTCTTTTCTTTATTTCATACTGATTTCATTTTTATTTTTTTATTTTATTATTTTTTTCCCACTAAGTTTATTGGTACATTTTAGGTATAAAATACAGTTACATTCATCATTGGGATCTTGTACCATTACATGAGTAACTTGGTTCTTAATTTTTATCCCCTTCCCTTGCCCTCCGTTCACACCCTCCACCCTTCCCTATTTGCAAAGACTTTGTTTCTATTTTTTTCCTTGTCTCATATTTTTTCCTTTCACTTTTTTCCTTTCCCCTACCCCTCCCACTTCCCCTGCTCCTTTAGACCTTTTCTTCCTGTTACACAATATCAATTATACATTTTTAAAATTAAAATATCAAGATCTAGGAGCCATTACCACAGATTTTACAGAATTTAAAAGGATATAGAAAGCATGTTTCA
>NW_004624732.1:9079100-9089509 GCF_000247695.1 Heterocephalus glaber | reverse complement strand
AGTGTCCTTCTTTGTCTCTCTTAATTATTGTTGGTTTGAAATCCACTTGATATGCAAAGAGGATAGCTAGTCCTGCTTTTTTTCGGGTTCCTGTCACATGGAGTATTATTTTCCACCCTTTAACTTTCAGTCTGTGAGTTTCTATTTATATTAAGTGTCTTTCTTGTGTGAAGCATATTGTTGGATCTTGCTTCTTGATCCATTCTGCCTGTCTATTTCTTTTGATTGGTGAATTGAAACCATTAATATTTTTGGTTATAATTGATACATATTGACTTATCATGATCTTGACTTTTTCTTTCTGTTGGATTTTCCCCTTTTGCTTTTAATTTCTTGTCACACCCAATGGATTCATTCTGCTGGGCTTGCTTGGGTTATGATCCTCATTTTCTTTTCCTAGGAAAATGTCTAAAATATTTTGGAGTGCTGATTTGGTATTCATGATGTTCCTAAGGTGCTCTTTGTCATGAAAGTATCTTATTTCTCCATCAATTTTGAAAGATAGTTTTGCAGGATATATCAATCTGTGTTGGAGGCTGTTTTCCTTTAGGGCTTGAAATACATCACTCCAAGGTCTTCTTGCCTTGAGGTTTTGTGTTGAGAAGTCTGCTGTGGTTCTGATGGGCTTTCCTTTGTATGTGATTTGTTTCTTTTCTTTAACTGCTTGTAGAACCTTGTTCTTCTTTTGGGTTTCTGGAATCTTAACTATTATATGCCTATGTGCAGCCTTTTTTTGATCAAGGCTAGTTGGGGTCGTATATGCCTCACTTATCTGTATGTCAAGTTCTTTTCTCCTGCTTGGGAAGTTTTCTGCCATCACTTCTGTGAACAGTTTTTTTTTATGTCATCTGTACTCTTTCCTGTTTCTTTATTGACTCCAATCAATCTTACATTATTCTTCTTTGCATCGTCTAGCAGTTGCTGAATTGATTTCTCATGGTCTCTTAATATTTTAAAGAAATTTTTCTTTTCCCCATCCCTAATTGCAATCTTATCTTCTATATCTGAAATTCTGTCCTCACATTGGCTCATTCTGCTACATAAATTTTCAATTGGCTTTTTAATCTCCTGGAAATCTGTTTGCGTCTGTTTAATGGATTCCATTTGTTTCCTATGTTGGGATTCCATCATGTTCCTCAGCTCCTCTATTTTTTCATCTGTTTCTTATCTAGATTTATTAATCATGTCTTACACTATGGGGACAATCTCTGCTGTTATCTGTGAAATTATTTGTGATTTTATTTTTTCCAGATCCTCTTTCATTGCCAGTTCAGGGAGTCCAGGTAGTTGAGCATCAGATTGTTCCATCTCATTTCCCTTTGCATTTGCTTTTCGTGATCTGGGAGTCTTGTTTTCAGACACATTTAAGTGTCTTCTCATTTCAGTTGGGGAAGGGAACATTTTGTGCTCATGCCCATGTGACTCACCTCCTAGGTGCTGGGGGCGGTGATATGGTGGCCTTGAAGGTTCACCTCCTCTGTGCTGGGGGCACCTGTGCTCCTTGATGCTGGGGGCAGTGGTATGGTAGCCTGGAATGTTCAGCTCCTCTGCGCTTGGGGCAGCTCTTCTCCCCAGCACTGGGCTGGTGGTACAGCAGCCAGGAAGGTTTAACTCCTTTGTGCTGGGGGCAGCTTGTAATTTTTTCCCTCTGGGTTGCACCGTCAGTCCTGAGGGTTTTACGTGCAGCTCTGTCTTCAGTGGACTCAGACCTCTGGCACCCTCCTGGTCAGAATGGTTCATGAAAGGCAGAAGATCCACAGTGTCATAATTTAAATCACTATCATTTTACATATCATTCTTGGATTTATTCTAGGATCAAAGATGCTGTTATTTTGTATTCTTTAAGTTTGTATGGTCTTGATACTTATCAAGCAAATATAGTGGTTCTTAAAATTGACCTTCTACCCTTTGGAGAAATTTTTCAGCCATCAATCTGCCCTGCTAAAATGATCCTAGCCTGTATCTTGGTTCACATGACTCCATGGGTCATTCTTGCTAACCCACCATCATGGTAAATAGTCAGTTCATCTCAAATTCCTTTGATCAGTGGCTGAAGTACACAATTCACTTTTTCTACCAAGCACAGCTAACATCCTACAATGAGCATCTTAAATAATTTAATAGCATAAGATGAGGGGTTACATCACAGGGGGAAAAAGAAAGAGAGAGGTGAGATAAACAGTGACAATTCAGTAAACCAGAATATTTTGACAAAGTTGCATGGTACAATTTTTTGCATATGAAATTCAGCAAGGAAGGAGGATACAAAGTCAACACACAAAAATCAATAGTGTTCCTATATACCAACAATGAACCCACTGAAAAGAAATTAGGAAAACAATATTGTTCACAATACTTTCAAGAAAAATTAAATACTTAAGCATTAATCTAACTGAAAAAGTGAAAGGCATCTATAAGAAAAATTATAGTACTCTGGAAAAGAAGATTGAAGATGTCAGAAAATGGAAAGATACCTGTTTCTGGATAGACAGAACCAATATTGTCAAAATGGCTATATTACCAAAATTGGTATATAGAATCAATAAAATCCTAATCAAAATATGAACAACAGTCCTCACAGAACTAGAATTCATATGAATCCTAAAATTCATATGAAACCAGATGAGACCCAGAATAGCAAAAGAAATACTGGGCAAGGGCAAAGCAAGAGGCATCACAATCATGGATTTCAAACTATATTATAAAAAGAAAGTGCAAAGTCTTTGTGAACAGGGAGGGCAGGGGAATGGGGAAAAAATAAGAACCGAGATATATCATGTAAAGGTACAAATTCCTAATGATGAATGTCATCGTAGTGTATACCTAAAATATACCAGTGAACTCAATGAAAAAAAAACAAACCTCAGTATGGTACCTACACAAAAA
The DNA here is from genome assembly GCF_000247695.1 of Heterocephalus glaber. Next base: position 9,086,623 of record NW_004624732.1, on the reverse strand, counting down.
CAGACATGCCAATCAATGAAACAGAATAGAGGATGCAGACACAACCCCCAAGCACATTTAGCCATCTGATCTTTGACAAAGGGGCCAAAAACATACTTGGAGGAAAGATAAATTTCTTAACAAATGGTGTTGGGAAATCTGGCTATGCACATGGAGAAGATTGAAACTAGATTCATATCCTTCACCATGTACAAAAGTAAAATCAAATGGATCAAAGAATAAGGTATTTAATCAAAAATACTGAATCTGCTGTAACATAAAAAGTAAAACTCTTGAAGATACAGGTATAGGCAAGGACTTTCTGAATAGAACTCCAATTGCACAAGAAATAACATCAAGAATCAATAAATGGGATTATATCAAATTCAAAAGCTCCTGCACAGGAAAGGAAACAACCAACAAAGTCAAGAGAAAATCTATGAAATGGAAAAAAATGTGGCCAACTATTCCTTGGACAGAGGACTAACATGTAGAATACATAAAGAGCTCAAAGAAATTAGACAACCTCAGATAAAAGACCCAAGGAAAAAAATGAGCAACAGAAATGAATAGATAATGCTCAAAAGAAGCATAAATTGCCAATAAATACAAGAAAAATGTTCAGCATTTATGGCCAAAAGAGAAATGCAAAGTAAAACAACACTGAGATTCTACCTTACTCCAAGAAGAATGGCTATCATCAAGAAATAATAAAAAATGCTGGCAAAGTTGCAAGGACAAAAATACCCTTTTACATTGTTGATGGGCATGTAAGCTAGTACAACCACTATGGAAAGCAGTATAGAGATTTCTCAAAAAACTGAAAACAGAAATTTCACTTGTTCTAGCTTTCCTTTTCCAGTATCTTTCTGAAAGAGTTAAAGATATATTTGAGTGATACATGCATATCAATCTTTATAGCAGCACAACTCATAATAGATAAATTCTGGAAATGGCCTATATGTCCATCAACAAGTGAATGAATTAAGAAAATGTGATATATATACACTGTGGAGTATTATTCTGCTATAAAGAAGGATAAATTTGAGTCTTTTGTAGGAAAATAGATACACTTTAAGAACATAAGGAAAAGTGAAATAAATCAGATACACGGTTTTAAGTATCACATGGTTTCTTTTATTGAGAAACCTAAAGTATAAATAATTCAAAGAGGAAAATTAAAGATAGTTAATAGGAAACAGAGAGATAGATCTTGGGCAACTAGGAAGGGGACCAAGAAATGAAGGAAGGAGGGAAGAAGAAATAAAATGAACTAAGATGTGTTAGGTACATGTACAAACTCCCTGATTAAATGTAGCCATTATATACTATATATATGTATTAATAAGACTTTTTAAAAAGTTTTTAAAAAATTAAGAGAAGACAACAGGTATAAATGCTGTTACTGAGCAGCAGATAGTTTAACCCTTTATCCCATACCTGGAGTTATTTCTTCTTTGAAGAGGTGAGGCTTGATGAAGGATGAGATCAGGGATGAAATGTTTCTAGTGAGGTTTCAGGATATAAAGAGCTGTGGCATTAGAAATAGTGGAAGCTGTTTAAAACTCAAGTTTTATGATTGTACTTTTCATGCATCATCAAAATGCCATACATTAAGAGACTAAATAAAAGAGCTGTGCTAACTGCATGTGTATCAAAATGTTCAACTTAAACCTGCAACCTAATATCATCTGGGCTCACTTCCCAAGGGACATTTGGCAATTTCTGGAGACATTTTGGATTGTTATGACTAAAAGGAGGGATGTTTCCTACTGCAGAAAGTAGAGCCCAGGGCTGCTTTTAAACATTCCACAGTGCACAGAATAGGTCCTCTTGTGTCCTAAGAACATCAGCAAGAAACTTGGAGTCAGAGTCATTAAAGGTGAAAGTTTGAAAGATTATTGAGAGTCTAATACAAAAGTAGAAGAGATGACTACACAGATCACTATTCTAGAGGCTTCTTCCTCTTCTCCCCTTTCTTCACTTTTTTTTTTTTGGTACTGGAAATTGAACCCAAGGACCTTCATTTGCACTGAGTTACATGATCCTTGTTTTTTTGAGACAGGATCTTGCCAAGTCATTAAGTTGCCTGGGCTGGGTTCAAATTTAGAATCCTCCTGCCCCAACCTTCCAGAGTGCTGGGATTTCAGGTGTCCACCACCACACCCAGCTTTAAAGGCTTCTTTAATATTCATTTGGTTTTCCATACACAATGAACAGTTTATCTTGTTTTAGTAAGTTCTCTATTGAATTCTTGTCTACCTCCTGACTCTGATCCTGATCAAGTGAGCCCACTTCTGGCCATTAATCTTATGGAAATAATCTAAAGAAAGACAGTCACAGCCATTCTTTATAAGCTAAAATTCAAACTATCATATGATAAATTGATTTAGAGGTTATAATGTAGTATTTGGAAGAAAAACATAGATCCTGAAATCAGAACTGAAATTCAGGAGTGAGGTTGAAGCAGATGACATAACTTCAGAGTATTGATGTTGCTCAAAGATTAAACTATTTATCTCTTTAAATGAAATTTAATCTGCTCCAATGTCTTATCTGGCTGGTGCTTGATGGCAAAAACTCAGCGTTGGTTATTATTGAGTGTTCCCAACTTCACATCCCCTTCAATGTGATTATAAAGAATCCTGAACTTATTAGGGGCTGGAAAACTGGAGAGGGATGAGGGTATTAGTCTGAGTAAGTCTATATCTTCAGTGTTACTTCCTTTATTATGTGACGCTTCTCTTGAGGTCTGGTACCCACAGTGTAAATGCTCTCAAAGGCCCTCCCAGACTTGATATTTTCTGCCCAGGGAGAGAACAGAGAGGGAGGGAGGGAGGTGCTTCCTGGAATAAGAGGCTGGACTTCTCCATTCCCATCTGCTTTGAGGGGCTTCAACTTTCTTCTGGTCAGGTCTTGATTTGCCCGCCAGAAATTTCAGATCTTCTTCATTTCTCCTTTCTCCCAAGGCCGAAAAGGACAGAAATGCAACAAAATTCTTTTCTGGTTTTGGTAGTAAAAAGAGAGAACCTAACAATTATTAGTTTCTTATTTAATAGCTGACTTTATTTTTATATTAACAGGGTACAGATAATAAAGATATAGAACAGTTGAAAAACCAAAAGCAAGAAAAATTACAGAGTACTTTGCAAAAGGTCAAGATGCTTTGCTTCTACTGTTAATAGGAAAAGAAGCTAATGAAAGAAAGCAAATTATAATCAGAGACATGGGATAATATTCCAGAAAGGAGATACTGGTTATAACTAAAATCTTCCAGAATTCCAGAGAGAAGAAGGATGACAAAATCAGGTCAAGAATTTGAATTTGATAGTAAGAGATCACCAAGAGTAGGAAAACTTCAAGTGCAATTTTAGGAGCACAATTAAAGTTAGATGAGCACACACCAGATAAAGAGTGTAATGGGTGCATCAAAAGCACAATAAGATCAGTTTGTTTTAGAATCTGTAGTGAAAAGAAATTGAGAAATAAGTATAGGAGGGATAATAATGTATAAGATTTTTTTTGTATAATGAGATCTTTACATAAATTTTTAAGTAAAAATAGGAGATTTCATTGCAGGAAGAGAATTTGAAGGCAAGGGAGAGATGGGGATTGAAAGGAGGGAAACTCAACAAAAGGGAATGAGATGAAGAGCACAGGTTGAAGGAATAACCTTTCAGAGGAGGAGGGACAAGTCTTTGAGACTACAAAAAAGGAGGTTTGTAAAGATATTTTTAAGTGAAGCCCTTGGAAAATTAGAGACTCTTCTCTAAAAATCCCCAGTACTTTAGTAGAATATAAAGACACTTCTTGTTAGAGACAGCTAGCCAGCTTAGGATCTCATACAGAGACTGATGATTGGCAGAGATATTTTTTCCCAAATTCAAAGTATGATAAAATTCATTAAAATAAACTGACAATGAAACAATTTTAGTTTTGAATTAAGTTTTGTTTATATGCAAATTCGCATCTATAACCTTACCTTGTAAATGCCTTCTTGTAACTTTCTGGAACCTAAAATCATTCTTTTTAAAATGAATTACGATCACATCTGTAAGTGCAACCTATGTATCAACTTAGACTGACACAATTGTTTTTATTTCTAATAAGGGCCTTCATTTACTTAAAATGTCACTCCCCAGACATTCTATTTCTCTTTTAAGCACTTAAGACCATTGCTGTAAAGAAAGGAAATTACATTGAATAAAAAGTCAGTGAAAGAATTAGTTGGAAACTTGATAGGGCTACATAGAATCTTAATCTTGAAAATGCAGTAAAATTTGACTCCATCATAATAACCACAAGAGGAAAATCAATATGACTGAGTTAAGGTCTGTTCTATAAATCACCATGTGGTGAATGAATTAAGAAAAAGATAAGCGGTAACCAAAATGGTGAAGAGTAATTCTCTAGAATTAGCTTCCAATAAAGTTCAGGTTGAGACTGCAGTAATGGAGAATTATATGTTGTTAGTGTGGGCAATAGTTCATACATTGTTAAGACTAATCCAGCACAAGATCTTGGGTGTTGAAGGCAAAGTTTTCGCTTCTTAAGTAAAATAACACCAAAAATGGAAAACTCAAATGACAAATGAAAGCTGAAATTGTGTATGTGACCATTAAATGTGAAGTTTGCTTGTACCTGTACATGATGTATCTTGGTTCTTATGATAAATGTAAATGTATTGTATACCTAAAATGTACCAATAAAAGAATTTAAACAAAAAAAGTGAAGTTTTCTAAATGATATTGTGCATTTATGATGTAAGGGTTACTCATGTATTAATGATCTTTATTGCCTAAGTTGTTCAATTCACCTAAAAACTTTCATTCAGCATTGATTAGATACGAAGTTCTGTCTAAGAAATGTAGGTAATTCAAAGATGACAGCCTGCACTTTGACCTCTAAGTGGTTAATGTTGGAGGTAAAATAGTATATATATATCATATATATATTATATATATGATATATATAATGTGTTTTTAACTGGTATATAAATACATATGTTTAAAATTGTGAGGAGAGCGTTGTTCAGTATTATGTGAAGATTCACATAAAATTCTAGCAAAATGAGAGAAAAATTATTTATACCCTCTGCACCACTACAAAGATATTTTGTGTTAAAATACATCTTTTCAATGACTTTACTTTTGTATTATTATAGATTAGCACAGTACCTGGCTGATACAGATTACGTATTAAATAAATATTTGATTAAATAAAAATTGAAGGAGTATAAAAGCTTTAAGAATAAAGATAGGATACATAAATAAAATATGGATTGATTTCTTTCAATAAATATTATCAATAATAATAATAATGAAAATATTTTCTTAACAAGATAGTTACATGGGCATATCTTTGTCCTTACAAAGCTTTTTAGGCTGGCAGAATTTGACTATTGAAGGCCTCCAACAAAGTTAACCACTGTAACACAATGAGAGTTTGGAATACAATGAATGACCCACTAAAAGTGTAACTACTAAATTAAGCAAAGGAAGAAAAAGATGCTTTAAAAATGTTATTGGTGTGGCAAAAACAGTTCTAGGAGTCAGTTTGAACCATTCAACTAAAACTTAGTTTTATAATAGCACAGTAAAGAACCAAGCATCATTCTAGAGCGGGAAGGAAAGTATATCTATGGGAAAGAATAAAAACCTATTTATGCTTTGTTTGCACAGTTGGAATTTAAGTTTTCCATGGATATCTACCAATTTTCTTTTCCTTTTGAAGTAATTTTTTTGTTATTGTTTGCTTTTAATGATTCCCAAGTGGAGAAGCAAAGATGGAAAGTAGGAGAGGTTCACTGAAACAGAGAGCTGAAGGGTGAAAGTTTGGGAATACCATATCAAGAGAAAACAACAGAAACAGACTTGGGTCAGATCATGGGAGGCCCTAAATGCTGTGCTAAAGAATTTATACATGATCTAGTACACAATGAAAGATGAAGCTTTTGGAATAGAAGTGTTTTTATGAAAATGGGGAGATTAATCTACAATTCTTGGCATGAAGTCCTGGAAGACAGAACTTTGAGAGAAGAAGTCAGAATCCTTTAGTACTGGACTACTCTGGAACCCAAAGAGTGCAAGTTCAATGAGAGTATTGGCCATTTGGTTTGTTCACACCTCTGGGTACTGGTGAAATAGTTATTGAGTTAAGGAAATGGTCATATTTTTCTTATTAAGAAAGTCTGTATTTGCCAACTTCAAATTCAAAGCAAGACTTCTTTTTTTTTTCATTAACTTTATTGGTACATTTTAGGTATATAGTATAGTTATATTCATCATTGGGTTCTTGTACGTTTACATGCTGTATCTTGGTTCTTATTTTTTCCCCATTCCTTTGCGCTTCTTTAATCCCCTCCACCCTTTCCTATTTACAAAGACTTTGTTTCCATTCTTTCCCTTTTCTCATATTTTTTCCCTACTTTTCTTTCCCCTACCCCTCCCACTTCCCCTACTCCTTTAGACCTTTTCTTCCTATTTCACAATATCAATTATACAGTTTGATCCTTATTTGCACTTTTAGTTTTTCACACCAGAGAAACTATTTGGTATTTACATGTGTGTCCTATTTATTTCACTTAAGAGTATGGCCTCAATGTGCATCCACTTAGCTATAAATGTCTCTAGTTTCTCATTCTTTATGGCTAAGTCATACTCCATTTTATTAAAAAATAAACACATTTCCTTTATCCAGTCTCCAGTTGATGGGTAAATTGGGCTGTTTCCAAGCTTTCACTATTAAAAACTGTGCCACTATAAACATGGGTGAGCATATATCACTGTGGTATGATTCTTTTAATTCTTTTGGGAAGATATCCAGCAGCAGGATAGCTAAGTCAAATGGGACTTCCAATCCTAGTTGTTTGAGGTATCTCCATATTGATTTACACAGTGGTTGCATGAGTCTGCACTCCCACCAACAATGGAGAAGAGTTCTTTTCTCCCCACATCCCCACCAGCTTTTGTTATTGGTTGATTTCTTGATAGCGGCCATTCTTTCTGGGGTGAGGTGGAACCTCAGTGTTGTTTTCATCTGCATTTCTCAAAGGAGCAGTGATGTTGAACATTTTTTCATATATTTATTTGCTGCGTTTACTCCTTTGTCTGAGAAATGTCTGTTCATTTCAGATGCCCATTTTTGAATTGGGTTTTTAAATTTGGGAGGTCTGAGTTTTTTCAGTTCTTTATAGATTCTAGATAGTAGACCTTTGTCTGTGGAACAGCTGGTAAAATTTTTTCCCCACAAATAGGCTGTCTCTTAGCTCTGTTGGTGGTTTCTTTTGCTGTGCAGAAGCTTTTTAATAAGATGAGATCCCAGTTGTTGATTCTTTGTGCTAGTTCCTGTTCTACTGAGGATTTGTTCATAAAGTATTTTCCTATGTGAATATCTTCAAGAGTTCTACCTAACTCATCTTCCAGCAAGTTTAGTGTTTCTGTTTTAATATTTAGATCCTTAATCCAATTTGATTTTAGTTTAGTGCATGGTGAAAGATAGTGGTCTAGTTTTAATCTTTGGCAAGTTGAAATCCAGTTTTTCCA
>NW_004624732.1:9057451-9075396 GCF_000247695.1 Heterocephalus glaber | reverse complement strand
CTTGATGATCTTCTGCATTCTATTTGCCAGTATCTTATTAAGGATTTTTGCATCTATGTTCATTAGTGAGATTGCCCTATAGTTTTCTTTTTTGGTTGCGTCTTTCTCTGCTTTGGGGATCAAGGTGATGTTTGCTTCCAGGAATGAATTCAGGAATATTGCTTCCCTTTCAATTTCATTGAAGAGTTTAAACAGTTGTGGCAGTAGTTCCTCTGTAAATGTCTTGTAGAAGTCTTTTCATTTTCTTATATCCTCTTCGATCTCTTTTCAGAGTGTAGTAGTTCTCAAAGTAGAGGTCTTTTGCTTCCTTCATTAGATTCATTCCTAGATATTCATTTTTTTGATGCTATTGTGAAAGGGACTGTTTCACTAATTTCTCTCTCAGTGAATCTATTATTTGTGTATAAGAAAGCTATTGAGTTTTGAGTGTTTACCTTGTATCCAGCTACTCTACTGTACCTGTCAATTAAATCTAGAAGTCTTATGGTGGAGTTTTTTGGACTTCAATGGAGAGTATCATATCATCAGCAAATAATGACAGTTAAACTTCTTCCTTTCCTATCTTTATTCCTTTTATTTCTTCCTCTTATCTAATTTCTGTGGCTAGTGTTTCCAATACTATGTTGAACAGGAATGGTAATAGTGGACATCCTTGTTTTAAAGCAAGACTTCTTGATTGAGAGTTTTGCAATTTATATACTAACAATATTTTCCATTTAGAATGCCTTGGGAAATTTCAAGCCCACTTATAATCACTGATGCCAGTGAGAAGAACAAACAGTTCATTTACAATTCATCACTCAGCCATCAGTGGCAAGCATGTTGATAAAGGAAAGAATTGCCAATCCCAAAGCTGAATTGTGGTGCAGCACTACTGTCAGACTCAATAAATACTTTTCAAGATATTTCGGCACCCTGACTGGTATTGAAATGGAAAATCTGTATGTTTTCTACTTTTTATTTTTTGTTAGAGAAAATAATCTCAAAAAAAGAAAAGAATCTTTTAAAGAATGATTTGGTAATGTGTTTGAACCTTGTTTGTTCAGTGCCCTCATATCTTCTAGGAGTCATGGTGCCTTCCATGTCCCTGTACATAATCTATAATGCCAACTTATAATTAATGCTTATGCTTTTAACCATTAATGCTTAAGATACCAAAGCACTCCATGTGAAATTTGAAATCTTTGCCATCAGATTGCTTCTTCTAGGTGGAAAGACAGAATTGATTTAATTTTATTATGGATTTTGAACAAATAAAATCCAATTTTAGAAAAATACAACAAAAGTAGCTTACATTTGTGAGATGTTTGCTATGTGCCAGGACTGAAGATCACTTTTATGATTCACATCAATCTATGAAGTAGATGCTGCTTTATCCTTGTTTTATAAAAAAAGCAACTAATGAAAGGAGAGGTTAAGTAAATTGTTCAGGAGGACACAACTACTACATACGGTGAGGAAGGACTTGAATACACTCTAATTTTAGAGCTTATATGCTAAAGCAGAGGTCAGCAATTTTTTTCAGTAAGAGGCCAGATAGTAAATATTTTAGACTTTGCAAGCCATACGGTCTCTGTCATAATTACTCAACTCTGGCGTTTATCGCAAAGCAGCCATAGACAATATGTAAATGGATGAGCATGGCTGTGTTCCAATAAAACTTTATTTATGGATGTTAAAATTTGAATTTCATATATTTTTCATGTCTCACAAAAAATAGTATTCTTCTTTTGATTTTTTTTCTCCAACCATTTAAAAATGTAAAAATCATTCTTAGACTGTGGCCCATACAAAAATGAAAAAAGTGATCTGGTTTGGGCCTATTGGCTATAGATTACTGACCCCTGCTCTATACTGTGGTGTTATTTAGCTTCTAGGGAAGGAATTCAGAACCCCCTAAAATGAACTTAAATTTTGTTATTTGTGAAAGGAATTGGACCTTCTACTTTTCTGCTGAACTATAGGAACCCAAGGAACTATTAAAAGAAAGATTTAAGATAGACCCAAAAATAATCTATTGTAAGAAATAGCAACTAACCCTTTAAACAGGTACCTGTGAAGGTTCTAAGTGGTGTTTATACCCATTAGCTTTTTAATATGAAGAGACTGTTGCTTAGAGAGATGGCTTCCTCCTGGTATTCAAAACAAAGGGGATTGCAGAGGTGAGGCACCAACTTTCTAGACAGTGCTAAACAGGCCCAAGATTGGCAAATCATGGAGTACCAGATCTGGTTGGCTGCCTGTTTTTGCATTCTATGTAGACCTTACTCCAGTGAGCTAGGACTCAGAGCTGAGGAGGGGAGGTGTTTTAGTTACTTTCTTGTTGCTGGGAGAAAATACTTGACACCCAAAGTTAAAGAGGAATGGTTTGTTGTAGCTCACAGTTTGTAGAGGTTTCAGTCCATAGCCAGCTGGCTCCAAGGCAGGGCAGCATTGTGGAGGGGGATTGCAGAGGAGAAAGAGTTAATGGCAGGGCAGGCTGAAAGCAGTTAAATTTCCTTCTTTCCTTTTTTATTCCATCCAGGCTATAGGCCTATTTGATTGGTGCCATCCACACTCAGTAATCATTCTCTCCTCAGTAAATCCTTATCCACACCCAGAACTATGCGAAACAAATCCAGTATCACACACTCATGATCCATTTACCTGCCTAGAGTCCAAGCTATTAGTGCATGGTGGAAGGCTTTGGGGGAACATCTAGACATAAGCCATATGAGGAGGAATGCCTTCCCCATTTCCCTTTATATCTAGTTACTGCCCCCTTGTCCTCCCTTGCCATTGTCCACTCAATGCCAAATACTATTTACACACTGGGGCCTCTACAGATGGCAAGTGGTGGGCACCAAATGGTAGAATCTCTGTTCACTCAGGGCACCTGCTCAAATTGAAATGACCACACTGCATCTGGATGTCACAATGGCAGACAGTGAAGCCGACCATGGTAGCTACCCATTCTGCTGCCCACTAGGCCCCTCCCTATTTGTCTAGTGCATAACTGCCAGAAGAAAGTCTCTTTTAGAAAGCAAATTGTAGTCTGGTTGAAAATCATCCCTATTCCCTGGAATGTAAGCCCCAGGCAAACAGGGAAGAACAGACAGAGGTTTTCTCTTCTTATATGAGTACCTGCATTATCTCCTTGATTTTGCTTCTTGTCTCACAAAGCCTAAAACATGTACTATGTGGTCCCCAAATTGTCAACCTCTGGTGTAGATCACTGCAAGATCTATAGACTCAAAGAGGAAGGTGAATAAGGGGAAGTTGATTGGAATTAAAAGACAAAGGATTTGGCAACCATTCAGTATTTCACTTATAGAAAGAAAACAACTGAAGCTTGAGTAAAATATGAGACTACAAAGTGAGGAGACTGACATTTATTTTCATCAATCATATGTGACAACATGTGATTGTCTTTAAAAATGGTGCCCTCACATATCTCTTCATGAACTTTAACCATGTTATCGGGCTCCAAAACATTTTGGCATTCTTCTTTTGGATTGTCCTCTGAATTTACAAGTTGCAAAAGATAATCTCAGAAAGGGAATGTCATATGGAATTTTAGAGTTGAAAGGACATTTGAGATCAGCCTTATGCTTTTATAGTCACTTATCTTCTTTGACCAAAAAGGTTAGTTCCCCATTGATCACCCTTCTTATTAGTTATGCTTGTCTAACATTGACTGTTTTTAAAATTATTTTATTATTCAAAATGAAAGATATTTTTCAAGGATAGTAAAAATAATAAGTTATATGTTATGAAAGACATTTTACAAATAGGAAATTTAAAATGTTCTGGGTAAAAAAATACTGATTTTTAGCAGTGGTCAAAAATAATTTGGCTGTATAAATTCTGGTGAATTTTCTTTTAAAAGGTCATGTTACTCTGTGACCAAGCAAAATGTCTTAAATTCCTTAGTATTAAAATGTTTTTGTACTTAATAAATTTCAGTTACAAAATAATTGTCTATCTTAATTTATGTGTTCTTTGAATATTCTACATTACCTGATAAAATACATATTTTAATATAAACACATTAGGATAAGTATTTTGTCTGAAGTATATGTCAAATAAGTTTTTAATAAAAGATAACAAGAGGGCTATCATTATGATCATTTTACATTATAAAAGATAATTCTTAGGAAAAGATAAAATTATTTTTCCTACTGGCAGGAGGGGGTGTGTGTATGTGTGTGTGTGTGTGTGTGTGTGTGTATTTTTTTTAAATTTTATAGATGCGCCACAGAGAGCAACCAAATATAACAACTCCTTTTCACAACCATGTGGAAGCAACTTGCTTCCTGCCATTTCTCTCTCTTGTGATATTCTGAAGTGAAAATGAAATACAGATACTATCAAACTGTGGCTATGACAGATGAAAAAAAAGATACTTCTGTTTTACTGAAGTGCATTTGTTTTCCTCCTCCTTCTGCAGGAAGCATCATAAACCCAGAATCCCTGAGAGATGGATTTTACTGGGAGGCAGAATGCTAACTTTGCTCAAAGATGTGTAAATGCCACGTGCGCAGATGGTCCTTTTGCCTATTCATAGGAAAGGCTCAGAAACACACATGCATCTTTCTGTGGTCAGTCATAACAGATTTGTTCTAAATAAGCCACACTGTTTTGCAAGATGGCAGGGAACTGTCAGGCTGTATTTTAAGCACAAATGTTTCTGCCAGACAGACACAGCACATACCATGTGCTTCAGGAACACACACACATTGATCTAAGGACAGAATATGGATCTGGATTGTCATTTCGCAGTGTAGATCAATAAGCCCACTTTGCAATTCCTGAGTGGACTTTCAGTTGACTCTAGGATTTCATGGCACTTATCAAACACATAAATGGTGAAAGATAAGCAGATAGGAAGACAGATAGATGGACAGATTCCTTCCTACTGTTTATCTATTAATGTCCCCAATGCGAAGTCTGATTCTGCATATTGTCTCTGTTGAGAGATATCTAGTAATCTCCTACCTAACTTATTTTCACACATTTTTTTCAGTAAGAGTCACTTTTCACTGAAGCTTTAGTAACAGTAGAACTTAATGTTGATGTTTTGTACAAAGGATGATCAAAATATACGGCAAATCTTTAACTTAAAAAAATGTATTACAATAAAAGATACACTGCCATTAATCCTCTTTTAAATACTCTATCTTACTTCAAACACAAGTCTCTCATCATTCTTGCCACTCTCTGAAGGAGTTCTGGAAGTTCTCTTTCATGAGTGTCTTTAGAAGGAGTGATAAAGATATAGTTAACGCTATCCAACAGAAAAGCAGGCTCATAAAAACAATGCAGTGTGTCCTTATTCACCTTATTCACCAGATATGAGTCTGTACAACTTCTGGCTCTTCCCCAAAGTCTAAATGATATTTTGAATAGATACAAGACACCAAGGCAGTCATGACAGTGCAACTAAAGATACTCATGAAAGAGAACTTCCAGAACTGCTTCAAAGTAGGAGAAATGATGGAATAAGTGTGTTCAAAGAAAGGTGATGTATTTTGAGTGGGAGTAAAATCAATGTGTCTTTTACTGCAATAGATTTTTAAAAAAATTAAACACACACCGTAATTTTCAATCACATTTTGTATATCATCAGGTAGACTGCAGCTTTTGCAAATTTACCATCTGAGGTAGATATTTGACAGAAATTCTTACTTAACAAAGTTGTATTTGAAAGAGGAGCTACTATCCGTTACAAAATTACCTTTCAGAGATTAAGAACAATTTTGAGTAGGGGACAAGAATATTTTTGTTCATATACAAATGTCTGTAACTGAACTGAGTAAGAGTCCTAGGAGTACTACTTTCAAGTTTGAAGGGCTGGTGATTCCCATATGTTTTGTCCTGAAAGGCATCCCAATGCAGGTGGGGAAGCTGAAACCATATTACAAGGAGCTATGACTGGATGTGAGGGATGAATAGAACTGAGCATTAGACTGGAGAAGATGAAAAAGCATGTTGCCCAGTGCAGCTATTTCATTAATTGACTAGTTAATTACATCCCACCTTGTTTCAAATAAAAAATTATCAGGAATTGATAAAGAGACATATTTCTAACTTGATAGTGTGCATGGGAGGAAAAAAAACTGCAGTAAGAAAGAGAAAAAAAAGTTGAAGGTAAGATTGTATTAAAAAAAACCCTGCTCTAAAGGATTTTAAATTTGACTTTTTACTTTTGAGCAGTGAAACAAATGAAGTAAGATCAATTGCAAGTTTTATCATACTTACAAGCTAAAATGAAACTGGTTTCTTAATTTAACCCCAACAATTTCAAAGAAATTCTCTCCTGTCCCTCATAAGAGGACACATAATGTGATAAGCAATATCTGACATATCTGAGATAAAAAGAAGTTCCATTAGACTTTTAAAAATAAACTTTTCACATTTAATACAGATATAACCCCTAAGCACAGTTTAACACAGATAATTATATTATAAACTTTAAAAAAGTGGCCCATTAATTTACAGATAAAATTGAAAGTTCCTAGGGATGGGCATCACACAAGTTTCAATTCTTATAAATTTTATTTTTATGACAAAGTTTTGATTTTTTTCTAACAGAAACTGAAAGTGTGGACATTCTATTTGGTGATGAAGGACAGATTTATATGCTCTAAATATCATGTAAAATTAGGGATAGGGTTCAACATCTTTATGGATTTATGTGATACACACTATTCACATACCTGGCTGAAATACTGACACAGCCTGACATGGCCAAATATTTCACTAGTAAATAACATCACAAAGACAAATGTCCATTTGGAACATCAATATTGAAAACATTTTTAATATGTTTTGAGTGTTTTGAAAGAAAATGTGTGATACGACCAATAAAAATATTTTTATTTTGCCACTTCAATAAATACTGTAGGATGAAAAACTAGGAATGGAAATTTGGAAGTGTTGGGTACATAGGACAGAAACTGAAATATGACATGTTAATAAACAATTTAAAAACCAATCAAGAAAGCCAACAATATATTTGCAGCCTGCACTGCTAATATCAAACCAGGACGAAAGCATTTCCCAGGGGATTAATGACCAGAGGGAATTAATGGCCCTTGGCTTCACCTCAGACCATCTACTTTCCCAGCCCGTCATTAATCCTAAAATACATGCATGGTCTCAATCATTATAGTGTAATTGAGATGTCATGAAAAGGGTTAAAGAAGTTTTGACTGTTTTACTACATGAATACCAGCAGTGAAGTGCATTTAGAATCCTTGTTTAAAAGACTGTAATTGCCTCAGATTCTTTATATTATCATAACTCTTCAAAATTGATTGGTTTTAGTTTTATGGAAAAATATGCAAATTTACAGAGGATATGGCACATATTTCTTGTCATGGGAATAAAAGTAGTTCACATAGAAATCATTTGATTGAGTTTGATTACTGAACAAAATATAATTATTTTAGATACATGATCAGACTTTTCTGAAGATGCATATTGTAAGGAAGGAATGTTTGGCATGTGTGGTTGTTTATCACTTCAAATGCGTCATGTCACACAATGGCTATGGAGGGAATGTATTATTTCAAGGAAATACTACTACTTATTCAAAGTAAACAAAACAAAGGAAGGAACTCCTTTCTTAACTTATTCAGGACAGCATACAATTAATCTATTGGTGTGAGGGGAAAGTTCAACCACTTTTGCCTTAAAATATTTGGTACTTTATTTTCCAAACAAGGTCTCCAATTAATAATTTATGAGTTTGCCTTATTTGCATAGATTTTGTTAAGACTAGTGAATGGATAGTGGATCAATTAGAATCACAGTAAGAGTGACCAATCAGAATAAAGAAACAATTAGAAAAAGACTCAATAGGAAAATACTTTTTAAGCCAAATATGCTTGCTAACCTATAAAGAGAACAGGTTCATCAAAAACAGATCTTATGCACATACCTGATTGTACACCTTGTAGCTCTTATCTGCTAGCCAGAGAGGCCCATTTCAAATTTTGGTCATTAGTAACCATGCAGCAGTGTCAAGAGTTCACCAAGTTGCAAACTTTTCCAACTATTTTTTATTTTCTTCTCAGGTCCATGTTATTCTTATTTTGTGATAAAATAGAACTGTTAATTCTATCTTTAAACACTAATTGTCTAAGGGTAGTGGTGATGGTGGTGTTATCTGTGTGTGAGCATGTGATCAAAGGACCGTTAACAGATTTCAGCATTACTCTCAGTGAATCGCCTTCTACAGTGGCTCTACATAACGCAGTTAATTTCCTACTCACTGTTGAAGTACCATTATTTTAATAGTACCATTTGGAAGTGTTTCAAAAAGAAAATTTTTTTTTGGTACCAGGGATCGAACTTTGGACCTTGTGCTTGTGATATAGACAGCAGGATCACTGAGCTAAATCTCCAGCCCAGAAATGTTTCAGAATTCTAAGCATATGTAGCTAAATACATACGCTTTTGGCCTTAAACTGCTAAGATGGGCCTAGAACTGAGGACAAAGAGGTATTAGATATCCCATGCTTTAAAGAAAGCTGATAACAGTAGGGGCCAGGCCACAACCTGAGGGTTTATTTTTAAGAGGTCTACAGGCTTATTTTGACATCTCTATCCAATACCCAGCATCCCAACAATATCTCAGATTACTGAAGAATGACTAAAAAACATGATAGTGGCAGAAGCAAGGAGTGATCTCAGCCACCAAAAATGCGTTGATTCCCACAACTCCAGCAGTGGGAGGAGTAAAGTTCAAAAGAATCATCATCTTACAGAATGAGGCCCCTGTGTATCTCAGTTCCTAAGTCAGACATCTGTTTGATCAATAGACTTGGTTTACTCTGAGTCTATGTGAGCAACAGAAAAGAGGACTGGAGAGAAGTGGCAGTACAGAGAGAAGTGACTCAGGTATGGAGAGGATGCAGACATGTTGCTTAGGTTGAGGGACTATTGGAAAGAGACATGCTCCTGTCTCCTTGGTGGTATTGGGGCCAGTTGAGTTTCCCTACGACTGTGGGGGGAACTGCTGGTAGTGCATCCATCCACATACTTGCCTGGAGTTGGCTGGTAATGCAAGAGGTAAAAGAATGGACTCAGATGTGAGAAGGGAATTTTAAATTGATTTAGACCAGACTATATGTGAACAGAACAAGAAAATCATGCAATTTCTCCAGAATACTAAAGCATGAAAGGGAAATCCAGCACTATTTCATGCTTAAGCTGTTGTATTACTCATGTAATAGACTGAGGGATTCTTCATGACAGACTCTATGATCTGTCACTCTTTGAGTAACTTCTCAAGTCATAAGTTCTTATGTTAAAAGGATATTTGGGGGCCGGGGATTTAGCTCAGTGGTGCCGCTGCCTGCCTCACAAGTGGAAGGTCCTAAATTCAATCCCCAAACAAAAAACAAAAAGAAAAACAAACAAACAAACAAACAAACAAAGGATATTTAGGTTCTGATATCACAACACCGGGCAATTTATTAAGATTTTGTTTAGTAAATGTGATGGCTGAGTGATTGCCAAACCGAGAAGTTTGGTTAAGGGAAGCTCAGCTAAACCAGCTCAGCAATTCCACCCCCTAGGGCGTGGGAGCTCCACCCCAGGGCAGCTTCTCACCTGGAGGCTATAAAGGGAAAA
The DNA here is from genome assembly GCF_000247695.1 of Heterocephalus glaber. The sequence goes on along the minus strand of NW_004624732.1, from coordinate 9,065,775 downwards.
TGAGGAAGGACAGGCTGCTTCTGTGCCTTTGGAGCACCATGGAAGTCATCTCCTGCCTTACAGTGCAGACTCTAACTTTTGGAGTGGATCCCTCAGCCCTTCCATCACAGACCCATCAGTCTCCTGATGCAGGCTCCCACATGACACTGCAGTGAGCTCCAGACTTCCACTGAATCCTTTGGTCTCCAGTGTGCAGACAGACCCTCTGCACTCTTCCTCTTCTGACTCTGTGGGTGGCCACTGTAAGCCAATCTTGTGAATTCTTATATATTTAAATATCTTGTGTCATGTCTGTTTCCCTAGTAAATACTGACCAATACAGTATCCTTTGTCTAGAATATTCCATTGAGGATTTTTAATCCTGAGCACATTTACTAGTATACAGAAGATCCAAAAATGTAGTAAATTTTAACCAAAATAAGTAAAATTACTAAAGTAATTTAATATTGTTTTCTGAGTAGCTCAAGAGAAAACATTAGAATCCTTTCAATACATTTTTTAACTTTTATTCTTCATGTCTGTGAGTCCTGTAATTTTGCAATGTAAGCCCTTTTTTAAAAAACTGGGGATTGACCCCAGGGCCTCGTGAATGCTAGGCAGGCACTCTACCACTGCAGTATATCCCCAACCTGTTCTAAATTTCCTTTTGTGATAGGATCCTGCCCAAGCTAGCTTCCAACTTGTGATCCTCATACCTCAGCATTCCAAGTAGCTGGCATTATAGTCCCCTCCATTATTACCATCCCACTCCAAATTACTGGATTCCTCCCTTGAAGCAACAATGACTTAACTGTTCCTTCTTCTTTTATTTTTGCCCTCCTACTATTTATCTCCCCAAAAGACAAAGAAATCATGAAAATTTAAGTGTGATCAGGATATTTCTTTTGTTAGAATTCATCAGTGACTATGTAACATACTGAGTAAAGGCCAGAGTCTTTACAGTGGCCTTCAGTATCCACAGGACTTTTGTACCACCCACCCCATCTCTCTGACAATCTATCATCACTCTCCCTCCTGTAGCTCGGCCTCATACTCACACCTACTGTATGCCAGGAACATTCTATGTACTTTCCCAATATTAGTCAGCTAGTAAGCGGTAGAAGTGAGATTTTGGCTTAAGCAGACTGAGTTCAGAGTCTTCACATGCTGAATCTATACCATATTAGCACTCAATATGCATCTGTGGAGAAGTTTGGGTCTAAGTGGTCAGTGTTCAGTGGTAATTAAAACAGGAATTCAGAGTTACGTAGAACTAGGTTCTTATTCTGGGTCTTGCTCTTCTCACTATGAGCTCAGCAAATACATGCTTATGCTTAGCACGGTCCCAGAATATGTGCTTAAAGCATTGTGAAGTTTGTTATATTTATTTAAAGTTATATTTCCAAAAATTAATTTACCCATTCATTGTAAAATTCTTACAAAATTCAGGTGTTTGGGAATCTGTAATAAAATGACTTATGTTTGTATTAAGGATTTGTAGACAATGGACTGCATCTGCCATACAGTCAATTTGAAGATCAGGAAGTAGGAGTGGGTATTTAATTTTTTATTCCTCAATGGATGTCCAAGACTAGATTTCCCATTTTGCTTATTTTAGGTATTTTTTTCTAAAATGATAATTTACACTGAAGCTGACAAATATATGCTAAATTTGTCTTGATGCAAATTAAAGGTGACAAGATATGATCTAGAATAGCAAAATTTATAATCAAAACAGCAGCTTAAACTTAAGTATGGGACTGTACACTCAAAAAAACTTTTTTAGAGGAAAAAAAGTGGTTCTTGGGGCTTCACAGGAGGGCAGCATGGCCTGTATGTCCAATGTTATGATTATGGCTAATGTGTCATGTTCAAGTCAAAGAGAACTAGCTTCCATTACAAAACAAGAGTTTTCAAAACAGTTTTTTTTCATGGGTAGTCGGGATTTAATCCAGGGTGTTCATACCAACCTATATCCCCAGCCCTTTTTAATATATTCTTTTTGAAACAGGAAGTTGAGAAGTCACTGAATTGTACAGGATGGCTCAGACTTGTCATCCTCCTGCCTCAGCTTCCCGGAATGCAGCATTATAGGCAAGCGCCACTACACCTGTCTAAAGCATGATTTTTAAATGAAGAAAATATAATTTTTAGGTACAGCCTTTTAAATTCTTCTGTCATTTCAATATTAGTTTCAAATATTTTTTGAATTTGAGTAATTCTAAATATTTTCTTTCAGTCATATATGCTGACTTGCTTTGGATTTTTTTTTTAAACATTTAAAAATTTTAATGAGTACGTATTTGCAGCACATGATTATATTTGTTGGGGGGGGTGGTATGTGGAGAGATGGTATATAACACATCTTAACTTTTTTTCTTAAACAGTCCTTTCCCCACTTTGAAATCTCTGTAAACCTTGGACACATTGTGGGTACACAGAGAATAATGGCAGATTAATTTATTCCCTCGTTAATTATATATTAATCACAAATATTAATATCTTTGTTTCTGAATGTCGTATCAAACACACAGACATACACCATGGGTCTAAGCACTTGACATATATTAGCATCTAGTAGTTCATCTAATTTGCAAGAAGTCCCTCAGAAGTAGACATCAATATTATCTATTATTTTACAGATGAGAAGTATGAAAGGATAAGGAAAGTAGGTATCATGTCTACACTGCACAGTTAGTATGGAGCTCAGTTGAGACTTAAATCTGGATAGTTTGGTACCAGAGGCCACAGTTATAACCTACACTACATCCTGATAATAAAGCAGTCTAGATATGTTTTTGTGACTTCATTAGGGTTGATATCTATCCTACCAAATATGTCCCTTAAGTATTTGTTAATATTGAAATAGGAAAAGGTTCAAAGGTGTAGTGGTGGTGGGAGGGGAAGGGGAAAGGGAAGAAGGGGAAGGAAAAATTATGAGAAAAGAAAAAAAAAAAGGAAATGAAATCCATGTAAATAGGGAAGGGTAGAGGGGGTGAAGGGCGCAAAGGTAATGGGGGAAAAATAAGAACTAAGATACATCATGTACAAGTACAAGCACCCAATGATAAATGTAAACATATTGTATACCTAAAATGTACCAATAAGAGAATTTTTTAAAAAATTGGTATTGGATGCTGCCACAGACAAAGTGTTGGTGACACCTTTCAATTCTTTGTTACGTTTTGCCTTAGCCCTAATTTTTGCCTTAGTCCTCTTTCCTTTTGACCTCTCCAGTAGCATATGTTCTGTATTCTTTCCAGTACCTAACACTTTCCCAAAACCTCTTTAGCACATAGCTATCTTTTCATTTTACAACATGTGTGATGAAATCTGATTATCACAACTTTTTGTTACTCTTACTGTTTTGAAAGCACAATTACATAAAATAAATGTTTAATATAGGTATCAAATTTACAAAATACCAGTGTCCCTTATAGCTATGTTTAAAATCTTTAACAATTTGAAGAGATTATCTACCTTTCTGAAAGGCTGAGATCCCATTAACTTACAAGGAAGCCTAGGGTGTAATATTTCCCTAGCACTATTCCTTGAGAGATCTTTCATGCGCTCCATTGACCCTTAAATTAATCTTGCAAGGTATGAAAATCATGGCGGTGTTTCAATTCTATAAAGTAGAGATAAGGAGACAAAGAAGAGTGAAAGTCCTTTTCTTACAGTTAGTTGCATTCTTAAACTCTACTACTCACTTTATGTGTTACAATTAGAAAATATATTAGTACTCAGGCAGGAAATGTTGGCGATCGCTTTGTGAAGTTAGATAAGGAATAGTAATGACTTTTGTAAAATATTTGTGCAATGGCTATTTTTGGACAAAAGAATACAGATGCCTAGAGATGGTGGTCATGTATACAAGATTAAAATGGCAACCGTGACTTAGAGATTACCTCTTTTTTCTTTAGCGACATAAGCAATTTGACATCTTTTATTTCTCCCGGAATAGTCATGCCTGATTATCTGGTTTTAGGCTGGTTCATAGAAGTCTTTTAAAGGTAACGTAAAATAGTCCCACAATTAAATATCATCTTTATTTGTGTTGTGTATACTCTTTTGGATCACTTCTCTTGTTTCCACTGAGTTTACTCTTAGCAAGAGCTAAAATGAATCAGGTCAGTAGAATGTCCCTTAGAACATATTTTGTTTAACACAACAACTCTTAAATGACAAAAGAACTGTTCAAAGAAGTGAAAATTCCCTATCCTTAACCAACTATGTTATTTAGGTGATTCCATATAACTGGCTATGTTGCTTGACTACTTTCTCCCTCAAATTAACTGAAAATATAAATAGAATAAAATGTTAGCTTAGTTTAAGTTGAGCTTAAATTATTCTAGTTAATAAGGTAGATGGTTTGTATGCTTGTTAGAATGAGTTTCTCTAGTCATTTATTTGAAGTGACTAGTGTATATAAAATTTATAATTTATTAAAGTATTAAAGATGAATAGTTGAATTCACTTTGTTCAGTTGGTGAAATATTTTTTTACAGTTTGTCCTAGTTTGATTTGCAATTTTATTTTGATCCATTTATTGAAATTGAGCAGACACTTCTCTTTTGCATTTTACCTTCTTAATTTCTCATTTCTTTATTTCTTATGTTTTTCAATATTTGTATGCACTTATGATTTTCAGTATACTTATGATTTTCAGAATTTCAGAAAATTTTTAAGAGAAAAAGGATTTTGTTGTTTTTTTAAATGACACTACTGGGCAAGGTTAAAATTCTTTTCTGTTTTATTTAGTTGCTTATCAGCTAAAGAAGCAGATACTTGATGTTAGTAGTTTTAAGAAAAAAGCAGCTCTCACTTAAAAGGATAATTAATTTAAAAAAATAAAACAAAAAATGAACCTTTGCAACATTTTTCAACTATGGTTTTTTTGTATATACAAGTTTGCATAACAAAATTTATTGATTTTGGTAATTTCATTTCTTTTTACATAACCAAACAACACTTAATAGATCAGAACATAAAGTTGCTTATTTCTGACAGAAAGGTGGTTTCTCTCTCTGTTCCTGTTACCCAAAGAAAGTTTTCCTGAGCCCTTCTTTCAATCTATGATCCTATGATCCAAAGGAAAGTATTTAAGAGCTCAAGTAGTTGGGGTTTATTACTATTTAATAAAAGAAAAAGAACTAAATAAATAAAAACAATTTGAACAAAATATGTCTTATCTTTACTATTATTGTTATTATTGTTGTGTGCGTGTGTGTGTGTGTGTGTGTGTGTGTGTGTGTGTGTGTAGTACTGGGGATTGAACCCAGTGTACACTACCAGTAAACTACTTCCACAAATCTTTTAATATATTTTAAATTTTGAGACAGGATCTTTCTAAGTTCTCCCAGGTAGACTAAAATTTATCATCCTCTTTCCTCAGCCTACTGAGTAACTGAATTACAGGTGTATGTCACCATCCTTGACTTCTTAACCAATTTAACATCAAAATTTGAAACTTTTTAAAAATTAGGGATGATTTCAAACTACTTGCTAAATCCTTTAAAATTGAATAATTAGAAAGAATAAAAGATTTACAATTATAAAAGATATTTATCGAATCTTGTGTTTCTTCAATATCAAGGTAGTATGTTAATATTATCACAATTGAATATTCATTAGTCTTCACATGGATAAATTATGGAATTTACGTCCTTCCCTCATCCATATAGCAAATTTTATTGGCTTGAAGTGTATGATTTGAACTGAAAATCCAAGTAACACTTAGATATCGATTCAGGCTCTTCCTATAAGTACCTAAATCTCCATGCAGAATATGGTTAACAGTCAGTAGAAAAACCATTTCTTTGGAAAAAGGTTAGGGGTTATATGCCACTTACACAGCTTATTTGAATATTTGGGGCTATGAAATTTCTCTCTCTCACCACATTTTTCTTCTGAACTTTGAAAGAAATTCAAGGAGAACATGCATTGTCTTTTCTTGCTATAAATCACTCTATTTCAAAATAAAGCTATTATCAGAATGGCAGCATAAGCCAGCCAATATATCAATGGGTATTTGTTCTAAATTTGCTACATCAAACACTAATGAAATCTCCTGAATTTAAATACAAATGAGATTTTTCATCCATCTACACTACTTCTTATGGTAAGCCCTAAGAAATTAAATTCTGCAGAAAATTGCTTTTTTTCTCATTCAACATACAAGTTCTTTGTTTTCACAGGATGGAGATATAGAAAGGGTAAAACAGAAGATGACAGGTATTGGATGGGTAACATTTCAGTGACAAAGACTGCTGTGGATTAAGAATCTGTGGGAAAATTAGTGATCACATGATTATGGTTAGACCACAGAAGTGAAGCTACTGATAACATTTCATGGCTGGGATGGATACCATGGCATCTCTCAGAGATAAATACAACGACTTTTTGGATATTGCATGTACTTTTATTGAAATGGGTTGAAAGTTCTCTGAGTATACAAAGAGTTGTGTTGAGTCAAAGAATAAAGTGGTTTCTATCATTGTATTGGAGTTGAGTTTGAGTAGATGCAAGTGGCTAAAGTCTACCACTTTAGTGTGTACTAAAGCTACTGTCTCTTAGCTTCAAACCAATCATTCTACCTAACTGTGGTTTATTGATACTGAGGCTCATTTATATTTTGCCAGTTGTCCCCATTATGTGTGGCCAATAAAGAATATTAGAGAAAATCTGGAAGGCTGGATGGATAAAAAAGGTTTTCTTCCTCGTTTTTATTTTTTTCATTTTCCAGTCAGTTAATAGCTCTTTACCCTGGCAGTGATGATTGTTTTCAGAAATAGCAGGTGACTGCATTTTGCAGTTTTTCCATGCTATCAGAATGAGTCCCATCATATACCTCCCAAAAAAGCCTGTAACAAGGACTGAGTCTTACTTCCATAGGATTTCTCCCACAGGCTCTGCAACTGCAGTCCTAGGTGAGTAGTGATTTCTCCTCAGAGATCTAAGTCCTGACACTACCTCTCTTCCATGGCCAATCCTTCCCCAGCCGATTCTCTGTGTTTCTCTAACCTAGATTTATTAGCAAGTGTCTTCTTTTTGCCTTTAAAATTCTCTACTAGCCAGTGAACTATCTATTTTTTTTTCTGTTAAAATGATTGGTGTAGACTCTAACTCCTCAAAGAACGTTGACCTATATAGTGGTAGCTGAAAATATAGAAATATAGAACATCACTCAATATAGATTAATGAAAGAATTGGGGGAGGGGCTAAAGACAATTCCTAAGGGACAGAGGAAAATTTTCTTGTAAAGCTAGAGGAATAAGAAGAGACCATGGCAGCAGCTGAGAAAGCGAGATCAAGGCATCCTCAACTGAACCATGTGGGTGAATGTTCAAAAGTGTTAAGAATAAAGTTGTTTTCTGGAAATCTGCATTCCTACTACAATGGAGGAAGGCCTCTTCAGTTTAGGGAATAGATTTAGAAGCTTTTACTCACTTATACTTGGTGCTTTTCATTTTCTCTGTAGTCCTGGGTGGGGAACATCAAATAGCTAAAATGAAGACAGAGGCAATAGAAAACATAATGCCATTCACTGGGGCATCTGATGGCCAGGACACAGCCTGTGATTGTTTATGGCTTTATTTTGCTATAAATTCACTGCAGGTTGGACTTACTTTCAGTGCCTAGATTCTCATCCCATCGGAGCATTAAGTATTCTCTGCCATGGGAAGAATGAATATCTATATGACTCTATCTTAAAATATGAAAGAGAGCAAAAAGTCCTCTGGTTTAAATTAATAGTCTCAGCTCTGGTTTTAAAATTTATGTTGGTGGTTTACACTCCAAACATATCCTGATGTATACTTCTGCAGAAATGAAAAAATGCTTACCCTTTGTATAGTAACATTCCTAGCTGCAAACCAGGAACAATCATTTGCTTTTTTGACAAATCATAAGTGAACTCCATGAACAAAAGAATGTAGTATTCATTTAAAGATCAAAGTAGACTAATTGTCATTTTCAGAACTGCTAATGATGCAGTTTGCTGTATGATAAACAATATAAACTAAAATATAATTTAATCACATTGAGAGCAGTGTGATTAAAATTATAATATATTTTCATACACCCTATGATTTTTAAGGACAAGTATTTGAAATAGTTTTATTTGGAAAGTGAGTTTTCTTTTAGGTTTCTCTGGAGTCAAATACTTATCTCAAATATTTAAACTATTATCATTCTAGTTATGTAACTTACAACACTGATATTTCATGAAAACTTTTCATCAGTTATTTCTATTATTTTTTTGTATTAAATTCTTTTATTGGTACATTGTAGGTATACAACACAATTACATTTCTCATTGGGAATTGTACCTTTATATAATGCAT
>NW_004624732.1:9038646-9049199 GCF_000247695.1 Heterocephalus glaber | reverse complement strand
TCCCCAAAGCAGAGAAAGACCCAACTGAAAAAGAGAACTATAGGCCAATCTCACTAATGAACATAGATGCAAAAATCCTCAATAAAATACTGGCGAACAGAATGCAGAAGGTCATCAAGAAGATCATACACTGTGACCAAGTGGGATTCATCCCAGGGATGCAGAGTTGGTTCAACATATGCAAATCAGTCAATGTAATACACTATATCAACAGAGCCAAGGACAAAAACCATATGATCATCTCCATAGATGCAGGAAAAGCATTTGACAAAATCCAACAAACATTTATTATAAAAACCCTACAAAAATTTGGAATAGATGGTCTCTACTTCAATCTGATAAAAACTATCTTTGAAAAACCAACAGCCAATATCATACTAAATGGTCAAAAATTGAAATACCTCACTCTAAAATAGGAACAAGACAAGGATGTTCAGTATCACCACTCTTATTCAATATAGTCTTGGAAACATTAGCCACAGCAATTAGACAAGAGAAAGAAATAAAAGGAATAAAGATAGCAAATGAAGAAGTCAAACTGTCATTATTTGCAGATGACATGATACTCTATATTGAAGACCCCAAGAACTCCACCAAAAGTCTTCTAGACTTAATAACCAAATTCAGTAGAGTAGCTGGATACAAGGTCAACACACAAAATCAATAGCTTTCCTCTACATGAACAATAGACTCACTGAGACAGAAATAGGGCAAACAATTCCTTTCACAATAGCATCCAAAAAAACTGAAACACCTAGGAATCAACCTAACAAAAGAAATCAAAGACCTTTTCTCTGAAAAGTATAGCACTCTGAAAAGAGAGATTGAAGAGGATATCACAAAATGGAAAAACATTCCTTGCTCCTGAGTAGGAAGAACCCACATAGTGAAAATGGCCATACTTCCAAAACTGCTATATAGATTCAAAGCAATCCCAGTTGAAATTCCAGCAGCATACTTCATGGACCTTGAGAAAACAATCCCAAAATACATTTGAAACAAGAAGAGACCCAGAATAGCAAAAGAAATTCTAGGCAGCAGAGACATGGCAGAGGGTATCACAACCCCCAATTTGAAAGTATACTACAAAGCTACTGTGATAAAATAGCATGGAAATGACAAAGAAACAGTACTGAGGACCAGTGGAACAGATTAGAAGATGCAGAAAGAACCTCAGACACACTTAGCCACCTCATCTTTGACAAAGGAGCCAAACACCCTCACTGGAGGAATGATAGCCTCTTTAAGAAATGGTGCTGGAAAAATTGGGTTTCAACCTGCCAAAGATTAAAACTATACCTAAATTTCTCACCATGCACTAAACTAAAATCTAAATGGATTAAAGAGCTAATTATTAAAATAGAAACACTGATCCAGTTGGAACAGAGGTTAGGTAGAATTCTTGAAGACATTGCTGTAGGAAAAGATTTTATGAACAAAACCTCAGTTGCCTGTGAACTAGCACAAGCAGTCAACAAGTGGGATATCTTCTTACTAAAAAGCTTCTGCACAGCAAGATAAACCACCAACAGTGTGCAGAGACAACCCATAGTGTGGGAAAAATTTTCACCTGCCTTTCCTCAGACAAAGGTCTATTATCTGGAATCTATAAACAAGTTACAAAAATCAGACTTCTGAAATTTAAAGACCCAATCTAAAAATGGGCATCTGAAATGAACAGACATTTCTCAAAGAAGTAGAAATAGCAAATAAACTTATGAAAAAATGTTCAACATCACTGTTCATACAAGAGATGCAAATGAAAGCAATGCTTAGATTTCATCTCACTCCAGAAAGAATGGCTGCAATCAAGAAATCAACCAATAACAAATGCTGGCAGGGATGTGAGAGAAAAAGGAACACTTCTCCATTGGTGGGAGTGTAGACTGGTGTAACCACTGTGGAAATCAGTATGGAGATACCTCAAAGGACTAGGACTGGAAGTCCCATTTGACCAAGCTATTTCCCTGCTAGGTATCTTCCTCAAAGAATTAAAAGAATCATACCACAGTGATATATGTGCAGCCATGTTCATAGCAGCACAGTTTGTAATAGCTAAAACTTGGAAGCAGCCCAATTGCTTGTCAACTGGAGACTGGATAAAGAAAATGTGGGGTTTTTTGTTTTATAAAATGGAGTACTAATCAGCCATAAAAAGGGAGAAATCAAAGATATTTATAGCTAAATGTATGCACATTGATACTTTTAAGTGAAATAAATAGGGCACACGTGTAAATATCGAATAGTTTCTGAGTGTGAGAAACTGAAAGTGCAAATAAAGGCTAAAAGTTATAACAGATAATGTGAAATAGGAAGAAAAGGGGCAAAGGGGAAGTGGGAGTGGTAGGAAAAAGGAAAGAAAGGAATGGAATTTATATGAGAAAATGAAGAAATGGAAACAAAGTCTGTAAATAGGGAGGGATGGAGGGGTTGAAGGAAGGGCAGGTGAATGGGGAAAAAATAAGAGCCAAGAGAGATTATGTAAAGGTGCAAATTTCCAATGATGAATGTTGATATATTGTATACCTAAAATGTACCAATAAAATTAATTTTAAAAAACCCCAAAGCCTTTGGTCACTCTCTCTGGGAGAAGTCCTCAATGAAATGCTTCCTCACACTGCCAAAAACTCCTTTCAGCTCCACTTTATGTTTGTCACCTATAGGTGAATTTGTAGCTGAAGGTAGCATTACATTAGCATATGAGGTAAATTAAAAAAACTTTTTTTTAACTGTTTCGTTTTTTATTGTGGTCCTGAAAAAAGTACCTTAGATTGAGAGTCACTGATTAAGATAAAAACACAACCGAGAAGACAAAGCTGTGTTAAAAACACTTTCAATTTTATTTGCTCTTTTAAAAATGACACTTATGTTCAAACCCAGGGCCTCACATACACTAGACAAGTGTTTTAACATGATCTCGTTTGAATTTCCATAAATTCACTCAATCTCTCCGAACATTTGAAGAAAAGCCTGTGCACATGCAAAGTTACAAAATTTAGGAGAAAGAATACATTCTGTCTCTTTCTCTCTGTCTCGCTCTCTCTGTCTCTCTCTCGCTCTTTCTGTATATATGTATATGTATATATATATATACATATACATATATATATGAGGCAAAATTTTCAAAATAGCTATATCTGAATAAGTAGGAGAATTTAAAGGCACCTGGAATTGACAGAAATCTTAAGGAATGCACAAGGCCATACACAGATGGGAGTGACTATTCTGTTAGCCTCATCTGAATATTAAAGAGAAAGGGTGTCTTAGGTACTCTCTTCACGTTAACTCACTTAATTCACATACTGAATCTGTAACATAGGAACTCATATTGTCTTAATCTCACAGGTGAGGATGTTAGATCTGTGAAATTGCATAACTTTATGAAGATATATAATTTAAATAGCTGTAGTTTTTAAGTGGCAGAACTAAGATTAGAACCCTAGCAGGGTGGCTCAAATGTAAAGGGAATTCAGAGAAAGTTAAAGAGTAGAATCTGGAAATGTGTCAGTACATTTAAGTGAAAAGTTACTATTTTGTCTTCATGAATATCCTTCAGGTAACATAATTAAAAATAAAATTACTGCAGCTATATATTTTGTACTTCCAACTCTCTGAATATAGCTTTTAGAAAAGTGCTGACTAACTCTCCTGGGCTTTTACCTACAAGAAGTGGTGCTGGTGGTGGCATAGTAATCAGTGTGAGGCTCCTAAGGAGATCAGCCTTGAAGAACAAGGATCAGGGCAATAGGACCAGATGCCTCCTCCAGTGTAGATTCTCCATCCCTTGCCATTTTGAAAGTCTAGCATTTAATTTGTATTAAGGGAATTTTATGTATAACCTGCCTGGAACATCAAAGTTACATAGTTACTTCCTATTCCTGAAGACTATAAAATTCATAAGAAAGAAAAAGGAATTAGTATTCATACTCACTCAGAAGGTCCACATATGACAGTGGCTGAAAGTCTCACTTTATTTCTATGGCATTTGTCCTTTCTAAAGTTCTCCATTGTCAACTTGTGATTTGTGATTATGGATATTACTTACCAGTGTGAATTTAAAACTGCACACATATATTTGGCTTTATATAGAGTCAACTGGGTGACTTTAGTGAGGGCAGAAATGTACCTTTCCATGATTGGTAAATCTCTGAGACCATCAAGTGGATTCTATTTTCTATAGTGCCCTCTGTGTTAGTCAGCTTTCCTACTACAGTGGACCCTTGACTTAGAACTCAATTTGTTCATGAAGGCTGATAGTAACTTAAGTTGGATAGGCTCCTCTACACAGCCTTCAAATTCTCTCTCCTGTATCCAGGCAGATCTGAGTCCTTACAGAGACACTGGTCCAGGACTTCTCAATTAACTGCACACAGTAAAGGATGCTGTAATGTTCCTTCCAGAACTCGTTAAGGGTTACATCCGTATCTGAGACCATCTGGAAGCACAAATGGCTAGCATTTGAGTCATAACTCAAGAATTTGGTCATAAGTTAAAAATTAAAATTCCAGTTGTAACTCAAGTTTTTCGTATGCCAGGTTGGTCATAACTTGAGGGACATATTACCCAACACCCACAATTTAAAGGTTAATTTGACTGATGATTTCAGGTAATTCTGACAATGATGGTAGAGGAAAGATGCTTATTTGTGGAGGTCAGGAAGTATAGCAGGGAAACAGTACCAGACAGGAAAAGATGAGGAGCTTGATGCAGTATCCAAGGTAACACCTCCATGACCCATCCAGACACACCTAGGAGAGTGCTGTACTAATCCCTTGGGTGGCTCCTAAGTCAATCAGGTTGACACAATTAAATTTAACCATCTTTTGGTCACAAATCTACCAAAACCTTTTTGGCACACAAATTTCTTTCATTTTATCATGTGACTTGTTAAAATCTTACTATAGCTTTCATTTGTTTACTACTTTCTTTTAAATCATTGTTCCAAAATAACACGATTACTAGTGTACAATTCAAATTATAGAATTCTTTTGTACCATGAGCTATAAGTTGGCTTTTCCACTTAGTTCTTCTTATTTCCTTTAAACCAGTATGACATATACTATTTCCTTTTTGCATGATCTCTTTTGAATGGTTGAATTCTAAAATTCAAATATCTTGTCCCACCTTACAGATTTTCTTTTCTGTAAGCTAAAATACACAGTTCCTTCAATTGCTTTTTCTTTGGTATAATTTATTACAATATGATCCATCTTTGTTCATTTGTTTTGAACATTTGGCAATTCTTTGATATTGGTCTTCTGTGTAAATTCTGGCAAAGTACACATACCTTCAGGCATAACCTGTGACAAATGTCATGTGTGACAGAGTAATTGGCTTTTTGGTATGAATAGTATGTGTCTATTAAAATAGTCTAAGAATTCATCTTTAAAACAAGTTAGTCATGTTGTTCATTGCCACAGAGATTCTTCTTCCTGCAGATCTTATACATGTTAGCGTCTACTACAAAGTCAACACATTCTTTGTTAATAATTTTTATACATAGGGGATTATTTAATATTGGTTTCTCTTAAATTTAATTGATTTATTTTAATCAGTTGTTCTAGATTAAGAGAGCTTTGGAGGATTCTAAAAAAATCCAATTTGGGTGCAATAATTTCCATGTTGGAAGTGAAACCCAGCAAGAAAAATGAGATGTCTTTTGGATCTCATTTAAACTGTGGATATCTATCAAAGATGCAAAAGGGCCTTACTTTAGAATTAAAAACTTTCCCTTATTCACACATCATGAAACACTAAAACCAAGTCATCATAGGACCTACAGGGAGACTGAATTAAGATTAATGTATTTTCAAATTTGAGGGATTTGGGAAGCACGTTGGGCTTTTTGTAGACTTGTCTTAACAAAGCATTAGAATAAATCTGTGTAATTTTGAGTTACCCAGGTAGTGATTGATTTTCCTATGATAATAAAAATTAAGACTCTTTAGACAAAGACAATGCAATCTAATTTGAACAACGCCATCAACAATGCCTGCTATACAATAAAAATTCTAAAGATATATGTGTGTGTATGTATGTATATATGAATTGTCAAAAAAAAAAGCAACCTTACCTAAACCAAGCATGCTTTAGATTTTGTATTAGTAGACAGGGCACTAAAGAGAAGTATATGTGATAATTTAAAAAATTATCTTAATAATTATACAAATCACGAATCAGAAGAGATATGGTAATAATAAAAAAGAACCAAATGGAAATTTTATAATTGGCAAGTATAGTGTCTAAACTAGAATTATTTTGTTAGGTTTAATAGAACGGAAAAGGTAAAAGTCATTAAAATTAAGACAATCAATAGAAAATTTTAAATTTGAAGAACAGATAAAAATTGAATAAAAGAATTTAAATCAGCTCTCTTAAATATACTTAAATAAAGGAAATGACATCTAAAATGATAAAAAAGTACAAAATGAGTTCTTGCTAAATAGAGAAGACCAATAGATAGAAATTCCAAAAAGAAAAGAAGTGGAATTAGAAAGCACAATAACTGAAATGAAAAATTCACTAGAATGGCTCAATAGCATATGTGAACATTGGAAGAAAGAATAAGAAAATTTAACATAGGTCATTTGGAATTATTAATTTTGAGTAATAGAAAAAAAAAAAAGAAAATTAACAGATCCTCAAAGACCTGCAGAACCAAAATACACTAACATACGTAAAATGGGAGTCCCAGAATAGAAAAGAAGAACAAATCAGAAATAATATTCAAAAAGTAGTTTGGATAAAAGCATTGATCTACATATCCAAGAAACTCAATGAACTCCAAGTAGAATAAATCCAAACAATATGACACCAAAGAGTTCTGGGAAAATTGGATAGACATATGAAAAAGAATGAAGTTGATAATTATCTCACATCATACAAATTAACTCAATTTGATCAAATTTTTTTCAGCCCTAGTAATAGCTTTGCTTAATTCTAAGATGCCATCATAGTGAACAATCTTAACTTTTATTCTACATAATTATATTCAAAGCTTTACATATTTCTGTTTATAATTGCACAGTAATTATAAATGTTTAGTACCAAACTGATGACAAACACTATTTTGTTGAAAAGATCTTGCATTTAAAAGAAAAATCTGTAAAATCCAAGGCACTAGGCCACAACAAATATCAGAATTTTATGAAAACAATTTATAATGGGGGAAAAATGGGATCTCATTTCATACTTGAAATAATCTGAAAATAATATAACTCAAAATCTTCAAGACAGGAAATAAAAGTACATATATTTTTATATCTTTTTAAAATTGTTCATAATTGAAATTCCTCTTCATATGTACAAAAATGAAATCAGGAAACAATGAAAACAGCAGGATTATTCTCCTTTTTTTTCTTTTAAAAACTTATTCCAATAACCTGAATAGAAATTTTCAAATTTTTCTTTTGGTAAAATTACATTCTTGAATTAAAAGTTATGACTGGAATATTAAGCAAAATATCTAATCAATTTCAAAATTATGTAAATAAAAAGCAATTTTGATAAGTCATTGTTTCTTGAAATCACTTCTGCATCAGTATAAAACATACTGCTATTCTGAAGTGCATTCCTTTATTGATATCAATACAGGACCTAAAGAGTACCCAGATATACCAGGCAAAATCTGTTCCTAGTAAAGACCATGCTGGTCCAAAACTTGAAGTTCAGCATTTTTAAATTTGCCTTACAGAAATGTTTAATAAGACAATTAGGCCTTCTTCACATGACAGTAAGTAAACAAAAATGAGCAATTTAGACAAGAAAGCTGTTCATGGGCCCCCTAACTAAAAAAATAAAACCAAAACCCCAAAACGGTGGGGGAGGAGTTCCATACAAGACAGCATTCTGCTTTGATGTGAAAATGGAGCTAATGTGAGTAAAACAAAAACAGTAGAGACTAAATAATTTACAAAAATAGAAGCCAGATTGGTATTTTTTTTATCAAGTATATGCTTGTTTGAAAATCTTTGCTCCTGAAGTAAATATTTGGAAACCACAGTGCTTAGCAGTTAAAGCAATTTCAACAAAATAAGAAGTCATCAAAAATAGACTACTTGTCTGAAAGAGCAGTACCTATATTATATAGACTGAACTTCATGGCCCATCACAACTATTTCCAAAATTTAATTCATACTATCCTTTCATAAATTAAGAGAATTTCATTTGTGTTCCATAGCACAATGACCAAAAAGGAAGAATAAAAATAAAAACAAAAATAAACCCTCATGCCTAAATTTAGGATATTGTATTGTATAGCAATTAAAACCATTCAAAACAAATTAAATAGTTTAACTTATTTGATAGGCATATGAGCATTTCAAAAGCATAATGAAATCCAATTATGTGGGGCATAATGTAGACAAAGAGAAGAATCCAACATTACATAGACATCTGCTAAATAAAAGCTCCCTGTAAGACCATTGGTGAGTGCAGACTATTTCTGTGGAACCTTTTTGAAACTGAGAGTCTAAAACACAATACATTTTTCAAGTAGGCACCAAGTTATCCTAAAAAATTTTCATGATGCTTGTTTTGACATTTCTCTCATCAGATATTCTACTTACATCAACAATACATGTAATTTGCCAGGAAAAAAAAAATCCTTCCAAACCAAAACACCATTCTAGATCCCATACACTTACATATATCACTCTCATTGGAAGTGCTATCAGCATAGTCTTTGCAACTAGCCCAAAGCATATATTTAAGAAGTTTTTATAAATTGTTTGTGATGTTCATTATGTTTAATTCTTATGCCAAACTGTTTTCTGATAAAGAAAGCATTGTGCTTTATGCAAGATTGGAAACCTCAAAATAATCGCCATAAAGCTTCTAAGACTTATGGGAGAATAAACTTGGATGGTCCATAGATATTAAGATGAAATCCATAATGTTGGAATTATAAATGTTTAGAGTGGCCTAGACTAGAAAACAAGCCCAAACCACCATTTGAAGAACAAAATATGATATGGTCCAAAATGTATCCTTAAAGTTTTGTCTCAACCCTTAGTCTGAATAATGAGGATTGATCTTCAGTTCAGTCCAGCCAGCAGAAATTGACTTTGCCATTTTCCAGTGTATTTATTGTACAGACTATGTACATTCTAGAAGGTTCTTTTAGTGCTACACTGTTGTACTTTTTGTCCTAGCAATTTGAGGGTGTGCAAATTCCACAAAGTCATCAATGAGAACAGGCCATGCTCCTCCTTCATCATAATTAGACATGTCATCTGCAATCATTGTACTGAAGTCTAAAAGAAGATTCCAAGTATCTTTTGGTATCGATCATTTATGATGTTCCAACAAAAATTTATTCCATAAGTCTAAGAATCTAAATCTTCCATTAAGCACTAAGTTCCAGGAGGCAATGACCATTTCTAGATCTAATCCTTTTTGTCTTGGATTCTTTGCAAAATTAAAAGTAAACTGGTAAAGAGTCATGCTGAAAACACCAAATCAGCCTGCTACAGACAGGTAGGTCTGTGGATGCAGTCCCGTGGTCAGCAGTTGCACTGCAAACACCGAATCAGCCTGCTACAGACAGACAGGTCTGCGGACGTGGTCCCGAGGTCACCAGTTGTGCTGAAAACACCGAATCAGCCCACTGAAGACAGGTGGGTCTGCAGATGCGGTCCCAAGGTTGCCAGTCATGCTGAAGACATCGAATCAGCCCATGCCCCAGCAGCAATCCACTGGACCCTGACACCCCCACTCCTTTGGCCTCTTCTATGTACAGCAACCTGGTTCCACATTACAAAGATGCAGAGGAAACCAGACTACCAGACCACTGTACTGGAGTTAATCAAGCTCTCAGCATTTAAAGAATTCGTGCCCAGGGGTAAGGGCATATGAGCCACCATTCCACTGTTCCTAGTCCAGAAGGGGCTTCTGGGCTGTCAAACATCCTGCCGCTCCCAGCCCAGAAGAAGGGGCTTTTGGGCCACCATCCCTACCCTGCTCCCAGCCCCTGTCCCACCTCTCCCAGTTCAGAGGAGGTGAGCCGTGCAGAGGCCAACAGCATCCCACCTGCCCCCCCCCAGTAGAAATGAGAAAAAATGTAAATAAGTATCAAAACTAGACTTCCACATCACCTACAGAAACCCCAAAGGGAAATGAGATGGAACCCTCTGATACTCAACCACCTAGACCCACTGAACTGGCAACAAAAGGGGATCTAGAAAAAATGAAATCAGAAATAATTTCTCGGATAACAGGAGAAATTGTGCCCCTAGTGCAAGACATGATTAATAAATCTAGAGAGGAGCTCAGGAACATGATGGAATCCCAACATAGGAAAAAATGGAATTCATAAAACACATGCAAATAGATTTCCAGGACATGAAAAACCCCATTGGAAGTCTACAAAGCAAATGAGCCAATGTGAGAACAGAATTTCAGGTATACAAGATAAGATTCCAATTAATGATCAGGAAAAGAAAATTGCTTCAAAATTATAAGGGAACATGAGAGATCAATCCAGCAGCTCCTAGATGATGCAAAGAAGAATAATGTAAGACTGATTGGAGTCAATGAAGAAACAGGAGAGAGTG
>NW_004624732.1:8991472-9033971 GCF_000247695.1 Heterocephalus glaber | reverse complement strand
GGAAAGGAAAGAAGGGAAAGGAAAAATGATGAGAAATGGAAAAAATGGAAATAAAGTCTTTGTAAATAGGGAAGGGTGGAAGGGGTGAAGGGAGGGGAAGGAATGGGGACAAACTAAGAACAAAGATGCATCATGTAAAGGTACAAGGTCCCAATGAGAAATGTAATTGTGTTGTATACATAAAATGTATCAATAAAAGAATTTAAGAAAAAAAAAAAGAAAAAAGTAAACTGGTAAAAATCCTTAAATTGTCCTGGTTCTTTCAATTCTTATTCCATTTTGTGTATTTGAGCCTTTAGCTTTTCTATGCTGTCAAATCCTAGTTCTGTCATGCAATGCATGAACTCCTGCTTGGAGAACTCACACTGTGTTGTTGCTCCTAACTTCCATGCAATGATCCAAACACTAATGCTGGCTGGATCAAGTGCCAGGTCATCACAGAATTGCTATATGCCATCTATTCCAATTTTGTTTTCATCTTGAGGATCTTTGTATCTATTGCATAGTTGTTCTAACTTCTTCTTGTCCAATGATCCTTTTATACTCTCTCATATATACAGTTCAGGATTTTGGAAAAAATTATCTTCTGCCACATCTAACTTCCAGTCATTTTGAGAAAGACAACTTACTGCAGTTTTTTCACTAGATTGTGTGAAGATCATAAACTGTGGAATTTTATCCTTCTGCAATGATTTCAACTTGTTCATGTTGGTGTCCTCCAGGCCTTGCCCCTCCTACTCGGGCTCTGCTGAGAATTCCAATTTGATCAATTTTAACTAAAAACCTAAGTGCAAGAATGGAGCCTATGAAACCTTTACAAAAACATAATATAAATCTTCACATTTTGGAGTAGGCATTCATTTCTTAATATGATACCAAAAGTCTAAGCAGTAAAGGAAAAACTACATTAAATTTGACTTCAATAAAATTTTGACTTCAAAAGACATTGCAAGAAAGTAAAAATAAACCCCTCAGAAAGAGAGTAAATGTTTATAATCATATGTTTAAAATATATAATAGTTACTTATAATATTCTGGTTCTATATCAACTATTACAACTTAATTTGCTTTCTCATTGCTGAGACCAGTCATAAATTTAAAAAGCAGAGGTTTATTTTGGCTCCTGGTTTTTAGATGATTCAGTCTGTACATAGTTGGCTGGTTCCAAAGCAGGAAGGTCATGGTGAAGGGTCTGGTTTAGGAAAGCTAGGCACATCATGACAATAAGGAAGCAGAGAGTAAAGAGATGAGTCAGGGAGGGAAATGTAGCCTTCCAGATCTTGACTCTAGTGACCCAACTCCAGCCAGCCCTCCTCATCTCCTAGCAACACATGTAGCTACTGAACTTATCAATGGATGAATCCACTGTTGAGTATAGCACTCCTATGAACCAGTCACCCTATATACACATTACAACTATGGGGCACATTTTAGATCTAAATCATAAGTATAACTCAACAATAAAAAGACAAGTAACTCAATTAAAATATGGGTAAAGGATTTAAGTAGACATTTCTTCAAATAAGAAATACAAATGAACAATAATCATATTTTAAAAAATGGTCAATGCCTTTAGTCATTAGGAAATTGTAAATAAAAACTCTAATGAGATCCCAGTTCACACTCATTAAGATGACGACAATAAAAACACACAATTAGATGTGGAGAAATTGGAACCATCTTACATTCATGGTTGAAAAGTAAAATGCTAGAGCCATTTTGGAAAACAGTTTGGCAGTTCCTCAGGAGGCTAAATGCAGAGTTAGTTACCTTATGACTTAGAAATTCTACTCTTAGGTATATACACAGAGAACTGAAAACTTATGTGTACGTTAAAACTTAGGAATGAATGTTCCTAACAGCATTATTCATAATAGCCAAAAGCTGAAATAGTCTAAGTATCCATAAAATGATGAAAAGAAAAATAAAGTGTAATACAATAATGTAATAACATTATTCAGCCATAAAAAGGAATGATGTACTGATTGATGTTACAACATGAATGAACTTTGAGAGTATGAAAGTATGTGAGAGAAGCCAGGAACAAAGGCCACATACTGTATGATTATATTTGTATGAAATGATGTCCAGAATAAGCAAATTGATGGGGAGAGAAACAAAGATTTGTATTTGCTTATGATTGAAGGGGAGGTTAATGACAAGGTAGAACTTCTATTTATAGTGACTAATATGTTTTAGAATTAGGTGGTTGTAATGGTTGCATAACCTTATGAATATAAAATAAAACACCTTAATAGTTAAATTTTATGGTAAACAAATTATAATTTAATTTAAAAAAGTATTTGAAGTAGACTGATCAAAGGATATATCAATTGGAATCTGTGTTTATTTGAATAAACTAACCAGAAAAACAATATGAAGAGTAAAAATACTTACCTCTTCATTTAAGCTCAGTCTTTGTTCTACCCTGGCTACATTTGTTAATCTCATCATGGTCTACCAACTACTTTTATAACAAGATGATAGCAATATGATCTGAAAACTGGAAACAACTGAAATATTGTTTTGAATTGTTTCATATCAATGGTTGAATAAATAGACAGAATGTTATATATTTGTACTTTGGAATATTACTTAACAATAAAAATGAGTGATCTGTTGGTACACATGGTCACCCAAGCAAACTGCCAGACATGATAAAGTACCTATTTATGATTCTGTTACATCAACTTGTAGAATAGGAAAAACTAAGTGACAGTTACAGAAATAGGGGTAGAGGTTGCCTAGGATAGCTGGGATGGAATTGGACTGACTGAAAAGAGAGAACCTTTTAAAGTGATACTAAATTTTGTATTGTGATTTATTGTTACAGAGATATGAGTTATACAAGTTGTAAGATGTACACATTTGGCTAAGTTTATTAAATTATACACTTACATCAGTGTATTCTCAATAAAGTTGGCAAAAAAAGAACTTAATGTAAAACAAAATCACCTTTAATTATTTATTTAATTGTATATGCATTACTTAATTTAAAAGTTGGTGAATCAAAAGCTGTGGAAAGAAAAGTTCTCTTTAATTGTATAAGAGACTTAAGACTTCCTTCACTATCAAGGATGAAGATTAGTTTTGAAATCCACTCAGACAATGAAAGCTCTTTTCCCATCTCTCTAATGCTACCCCTCCTGTAAATAATTATTAGTACCTTCATTCACCATGAGTTTCTGGATTGTCTGCACTATATGCTATAGTATGATGAATGTTGAGAGAAATCTTCAAAGAATGCGTGTCCTAGTTGGGAAAATACATGTAGGCAGGTAGAATTCAATATAAAATATTGTAAGAGCTAAAGCAAGGAATGGGTAAAATGCTTGTAGAGACTATGGGGGAACAAAGCAACTAATTTTAAGGATGAATATCTTGCCAAATTAACATGTGACCATGGTCTTGAAGGTGACTGGTAGAGTTATTCAGGTAAAGAAGAAAAGAAAGAGGTAAGTGGAATGTTAAAGAATACAGTTTGTGAAAGATACTTAGGGACAGAAAGTCATGATATGTTTCACAAACAGAAAAGGTCTGGGTGGCTGGGAAATAGGGTATGTAACAAGTCATGGGAAACAGGGAAGGAGAAAGAATGAGAAGTTGGATGTGAAAGATTTTGATGATAATTCAATTTAGTAAATCTAATGCTTACATATACTTTAGAGTCTACTCTAGAGTTTACTGTCTCATAAACAATTTTGTTTTTAATCTTCCATTATTTATCCAATTTCTCTGTGTCTCAGCTTTGTTGACACATTTTTATATTTTAGCAACATTGTGTGAAATCATCCCTGGGAAACTTACATTTAAATATTTTTCAGTATTAGCCACATTTCCCATTGCTAGGAGAAAATATCTGATACCCCCAACTAATAGAGAAAATGGTTTATTTAGTTCAGAGTTTCAGAGGATTCAGTTGATGACCAGTTGGCTCTAAAGCAGAAACATGGCAGAAGCACATGGCAGAACAAAGCTTCTCAGTTGATGATGGTCAGGAAGCAGAGAAGGGGAACAATACCAGAAAGGAAGGGTCAATATAGACCCCAACAATATGCCTCCATGACACATACAGACACACCCAGAAATGCGCTTTATTAATGTCCTAGGTGGCGCCCAAACCAATCAAGTTGACAATCTACCTTAACCATCACATCTCACCTTTTGTTAACTTAATGCCTAAACACTTCTCTATAAACCATACTAAATTTCCAAGTAAACACAAGATCTCAATTCTACCTAACATGATACAACTATTTTGCATTCAACTGAAATAATCAGGGCATCAGGTATATTGTCCCGGCAACAAGAAAGCTAACACATTCCACGTTTAGCACCCTTGACCCATAAAGTGAGTTTGAAAGGGCTTGGGTGGCCTTGCTGGTTGTAACCTATATGGCATTTCTCTTGGACTAACTCTGCCTTCTGCCTGTGGCTTTCACTGCCAGACATTCCACATTCCTGATATCTCTGACATCCTAGAGTCTCCAGTGCACCTTTGGCTTCTTTGCCACAGCTTCCTGCACCCACCTCTCAGAGGTTCACTTCCTATACTCTCAAGCCTTCCTTTGCAATCTGGGTAGAAATATTTATGACCCCATAACTCTTGAATTCTACATACCTGGGCAACCAGTATCATGTGGATGAGGACAAGATCTGCCATGAGCTTGAGCAGTAACCAGGCCCCCTTGAAATATGGCTACAGCAGCCTCTGAATACCTGGATGGCTGAGCACAGTGAAATGAATATGGAAGAACCAATTACATAACTTGTCCTTCTTGAGCTGGGGTCCTACAGACTCTCTTCTTAAATGAAAAGTTTATACTTTTGCAGCATCGAGCATGTGATGGGTGGAGTCTTGCTTATTCCTGAGATACCCTAAAGACATCTTTCTTTTTATTCTTGTACTAAGTACTTGGGTTCTTTTTAATGGTACTAGTTTCTTCAGTTACCACACTTCTTTTTACCTCAGCTTTACACATAGTTGACTTTGGGGTTAAAATTTAAGTTTTTCAAATTTTCTTTTCTGCTTTCTCTCCTCAGATCTCATTATAAATCTGGGTAAAAAACAGTCAGTAGTACTCTTGCCACAGCCTGAATATCAGGTTGTCTTGAAAATTTCTCCACCTGATCAATTAGTCCATAGCCCTTATACTCAGCCTTCCACAGGATATGGGCAAAATATAGACATCTTCTTTGCCAGAATATAACACACATAGCCTCTTATCCAATTCTCAGTAGAACCTCCAATGGAAACCTCATGAGCCTGGCCTTTGTTTTCTGTCTTTTTATCAGTGTTGGTCTTCTAGCTCTGAGTAGAACTGCCCATTAATCTCTGTTTATAGCATTCTAAATCTTCTCTAGCCTAAATCTCAAAACCTTTTCAAATTCCTCTTGCAAACCAGTTTTAAAGGCTTCTGAACAATATGGTCACAATCCCATTTATTTGTAGCCAGTTTTCTGTATTAGTCAGTATTCCTATGGCTAGGATCAAATATCCTACATCTCCACAACTTAAAGGAAAAATGGCCTATTTAACTCACAGTTGCAAAAGATTTAGACCATAGCTGGCTGGCTCTAAGGAAGAAATATCATAGGGAAAAGTCATGGCAGAGCAAAGCTGCTCCGTTTACAGTAACCAGGTATCAGAGAAAGGAACAATGCCAAAGAGCAAGGGACTAGGGACCAGATACAGATCTAAAGCCATGCCTGCATGACCCTCCCAGATGCACCCAGAAGAGTGCTTTACTAAGCCTTGGGCAGCATCCAAGCCAATCAAATTGACAATTTACCTTTATTGTCACAGATATAATGCTAATGTAAGTATGAAGTAGCAAGTTAATTTTAAGATATTTGGAAGAGGAAAATATATACACTGAAATATTACCATATACTTGTTTCTTAATTTCTTCAAAATATATGGCACATGTATATAGAAAGCAATGATGGCAAAACAAACATAAGAATAGGTGATCTACAGGAATTATATTATTCTCTCTCTCTCTCTATATATGTATAAATTATACACACACATGAGATAACATGCAAACATGAACAGGAATAGAGTTGAAGCTAGACAGTAAGGCTTTGGAATAATTCAGAAGAGACCATACAAACTGAATTGAATTTGTTCGAGCCTGTTCTAACCTTTGGATCATATCCCTCCCAGAGGAGGTAAAGAAATCCATCCACCAGTGCACAGTGAAAATACTGACTACACTCTCTAATAACTGTTGTGTTAGGCTTTATTTTCTTGGTGCAGTATGCACAGCTAGAGCATTCACACACATTAGACACTGCACAGAAACCAGAAATTTCAAGACCTTAAATGTTTCATGGACGAATATTATAAATACTAAAAAAGACTAAATATTTTGCATTTAGTGGTTATTGCATTCAGTGTTTAATTCAAAACAGCTTTCTACTATCTTTTCATGCCTTTATATTACATATAAACTTCATAATAAACTGCTGGGTGATTTAATGTTCTATGTAAATAAAATATTTTCAGGTCTTATTCAGAGTTGAACTGGATAGTTGAGAGAAGGTGTCTCCACCTGAAGCCAGAGACATCCATTTAACTGCGGTGGTCTCAGGGCCAGGCATATTGACTGATTTACTGTCACAGATAATCCAGTGCTTGCCCAGAAATCATTTCAGTTTAAGGGCATGAGGTTTTGCTTGCAATAATGTAATAAAACAGAAAGAAATCCATACCTGGTTGTGAAAGGAAAGAGTCTATCTATTTTGCCAGAGGCGGGTGGAATGGGTCTGGGTGATTTAGTAGTAGGTCAGAGCAGAGCCGTATAAAATAATCACCATTACCTACCTGTATTCCTGAAAATGACCAGCATGCTTCAGAGTTCCTAGACCCTGTGCACTATTTAGTAGTAGGGGATGGTGAGAGTGTTACTAATTTTATTTGTCTTTCCAGGGCATTGGCTTATGATGATGCTATTGCCAATGTTCTGGTCAATGTTCTTTTGGTTGCAACAATAAGGACGTCATATAAGCTTGCTCAAATCTCATAAAGTCAGAGATCAGGAATAAAGTAGAGGTAGGCTTAAGGTAAGACAAAACTGAAATACAAAGGGTACACCCTATGTCTAGGGACTGCCAACTTTGCTCTTCTCTGTATCTCCCAGCAGTTGGGTCCATTCTTGCCTTTCAACACATTGGGTTCCTCTTCTTGCACATAATCTCAAATCACAGCAGTTTCCACTTTATCCTTTTCAACACAGCCACAAATTTCACTGTTAACTGACCAAATTGTTTGCTTTTCAAGGTCCCATTTCCAAATTCCCAGGAAAAGAATCCAGGAACCAACCAACTCATCTATGTTTTGGTCAAGGTCTTTGTACCAGGTAATAGCATTCTCAACCAGTGAATTAGTGCCTCGAGGGTATTTTGGATCAGGACCTTCATCATGCCACCTACTGTTCATTCAGCCTGGACTATATACATCAAAGACAACAGTAGGTATGTCTAAAATAACAGTGGTTCCTATTATTAAAATTGGATATGTCTCCTCTGTTAAAAATGTTGAATGTCTACCATATGCTACTATCCTAAGTATCTTACTAAATTTGGAAACGCAACTGTTAACAAATAAGACAGCAAATCTCTGTTCTTCCCTTGTGTGCCCCAGCTAAATCACCTTTAGATTCCTGTAATCAAGTTTACTAAGTTTGTTCTTTATTTAGGCACTACCATCTCTGAGTCTTCATTATATTATGTATCCTAAAGATTCTTGCTTATCATAATTCTTAAAGCCTTCCCATTATTCTAAAAACTGTGTAAAGTCTATTTCCCACACAGTTTTTTCACCCTACTCTTATCAAAATTATTTCCAGTTTTCTACCAGATCCTCACTTTGCTTTTTTTTTAAGGGTTTATCACTTTAATATGTTCTTCCTTGAGTGTTTATCCTCTTTGTCCATATCAACTCAGGGGACATCCCTGAGGTGATGCTTGGAATGTTTTGTTTAAAGAGTTGCAGCCACACTGTTCTATATAAAATGGATATTTGGCTTAACTTATTTTCTATAAGTTAGACTCAAAGAGGAAATCTTTATCATTTACAAATCTTCTTTTCCAGCACAGAGAATGTGCAAAGGCATTCCATGTAGCACAAGAAAGTAGCTGAATAAATGCAATTCTCCAGTGATTCACTGAGCTGGTAAAAATCCAGGTACACTATTGTTCCTTCCTGTAGGTCCTTTAGCAAACCGAGCGAATAGCCCACCAGAGAAAAGTTGTCACTTTCACTGATTCATCAACACTTTCCCCAGCAATCACAATACCTGTGCCATCTGTGTTTAGCACTTTAAAAAAAAAAAAAGCTATTTGCAACTGCCATACAAATCAGGGGCACTAACAAGGTCACACAGAAGGGAATTTCAGGACTCTAAGAAGGTGTTCTACTGCATGCAGCAAGCAATAACAGCATTCTACACAAGTTCTCCAGCATCCTAGCCTGCTCTGCCTCAGCCTAGAGCAGCTTTGGGTCCACTGGGAAATGTGTATTATGGCTGGGTTAATTTGCTGATTAATCTCTAGTCAGTGGTTTGTGCTTTCCCCAGATGGCCAATTAAAATTTACAACTGGCAGAACAGTGTCCTGTTGGCAGACTGCTGAGGGCCCGAAGCTAGAGGCAGTGACAGAAGGAACGGCCAAGTTCTGCCTTGTTTTCCCCTCCCCTTTTCTTTATTTCTCTCTCTTGCTCTTTTTAAAGCTGCTGGATTTATTCAGAGGAAAGTGTAAGCTGGGCTTATGCAGTAAGTGTGAGATGTGTGGTGTAGTTTACAACTCTGCTGCTATTTACTCTCCAACACTCTCAGGGCCACTCCAGTATTCCAGGCATCAATGGTTTTACCCACAGCAAATATAGCTGACAAAATCAGCCAGGGGGCACAACTGATTTAACAGCTTCTGAAATGTAATAGCCTTTTTTTTTTTTTTCCTGATTTGCAGTCCCCATGGATTGATGGTCTAATATCATTCACTTCCTCACAAATATATAAAACATTTACAGTTGTTTGTGTAAATCAAAGGCAAAATGCTGTGTGAAGCAGATAATAAGTAATGCTGTGATATATATAAAAGATAACATACATTTACAGCAATAGCCCCTCAAATTAACTGTTACTTTTTACTTATCATTGTATACAAATTACATTGTACACACATCTGAATAAAACATACAGCAAAGAATTTAATTAGAGAAATGCAATTTGATATAATTCTTTATTTTATAGTGAAATATTTACCGTGTGCTTAAAATATGCATGAGTCATCTGGATAGTAAATTCTGATGGCAATTGTTAATCAAGTTCCATTGATACTTAAATAAGCTAAACATGGTGATGATGTATGGTATTAAGACAGTTTGCTGTTTTTGCTAATCACTGATAACAGTTACCAAAAATAAGATAAAATAAATAAATTCCTTTATATGGGAAAAATTTTAGAGTGAGTATTGCATTATTGATGGTTAAAAATAATTAATAGGATTCAGGTGTATCACATTAAATAAATTAAAAAGGGGAGGTATTTTGTAAAATTACCTTTATGTAAGTTGCATAGAATTTTGGATTTTGTTTTTATTATTAGCACATGTTGCAGAATTTACACACTGAACATTAACAAGTTTTATTAGACTCTAAGATTAGACCTTAAATTCTTGGGTGACACTTTGTGAACCATATAATATAAACTATAGTAGATACCATAGCAAACAAGTAATTGTTAAATTTAATTTTATGGAAATAAAATTTGAAAGTATTTAGAGATGCAAGTTCCTTATGGACAGTGGCTGTTTCTTACCAAACTTTGCTTTCATTAAGAACACTACCTGTCATATAATAAACTTTCAAGAAATGCTTAAATAATACACCAATTTACCCCCAACAAATAGAAAGAGCTCAGTTTACATCTTGTAAGGCTTTTCATGTCAACCTTCATTCATTCTTTTAAAAATAGATTTCATAAAGAGGTTTATTGTGTTTTCTGGCCTTGAATTGTTCTTGACAGAAAGATCATCAGGAGATCATAGGATGCTTCATGGCAGGCAGTATGTATCTTCCTTTTTTAATGCTCACAGTGTTAGCACCAGCACATTTGTTCCATAAATATATGTTGAACTGAATACAAAGTGCATCTTTACATCCTTTAAAAAGACAATTCAATTTCGCTGGTTAACTTTGCACACTATGAGGCCAGACCTTGTGTTTCCAGTTGCTGGACAAAATACCCAGCACTCACAACTTAAAGGAGGAGAAGTTTATGTGGCTCACAGTTTCAGAGGATTCAGTCCATAGTTACCTGGTTCAAAGGCAGGAAAATCACGGCAGAAGGGGGGTGGTGGAGAAAACTACTTAGCCCATGGCAGCTAGGAAGCAGAGCAAGGGAATAGCACCAGAGAGGAAGAGGTGAGGGACTGTATATAGTACCCAAGGTCACACCTCCATGACCCACCCAGACACACCCAGAGTGTGGTTTATTAATTACTTGGGTAGCTCCTAAGCCAACAAGTTAACAATGGTGTTTAATCATCACTCCTAATTTCAGCTCAGTTTACGAGGTGAATATAGACCAAAACAATTATAAACAGATATGAAGACAAGACAGAATCACAGAAGTAATATTTAGTTTTATATATTTTTTATCTAATTACATAAACTACAAATTTTCTTTGCATTAATTATTTTACTCATTAAACAAAACACTTATGGAATATATGTATTGCTTTGAGATATTTGACAATACTTAAGTGTTAATCCTTCCCAGTTGATCAAGGAATTTGTATATAACTAGTGGCTGACACTCTGACTCAGTGGAGAATAGATCCCAGAGGAGAGACTGTTTCATGTCCCAAGTTGGAAGTATTAACTCATGAACCATGTCTTTATGCAAGATTTCAAGTTAACTCTACACGTACTTATTAGGTACATATTTTACTCAAGGTACTTTATTAGATACTACTGAGCATAAGATGGAGTTCCAGGTATCAAGAATTTTGAGATCTATGAACCAGAATAGTAGTAAAACAAGGCCAAATATAATTACTGTCAAGGGAGTACAAAGAACCATGTAAGGTGTTACTAGAAAATGATTAATTTTTGTCTGAAAGAATTTGAATGTCTTCTTTGGGGAGGTGAGTACCAAGGAATAACCTGGGATTTGTCAGAAAAGGAACAGGGAAGGGGCTTTCTAGGAGAAGAGGGTTGTATAAGTGAAGGAGTAAAGGTGGAAAAACTTTAATTTAAGCCAGGAAATAGGAATTGATGAAAAGGCTGATAGGATGTGTGGGAATGGGCACAAAATGAGAATGGAAAGGTCAGTTGGTAAGTGGTGAGTTAAAGGTGTAAAAATTTGAATTGAGTGATCAGTGCAGAATCTTTAAAGTTGTGGAGAGAAGGAATTTATTTTTAGCAATGAATGAGAAGCCTGAGGAGTCTGGTAGAAGAAAGGGAAGTTGGGACTATTACAATGATCTAAATAAGAGATATGAGTGTTTGAATGGGAGTAGGTATGAAGAAGATAATGAAATAAAAGATATTTCCAGTGCAGAATTCACAAGATAGGATGGCAGTCAGGACATTTGTAGGCTGGGCGCTAAAATGAGTGGAAATACTCTTACAGATGAAGACATAATAATGAGAAGATTATACTTACAGGGAATAGAGTTCACTGAATTTTTTATTTATTGACTGTGGGGTATTGGTAAGCTATCATTTTTTTCTCCATGCTATAAATTGTTAGAAACATAGGTTGCAGTGAAAAATGTGCTAAAGAATAGTGTCATGAATTTACTGAGCACTTGTGGAGTATGTTAGTGGAAGTCATGGGGGTGTATAATATTGTCATTGTCAGCTGACAGTCCACACTGCCATGACCACTCATATTGTTAAAGTATCCAATCACTGTTGTATTGAGTGGTAAGCATAGTTGTCCCAGGTTCCCCAGTGCACCCTGTCTGAGCCTTCTTGTTTACTCTGCAGAGACTTTTGAGGCCACCTCTGCAAAATGGCAATTAAAAAGCTGACATCTGCCTGATAAAAGACCTCCAGAGCACTAACACAGTGCTAGGGCTCTACCTACCTCAATATTCATTTGCCATTACTCCTAATTGTCAAATGGTCTTTCAGATACCCTTACTCAGAGAAGGACTATATAGCAGGAACAGAGGCAAGCAAAGGTGTATGGCAGATGATATTACAAGTCAGGAAGAAGTATTCGCAGAGGCATTAAGTTTCTCTATCTATGTACCTATCATATTCTTTAAGCTAATTGCTATGATATGGAATAGGATGAGATAAATTAAAAAGATAATATGTAATAAGGTTTTAAATTGTAATAGTACAAAAAATAATAAGATGGAATACACAAAGATGTTCAGTACAAGCTTTTAGTTCCATTTTCTCATATTTTTGTGGGCACATAAAGTTGGCAGTATGTATTTATGTAATACAAAAGAATTGTATACTGGTATTGCACAGAAATTAATATTTTATTTCACACAATCCTGAAATTTTTATAATCTTCTTAACTGAAGGAAATTAAATTTTACTGGATTAATATACCCATTGGTATGTAAAATATTAATTAATATTCCCACCTTTTCTTTCTTTTTAAAGATAATACCTATATGTAGGAAGAATTAAAGAAACATACTCTATAAAAATGCACTACAGGGTTAACATGTTGAGTCCTTATCACAAACAATAGATTTTGACTACTGGATCATGAATATATACCTGCAAGCTTTGTATATCCTTGTGACTGTTTTTGTGCAAACTTCAAATTTTAAAATCCAGCCATTCTCTAATTTTTCTTTTTGTGAGGTAGAGTAGAATATAACAGATCATTCTAAGGCAGGATGGTTTGAGTTTTCCAGATGAAAGGTCATGCAGCAAAATCAGTGTGCTAGCTGTAATCTTATCATGGCTTTCTCAGCATGAGAGAAATTTAAGTATTCATGATATTGTAATTACACAAACTGATTTCGTGTATCAGTAATGACCTTAAAAAAGAGTTGGAAAAGTGTGCTTTCCCTTCATCACAAGAAAAACACTTCTTATTTTAATTGTTTGCTGTTGAATTTACATTATATAATTTTAATAAGTATTTTAATTTGATCTATTAACTAGCCCTAAAAATACTGTTCTTTCCTTTCACGATCTGCTTTCAGAGAAAATAATTTTGAAGACACAGATCTAAGTTATTAACCAGTGCATTACATAAACCCTTAAGTAAATAATGAAAATGTAAATATTAGCTCTAAGCTCTATTAAGAGGTGGGTCAGAATACTGTTAGACATTATAGGCTGCACTGCAGCTTATTATTACTGTTTTCATTCTTTTAATTGTACATGCCTATTAATTGTATACTTCGGCAATACTGAGTGGGACAAGGCCATAGGCACTTTTTGCACAAGTTTAAGTGTGATTATTTAATTGAGAGTCAACTCACCTCTTGTCTGTTTCGGTGACCCATAACACCTCCTAGTAAGGAAGCTCTTTTCAAAACTTCCAGCTCAGTAGCAAGCAGTGAATATCTAATTCCCTCCCCCAGCCAGTACATCTGGTAATCGATACAATTTAGGTTCTTCTCTGGCACTTATCTACTGAGATATTTGGTTCACTTAAAGATTTTTACATGAACTTTAAAAATTTTACCTTAAAATAGGGAGGGGGGGAGGGGTTGAAGAGAGAGCAGGGGAATAGGGAAAAAATAATAATCAAGATATATTATGTAAAGTACAAATCCCCAATGATGAATGTCAGCATATTGTATACCTAAAATGTACCAATAAAATTAATTTAAAAAGAAAAAATTTTTACCTTAATAAGAAAATAAAAATAAAACCATTAATCTTTAAAGGCTAGATGAACCAAACACAAGTTAAAAAAAAGGGGCCAAATACCTCACTAGAGGAAAAATAGCCTCTTTAATAAATGGTCCTGGAAAAACTGGGTTTCAACTTGCCAAAGATTAAAACTAGATCTATATCTCTCACCATGCACTAAACTAGAATCAAAATGGATTAAAGATCTAAATATTAAAACAGAAACACTAAACCTGGGGGAAGATAGGTTAGATAGAATTCTTGAAGACATTGATGTAGGAAGAGACTTTATGAACAAAACAGGAAGTAGCACAAAGAATCAAAAACTGGGATCTCATCTTATTAAAAAGCTTTTGCACAGAAAGAGAAACCACCAACAGGGTGAAGAGACAGCCCACAATGCGGGTAAAAATTTTCACCTGCTGTTCCTCAGTCAAAGGTCTGCTATCTAGAATCTATAAAGAACTTTAAAAAATCAGATCTATCAAATTTAAAGACCCAGTCCCAAAATGGGCATCTGAAATGAACAGACAATTTATCAGACAAAGAAGTAGAAATAGCAAATAAACATATGAAAAAAATGTTCAACATCACTGGTCATTCAAGAGATGCAAATGGAAACAATACTGAGATTTCATCTCACTCCAGAAAGAATGGCTGCAATCAAGAAATTAACCAATAACAACTGCTGTCAGGGACGTGGGAGAAAAGGAATACTGCCCCACTGCTGGTGGGAGTGTAGACTGATGTAACCACTGTGGAAATCAGTATGGAGATACTTCAAAGAACTAGGATTAGAGGTCCTATTTGACCCAGCTATTCCTCTTCTGGTACATTCCCAAAAGGATTAAAAGCATCATAACACAGAGATATATATGCTTATATATGTTTATAGGGGCACAGTTTGTAATAACTAAGTCTTGGAAATAACCAAAATGCCCATCAACTGGTGATTAGATAATGAAGATTTTTTTATATAAAATGGAGTAATACTCAGCCATAAAGAAAGAAACTAGAGACATTTATAGCTAAATGGGTGCACTTTGAGGCCATACTCTTAAGTGAAATAAAAAGAACATACATGTGTAAATACAGAATTGTTTCTCTGGTGTGAGAAAGTGGAAGTATAAATGAGGACCAAAATATATAATAGATACTGTGAAACAGGAAGAAAATATTCAAAGGGGAAGGGGAACTGTGGGAGGGGGAGAAAAAAGGAAAAACATGGAAACAAAGCTTTTGTAATTAGGAAGGGGTGGAGAGGTTGAGGCGAGGGAAGGGGAATGGGAAAAATAAGAACCAAGATACATCATGTACAGGTACAAATTCCTGATGATAAATGTCATCATAATATATACCTAAAATGTTCCAATAAACTTAATGAATAAAATAAAAAAGAAAGCTCTGTACTGTGCTTCATTCTCTCACTCTAAGATATTTGAAAATAAATGTAGAAACTCAGATTGTACATTTATTATTAGGACCATTAATAATTATTCATAATTTATGTTATATTAATAAATGACTACTTGTGAACATACTCATGTCTGTGCCTAAACAGTGCACTTGGAGAGATGACACAAAAATAGGTATTTGTGAGAAGGTTTGTGGGATGATGTATGAGATGAAATTCCCCAATGGTGCGGTTGAAAGGAAACAAATCAATGTCAGAGCCAATGAGACTTTATCAAAAAAAGAAAAAGAAAAAGAAGAAAGGAAAGAACTACTTTCAATTTAAATTTATGTATAACATACAAGTAGAGTTTAGTTTTCCATAGGATGAGCAGGATAGAAAAAATGTAAAGCTGTGATACCTGTTGAAAAGTTCGGGAGTATTCATTTTGCTCAATTTTTAGTATCCTTGATATTGAAAGTAGGTAAGAGAGTCAGGTTGAGGAAAAATCTTTTAAAATAAATAAATATATGTTTGTGTACCATTATTACGCATTTTATTATTTACATGTGGTTTTATTCATTCATTCGTTCATTGGAAATATTCATGTGGAGTGTCTGACACAGGTAGACACAGCACTGAATGAAAGTGACATATCTCTAGTGTCATGGAGTGTACATTCTCCTGGGAGGAGACAGACATAAACAAATTCAGATGAAGTAAGTATGATGGTCATTAGGCAGGAAACTAGGTTAGGGAGTGCCCTAGAAGAAACATTACAAATTTTAACAGGAATATCAGGAAGGCATTATTAGGATGCTGACAGGTGAGCAAATGCATAAGGCAAGTGAAGGGGCAGATTTTATGGGGAGAGAGAGAATTCCAGGCCCTGAGTTGTTAAGCTGGGATGTTCAAGAAAGAAGATGCAGTGTGCTAGCAGTGAGAAAGAGGGAAAGTCATAGGAAATATGGCCCGAGTGATAGAGGGGATTGTATAAGGCTTTTTTGACTAGTGTTAAGATGATATTTTTTGTTTTGGTTTGTTCATTTGGGGATTTCTTTTTATTTACTCAGAAATAACTTTGGAGGTTATGAGTGAAGTGGCAAGGAGATAAGAGCACAAGTAAAGTCATTTTTTAGAAGGCTATTTTACAAAGTCCAAGCCAGAGGCAATGGTGATTTGATGGCCATCATAAAAAGAGAAAGAAATGATTAAATAGTGATCTACTTGAAAGGTAGAACTGGAAACATGCACTGATCAATTGCATGTGGGGTATAAGAGAAAGAAAAATGTTAAACATGAGAATTATTTGGACCCTAAGTAACTTGAATAATGGAATGACTATTTGCCTATACATTGAGAGTCTATAAGAGAGACACAACTGGAGAGAAAAACGAGTAGGATATGAAAACATTTGAGCTTAGCTTATCTTGAAATATTGAGTAGGTGATTATAACAATGAACTTGGAATTCAGGTGAAAGAGATGTGAACTCGAGACATTTGACTAGTGGGCACAAAATTGTAAAAGAATCAAGAAGCTATATTAATTTCACCCTTGACATGAGTATAAATTGAGAAGAGATAGATCTAAGGACTGAGTTCTGAGGACTTCCAAAGCTTAGAAGGTGGACATGGCATGAGGAAAAACCAACAGAAGAAGTTAAGAATCAATACTCAGTGAGGAGAGAGGAAAGCAAAGATGATACGTTGTTTTGCAAGTTAAGTGAGGTGAGTGTTTTCAGCATGAAGGATTAAACAACCATGTTAAATACTGCCGATCTGTCAAATGAGGACTGAAAACTAACCGCTAGACTTAGCACTTGCAGATGACCTTTGGAAGCACGAACTACAGTGGAAGGATCAGCATTTTCTGGCAGTAGATTGGAGCAAGAGCAATACCAACTTTTCTCAGCCAACTTGCCTTTCCACCAGGGTGTAAGGGGCAGGAACCTTATAAGGCTATAAGCAAAGTGAAATGAAGCTTCACTTTTTTTGTTGTTTTTTTGGTACCAGGGATCAAACTCTGGACCTTGCACTTGCGAGGCAGGCAGTGGAACCACTGAGCTAAATCCCCGGCCCGAGTTTCACTTTTTGACAGTTGCTATTCTGTGTAATTTAATTCTTGTCATTGTTGCTTTTGCCTATAACTCCATTCTAGGGAGTGAACAGGCCCCAAAATGAATTTTCACCTATTTGGGTGATGCCTTAGATTTTCAGCATGTTTTGGAGTCCTTTAATCCTGAGGCATCCTGAGCTACACCTTCAGACCCACTTCTTGAGCCATGTTGCAGGAGAGGTATGTGGTGGAAATACACCCTAGTCTGACTGGTCCATTCCTGGAATTGAGTAGTAAAATTTGTGACCCATGTTATATGTTTATTGTAATTTACTTAAGCACAAAAATCAGTACCTCAATAACTAGCCACAAGTTTAGTGACTGGAAACAAACAAAAAATCATTGTTTGGTAAGAATTATAGATTCTCTGCACTAATTTTAAAATGTAACTAACAAAGCAAAAGTATAGTTTTTAAATGATCAAATTATGTAACACTATACAAGTTAAGTTAAGCAATCATTCACCTGACAAATACTTTTATTGGGAACACTTGACAAATACTTTTATTGGGGATCTGTTATGTTTCAGGTACTTTGGGTGTACTGAGAATACAGTACATGCTTTCAGAGCATTTATAGTGAGTGTTCACATTAAATTAGTTTCATCTCTCAAGTCAAGGAGCACTGTCTGTCTAAGCCAGCCTATGTTATCAGGGAGACAGTGCTGCATTTCTTTTTTTGGTACCAGGGATCGAACTCGGGTCCTCGTGCTTGCGAGGCAGGCAACGGCACCATTGAGCTAAATCCCTGGCCCTCAGTGCTGCATTTGTAGCGACCCCTGACCCTGTGTTGAAATGGACTATGAAGCTGATTCCTAGAGTCTGGAGCTGGGACAGGGTTTTTACTTCTTCTCTTTTTGTCTCCCACACATGGGATAGGACTGCTTTGCTAGCAAAAGGAAAGAGGTAGCAGATCTGCAGAGCAGGCCTCACCTACCTTGTCCACTTGATTGCACAAATGGAGGAAGTGGGACAGTAATGTTCATAGTAGGAAGAAGGGAGAGTATGTTGCCAGAAGGCCAACCTTGACATCCCAGGCTTTGGACAGCTAGAAGAATAATTCTCTGGAGAGCTGGCTGGTAAGAGAATGAAGAGATTGGCCAGGATTCTCTCCTCAGACTTTAGTTTTTTCTTACATATAATGAAGTAGTTATTGCAAAATTCTCAGTTAATTCCCCACCTGCAATTCCTTGATTCCAAAGCAGTATTACAAACAGAATCTTGAAAATATGGGGTAGATTAAGGAGGTATTCCTTAATTTTGTAAGGATTGGTATATTTACATTTCTTAAACTTTGGTGGGTAGGATAAGTATCACTTGAGAATGGGCTCAATCTGTTAAATCTTCAGGCCTTAACCCAGGTGAACTGAATCAGGTCTTCATTTAATAATAACCCTTTATCATATGTATATCTATGACCAATCTGAGCTGTAAGTTTATAGAGAGAAGAAAAGAAAAATGCCTTGAATTTCAACAATAATGGCTTAAGCCTAAGCCTAAGACAGCTCCAAATGGGCAGCCAAGTAAAATACCTTCTTGGCCCTTGCTTTCTACATATATGTTAAAGTTGTATTTACAATGCCATTTAGTCACATATCCTTGATTTCTTCAGTGATGCTGCTCTGAGATTGGCAAAAGTTTCCCTGCCTACTTTAAGTTTCTTCTCAAGCACTATGTTGAAAAATGCCATCTAAGGATATCAAGAACCCAAATGAAGTTGTCTATGAGTATTAAAAGTCAACTGCTTTGAAATCACCTACGTGTCTTGGCTTATACTAAACACTGCAAAAGAAAATTTAAAACCACAGCTGTTATAAGTTTCTGTCCACCTACTTTTATTTGATTTTCAGTCTAATGTCTTCTCATTCAAAAGTAGAACTTATCTTCTGGGGCTGAGAAAGAGTTTACCTCTCATCTCTCTGTCACCCACACAAGGAACGATTAAATAATATTGGTATCATATTTGAATGACATATTTATTTTGTACAATTTTAAGACTCTTGTTAACATAGGGGAATATGAAAATAACTAAAATATTTAGTATGACTATTCTTTAATATATAAAACATTTCATTCTGGTAATGCACAAAAGCTAAAGTCTAAATATACCTAGAAACCAAGAGCACATGATACTGCAATCCGAGGAATACTAATAGTTAATAGCTAAGATGTTTTAGTCATAAATACAAAAACCTAAGTCAGTGTAATTTTACAGTAAGCAGGTTTTTATTGTATCAAGCAATAGAAAAGTCCAGAGAGGGCCTGGCTTAAATGGAATCTGGACCCAGCGACTCTGGCCATTTTTTAGGATTTGATTCCTTTTCTTCCATCCATTTTCCTCCCTCCTCAACTCCATCCTTAGCAAGCTTCCTGTCTGGCATCACATTAGCTGTCAGTTGCTTTCAGCTCCAGATGCATTCTGGATATATTCCACCAAAGAAAACTAAAATGTTTTTTCCAAGTTTTACCTAAAAATTTCTTAATTTCAGTCTGATTGGGCTGACTTGAACCCATTCTCACTTACAGACAACTGATTTCTCCAGAAAGATGGAATGCAATACTCTAATATGTCCTCCAGTCTTCATCAGGTCTCCATGCTTGAGCTATGGATAAGGTGAATTTATCTAGAAGCACATAAAGCACATACTGGACATAAAGTTTCTTGGCAATGGGAAAACAGGGAATTCATGCTGGGAAGGGTACCAGCAAACATTTACTGTAGTTAGCCAAAACAGAGCTGAAGGAAAGTAAACAAGTGAAATTTTATCTAGTGTTAGGCACATTTCTGTACTTGCATAAAAATATCTTGAGCATAAAAGGAAGACTTTACTGGAGGTAAGATTTAAGATGAAAGCGAAAAAGAGAGTTGAAATGTTCTTAAAACCTAAAGTCAGTCTTGGTATCTCAAAAACATGGGAGGCATCCTGACTTACTTGAAAAATATATGGGAATTTTAAAATAAATTGTTTGTATAACTACTCAATTTTAATCCAGTATTTAATATTCATTCTTCACACTGTAGGTACTATTATCTTTCAGAAATAATGATACAGTCAATTTTTTCCCTGATGAGAGACATTTTGTGATGACTCATTTATAGGATAAAATCTAAACTCCTTAATAAAGGATTCTCTGAAAAAAAATCTACCTATGGCCATTGAAGCTGCAATTTCTTCAGCCCCATTACACCTTCTTCTTGTCTCTCTAAATTTTTTTCTTTCTCAGATCACCAGACATTTTCATAAGTTTTCACCTTTACTTATTTGTGTTTCCACCCAGAGCACCTCTCCTCTGCCTAGCCTCATATCTTACCCCACAAGTTTCTGATTCTATGAGGCAGGAAAGAGGTTCTTTTCTGCATCAGCTGCCACCATAATTGTACTTACTGCATTTGTAGTATTATTACTAGTTGCCATCTTCTTTTACTTTGAACTCACTGAAGATTGTGAAAATGCTTTATCCAGCATTGCATAGTCAGAAACTAAGACTGAGTAGTCTTTCAGAAAATGTACAATGAACTAAATGTCAAGTTACTCAAAGATAATGGGAAACATTGCAGTAAAAAAAGCATTTTTTAAAACATCAAGGATTAGAAGTTCAAGTTACTTGTTTAACATAAATCATCAGAGACATACATACATTTGATTAGATTTTTCTTTAAAAGAAAATGCACCTTTTTTCAAATTTTACTGTTACAGTAAATGTTTATTCAAACATTTCATATATTGGGAAATTCCTTTGTTGAGGTGGATGTTATAGGATGAGTTATTTCGAGGATTAGTATATTATTGAATTTGTTGAACATCGATCTAGCTTTTTATTAGGTAGGCAAAAAGAATTATATTCTAAAAAGGAAACAGAGCCAGCCCTCAGTATCTGTAGGAGATTGAGTCCATGACTCCAAACAATCTTCAGATACTTAAGTCCCTTATATAAATGTAAGTTAGTATTTGTATTTAATGTATGCAATCCTCTCACATGCTTTAAATCATCCTTAGATTACATGTTCCCTAATACAATGTGAATAGTTTTTATACTGTATCATTTAGGAAACAATGATGAGAAAAATAAAGTCTGTTTATGTTTAGTACAGATGCATTCTTTTTCTGAACATTTTTTATTCAAGTTTCATTGAATCTGTTGATGGATAACCCATTGTAATGGAAAGGTGACTATAACTGAATGCTCTATACATAATTTTAGAAAGAATTTCCAGATATTTGGGGACATGCTATGTACATTTGGATTGAATGCAAAATATAATTTTGCTTTTTAATTGTCAATTGCGTATTTCCTGTCAGAGTGATAATACACTCTTTCTATATATTGTGTAGAAAAGGGAACAATGAGGTCAACTATTATGCTTCATGGGAATAGAATTTGGGTAATAACCCAGGTAGTCAATCTAATCTCCACGTCAGTATCTCTATTTTTTAAATATAAACTTTGAAATAAAAACTAATAAATTCTGTTCTTTGCTATTTTGAACCAAATTTAAGTTTTAAAACTGAAAACTTCTAGTGCTGCATTTCCTTTCAAAACTTTCATCCTGTGAGATTAGGGATGGATTTCACTGATATTGACAGCACTCAATATACTTCGGAACATTTTTCTAACTTTCTTTCAAAAACAGAACAAAATTTAAATATACTTGAAAATAAAATAAAATCTTTGTTTTTCGATGTGTTTTTAGTTTTTTGGAACAGATAAAAATGCTTCTTAAATGAATAAAGTTTTACTATAATTTGGACACAAAACTGGGGTAAGTATACAAATTAGTGAGTCCTGAAAAAATCATATATTTTAGAAAATATTTCAGATACAATATACCTAACCTACCATTTTAAACATTTGAGGACAAGTTAGGCAAGCATAGCTTTCAAAAATTTTTACTGCTAAACACAAGGAAGATACAGCTTGTTTTAAAAAAGTGGTCTCATTCCCTGAGACTGAGGCAATATAAAGTATGGTTTAGAACACAGAGTTTGAAGTCACCTGTGAGTTAAACTCTTAAATCTATAAAGAAAGGAAATAATAAAAGGCTCATGAGATTTAAACAATGCATATTCGTTACAGTGGAATACAGTCAGTCTTCAAAAGTATATTTTACTATTATTTTAAACATATCTATTATTACTTAAACTGATCACATAATTAAGTAATAATGCTAAATTGTTAGAGTTTGTTATAGTAATTTGTTAATTTATCCTTAAATACTTTTAAGTAATTTATTGAAGCCATGTAGAGTAAGAGGTAAGAAATTGAAGCTGTGCAAAATGGAATGGTACGGGCATGACCCCATCAAGTCAGAATATGCTACTCAGATGAAAACTTATCCTTCATTAAAAGGGATATGCTCTGTAAATCAGAAAAAAGGACTAGCAGGGTCTAACTCTAGTGAGGAAGATAAAAAACTCAGCTTATGAGACATACTGCATTATATATTGTTTCACAATTATCTCCAAAGTTTCACATCTGTTATGTCACGTGATCTTCATAAGAGCACTGCACGGGAATCAGAAGAGGTTTAAAAATCTACCTCTACAAATGCAACAAATGGATACAAAGAGGGGATGTGACTTATCTAATGTAACCTGGCTGGAATGTGGTGAAACTAGCTGGGATGACAACAGAGAGACAACAGAGTCTTTGTCTTTTCATTGGGTCCTCTGCCCACTTGCACCTTTACTAAGAAGAGGTATTGAGTGTGTATGTGCCTTGGTTTTCTGACTCAACTATTTACTGCTTTTTAAATATGAAATTTAAAAATTACAAGTTATCAAACTTAGTAAAAAAAATCTCTAGACTATTTTTGAACATAAATGTACTCTAAAATTATTTCCCTAGTTTGGTGTCTTGAGTTGGCTCGAGTTGAGTTGGCTATAGTCCAATCTTGAAATGTTATTCTTCTGATGAGAGGCTGGGATAATCAGGCAATGAAGGCAAGCAACAGCACAATCTACTTATGGTACTTTGTGGTGCTTAGAGATAAGAGTCACTACAACTCCCAAAGTATCATAAGCTTTGACTTCTGTAAATGCGAAGGGACCCTGCATACGGCATTTCTAAGAGATTAACTTGATTTTCTAAGTGAGAAATGGAACCTCAGAAGCAATAAAAATATGGAACTGTTGATGTTTGTTCTTAATCCAAATCAATAATTTAATCCTCATATAGGTTTAAGAATCAATGTTTTATTTTATTTTTAATATAAAAATCAATCTTTTGAGACAAACACAACCTTTACATGAATATTTTTATCTCTTGAAATACTGTCAAGCAAGATATCTTTATCATTTTAAAGGAAGATGTGCTTCAGGGGAATGGCAAACTGACACTAAATACACAAAAATTCTAGTCAGCTCAAGACATGCAAATGGAAAGTTGGTTATAAAGCAGAAATAGGCTAAGTAATTGTAATTATGTGCTTCTTTGCTAGGGTTTGCAAGGGGACCACAGTTCTCCAATGTCTGTATTCACAGCAATTGAAGAAAGAAAATTACACACACTATATATAGACAACAGTCAAAGAAAAAAATGCAAAGTGGACACAAAGCATAGAGAGCATTTAGAAGAGTAAATTATTGCAGTAAAGCTCCATAGAAGAAAAGTAAGTTAAGATGAAAATAAGAAGTGTAATAGAAAACCTAAGCATCAATACTCTAAAATTAGAAGTTTTGGATCCTGGCTCTACTACTCATATTCTAAGCAAAGTAGTTAATCTCTCTGAATGTCATTTAAACATGAAGAAGGAATTGTTTCTCATGGGGTTTTATGAGAATTAGCAAAGATGATGTCCATAAAGCATTCTGCATAGTTCTTGGTCCATAACATAGTTCTTGGTTTGATGAGAATTCTCTATCATATTATATTTGATAATACAACATTATTATTATCTATTGAATTATTTGTTATTAATTTTAAGTAGAATCACAAAGATTTTAAATATCAGGATAGAATAAAATACTACCTAAATTCATAGGTTGAAATTAATATTGATAATATAATTGATATTTTCACACAATGCTCTTCTCAAGATAAAACAGCAAAAACCAACTGATTCAGTGAGTGAACAGAATCACCTTTCATATAATTCATTAAAACACTAATTATGTAGTTTTAATTTAGAAGGCTTTTTCCTATAGTATTTATAAGGGTAAATGTAATTCAGAAAGTTTTCCTCAAATTTTCCTCAAAGATTAATAACTTTTAAAGTTTATTATTCAATTGAATTCAACATGAGTTTATTGAAAGCCTACAAATGCCCATAACTCAATCTTATTCATCGGACATTATTAAATCCATGATACTTTAAATCCCTGTAAAAACACTATAAAAGAGTAGTAATCATTAGAATAGTACAGATCTAATAACTATTAAATGTTAAACATCATCTTCTGCTCCTTTACAACAGATTTGAAAAGTTAGAGTTTAGCTACTTCAAAAGATAAAACCAGTGCAGAAAATAAACAATTACCCTCAACCTGGCACATAACTTGGCAAAAAATGTTTTGCTGAAAATCAATAAAAAGCAAAAGTCACCCTAATCATATCCACATAGCAAGCTGCCGAACAACTGCCTTCCTGAGTCCACTGCTCATGCTCAGATGACAGAGCCCCTAGGACTGGTTTCTGTGCAGTCTAACTCTCACTTAG
This sequence comes from Heterocephalus glaber, assembly GCF_000247695.1. The sequence goes on along the minus strand of NW_004624732.1, from coordinate 9,008,956 downwards.
AGTTCTCATCATAAGACACTTTCTTTTGATTTTGAGAAAAACAATTTGAGCCCAAGCATTTTCTCTTGTTAAATATATATATATGCATAACTATTATTAAAAAAAAGAGAAATAGGGCTGGGGATTTAGCTCAGTGGTCCTGGCACCTGCCTGCAAGCGCAAGGTCCTGAGTTCGATCCCCGGTACCAAAAACCAAAAAACAAAACAAAGAGAACTATAAAATAGATCATTCAATGTGTTAAAAAAAACCTCTTAAAATCCATTTTTCTTTGAAATTCTGCCAGCCAGTTTTATGGGGAGTCTTTCAGAGTAGAACTATGTTTAGGAAACAATAATCAAACTGCAATAGTTCTGTCAGTTAACCTAGAAGTTAACGTAACTGTGCCCACGGCCCATTTAACTTAACAGCTTCCCTGTCCTGGAATTGTAGATAGGGCTTGCAATAATCATCTTATGCCTGGGTGCTGTGGACCAGTTCTTTATCAATTGTTTGGAAATAAATCAATCTCAAACGCTCAACTCCCCAAATCTGCCAACAAAATGTTCAAACAGATGATTATACTCTTGAATTGCAGAATCTTAAGGGGACCCATGATGAGGTCATTTAAAGTGACATGCAGAATGATAATGAAGTTGTGGACTTCATGTCTTCCTAAGGGTGAGAGGTGCTTTTCAGCATTAAACAAAGCAAAACTAAAGCTGCCCCCTGACTGAAAGCTGTCTTTGTAGTTTCATACCAAAGTCCTGATTTTACAGACAATAGGAAGGAAAGACCACAGTGCTCTGTGTGATGTGAAAATATTACATACCTAGATTCAGAGTGAATGTTATAACTCAGTTTTTTTTATCTAAAATTTAATAGAAATGCTATACTCCAAACAATAAAAAAGGAATTACACATTGGTAAGAGAATAGTAAAGGTTTCCAGTACTTTCACAGGCCAACCAAATGTCTTATTCTGCCATGTAAATGCAGTAAAAGGCTATCTGCATTAAATTACAGGATTTATAGTCAGCAGAAAAGTGAAACCATGTAAAGATAATTTTTTTCATTAAAATTTGGTTTTCTCTACTATCATATATTTTAAAAATATAGATGTCTTTTACTAATGAAGTACATCAAAGCATATTATGTTCTGCATTTTGTGAGAACTAGGCAATTTATAAATGCTATTCACATTTAATTAGTAGTCATTTCTTCTCCATAAGCATATTTACTCAGATCTCTTGTTCCTACGGCAACCCAGTGAGTACTACAGCTACAAGAACAGCCTAGACTAACCTAAAAAAGGAAGGAGATTAATGAGCAAGCTCAATATTAAGACTATAATGCAAAGACCAAGCACCGAGATTGGTAAGAGGAACATTACAAAGAAACTTCAAATAAGAAGCTCTTATTTCAAGGAGCCTATTTTTAGCAGCACAGATTTTATTTATTCGAGTGCCTATAGTATACAGTGAGTACAAGAGACCACTCATTTAGTGCTAAGTTCTGCTTAATTGGCTCACCACTCAGGTACAGTGTTGCACACATATGTACACATATACATACATGTATATAACTATAATCTGCCCACACATTTATCAAGGGACAATATAAACAATATTATAAGCATTTGTATTTGTGGATGTTTCTTTTAAGTGTTGTACTTGTTTAAAAATAGGCAGTCTTTTAGCTTTCATGTAAAATTATGTCATTAAACATTTATTAAAAATGATTGATATCTGAATGTTTATATTATTTCAAGGGTAATTCACAGATCAGCTCTTTATTCTAGTTTCAATACTCAACCATTATTAAAGGGTTGACTTGAAAGGCATGAATTCTTAGGGCAATAGGACAAACATAAACAGGAGAAATTTTACAAATATCCCTTAATTCTTCTTATAAATGATGCTTCTTAAAAATGTAGGTGGGGGAAGTAGGTGTTAGGAACTGAGGCCTAAATATGTTTTATATATAGAAAATTACATGATTTTGCAATTCCTATTAGTGATAATTTAGGAATAATTAAAATGTATTAAACTTTAGAGAAAAATAAAACAACAACAGCAAAATCTCCTGGAGTCAAACTAATTGTGCTTTAAATGTTGCAAATGGGTGGCGAAAATTATTGCACATTACTGTCCTAAAATCTCATTTTCCAAAATAATATGTGGAAGAGACAATGAATAGCAAGAAAGGCAAATTAGAAATCATACAACCCTTGTTACCAACTCTTGCTTAGTGAAAGTGACAGGATCTCTTCAGAACTGGGCAGTTTATTCTTTCTAGAACAACATAGAGGCTGTAGCATCGTTATCAAGCCTCTAAATTATCCAGCTTAGTGACCAAAAGTAAAAATGATTCCTCCTGACCTTTCCACATTGCTTCATTAACTCTAACTTTCAAGCAACAAGTAAAAATGAGAAGCTTTCTGCAGCCCCCTCTGATATAACTGATTAAGAGAAGTAGCCGCTCAGCATGCTCAGCATCTGCTCCGGAGCCTGGGTATCACTTCTGTAAGAAGCGAGGAAAATTCAGTGTACCGCCGGAAACGCCTGCCGCGCTGTCACTAGCGCTTGTTTAGTTCAGCCAGGACACTTCACGTTTGTTTCCTCTTCCATTTAGAGGGACAGTTGCAGCTGTGAGACAATTTGTATATTTTCTGCTGAGTTGTTAGTCAATAGAGAAATTATTTTATATGGTTTTATACATTAAACAAGGAAAGTGCATGATTAGTCTTTATAAAATATATATAAAATAAAAATTAATGGGCAACCAGTTCTGTTATCTCAGACCCAGGTGTTAAAATAATATCAACTCCTTTTAAAAGAATACATAATGGCTTCTATGTGTAATTTCCCTTTGTGAAAATGAGCCTTTTCCAGCAACTATTGTCTATGCAGTGAATTAATTACACTCACAATTGAATCACAAGGCATTTCTTCCCCAGATTATCCATGAATTTGAGTTCAGCATTTCTATAGGTACTTTGGTGCCTGTATGGAGAGTATTATAATACCAAAGAACACAGCAACTTAAATGCCATTCCCTGGGTTTTATGAAAAAGCAATATAGGAGAGTAAATAGGGCAAATACCAACAAAGAACCCCTCAGTTTGAATCAAACGATAAATGCAAATAGAAGAACTAAACCAGAGCAGAGAGTTAGGGGTAAACAGTGTGGTCTGAGTATTCCTTCCTGAAAATGCTCACCAGCCTATTTTAGGCAAAAATATTCTGCTATCTTTAAAAAATAATATCATAATCAGCCACCGGTAAATCCTCTTCGCTGAGCTTCTCAGGTAGAATTAAAACGCAGTCCCAGAGGCACCAAGAGATGAAAACTGAACCCTCTCGCCGCAGATAATCAGCACAGAAGAGCAGCTAACTTCTTAAATAACCACAATTAAATTTCACACACTCTCCTCTTCTCCCTGCTTGGTTTTCAAACGTGGGGTTATTTATCAGAGAAGAAAAACTGGAGGCTGCATCTTTAGAAGGCAGCCAGGCACTCCTAACCTAATTAGTGTTAGCCACCTCCGAAAATAAATCCCCTGAATCCTGCAGCTCCCAAATCACCCCGCCCCCACACTTTATGCGCATAAGCACCTGGCCAGCACTGAGCTGCCCGAGGATAGATAGACCTTCCTGCTCTGACCTCCCCAGCAAAGAGCGCTAAAGAGGGATTTGCCACGACCTTCCAGGAAATCAGGTAAAACAAAAACACGGGTTGATGTAGGCGATTTGCTTTGTCTGTGTTCAAACTTCATGCTCGCCACCACAAAATACAGCCCGGAAACTGCTCCAGCCTGGAAGCCTCCCTGCTCAAACAGAAGGCTCAGAAAAGAATGGAGATTTGCAGATCTGATAATGAGCCAGTTAATGACATAAATGATACCTCAAGAACCTCACTAAACCATCCAGGTCCTACAATTTAATCTGTAATAAATACTCCTGCATCATTGCGAGATGGCTGCTCATAATGGCAAATGAAATATGCTGGTATGATAGGTACAATAAATCTGGATTTTCCTATGGTTCCCTCAGGCTAGAACAATATGTAACCACAGTGCGCACTGTCAGGATGAGCAGATCTCAAAGCCATCATAAAATCTAAATGGGGACTAATTAGGAGGCCCTTCCCTTCCAGAGTTACTATTTCTATTGACATTTTCCATGCATGAGCCCCTCCATAACATCATAAGTCACCAAGATAAGAACTCCCTAGGTTATAGGGAAAAGGCTTTAATGGAGAAGTTGAACTCAAAGGCGATGCATAAATTTTCCTTTTGATACTATGGGAAGTCTGTGTTCAGTACTTTCTTTACAAACTTTCAAGCCATGAACAGGGTACTTTTTAATCCCTCTGCACACTTCTTTCCTGCTCGGCCGCTCCCAGTCTCTCTACACCAGTCATGTGAGTGTCAGGTGGTGCCCAGGGACAATATTAAAAGAGACTGGCCTGCTTGTAAAACTGATGGCTGTGGGTCAGGAGAGTGTCAGGGGGTGCACTTGGCAGGTTGGCTTCTGGGTTGAGGCCTTTTGGCTTGAGGATTCCTACTTCCTTAAAGGTCACTGAGAAATTTTCTGAGGATCTTCCTATTAGCAAAGGGGCAGCTTTCCTTAAACCAGCCCTTTTTGTGCAGCGAAGTGAATTAGTTCCTTTGATAAATTAGGATGCCATAGTCCTTAGGAACAGGAGAAATGGGCTGTATAGATTGTGTGTGTGTGTGTGTGTTTGTGTGTGTGTGTGTGTATGTGACCTTTGTTTTTAGCTGGGTTGGGAATAAGTCTCCAGGCACCTTGAAGCACAAAGGTGGTAGAGAGAGAGCATTAATGTTAAACTTCCTCTTTTGTCATCTACTAATGGCATAACAAGTTAACTTTTACGAGAAGCAAACTTCATTTAAAAAGGGAAGTAAAAGTAATACCATTGGTATCCTGTAAGTGTTAAAGTTTATATATGGGTAATTAAATAATATCTGTCAATATTGTTTCTTGTGAAATTCGTTATTTAATTTCAAAGGAACAAAATTAGGAAAATATTGTGAAAGGGTGATGGTTAACTTACCAATATTCTTACTTCCCTGTCTTTATTTTGTGCAAGAAGACACACCACATATTGTTTGGGGCAGTTTGTCTTGTGACATATAGGTTCCACACTACAGAGGCAGACCTCTATTCCTAGTTTAATTACTTGCAAGCATTATCTGGCATCTGTGTTTGTTATGGTATTTTTCATTACTGAATGAAAAGCTGAATGGGTTTAAAGCAAAGGAAATGCTGCTGAACTACTTTTTAGCAACGCAGCTGTGCAGGGTTCTTTTAGTGATCTTAACAATAGCCACAGTCTGGGGTTGTGGGTGTCCTCAGACACTTTTTAACCCAGAAGGAATGTCATCAACAACCAAGCCCATCTCCATCTTTGCGTAAAAGCAAGTAGCATGCAAACTTACACTCTGGCATGTAAAATTAGCTCTGATTTAGTTACTGGTGAAATAAATACATTTCTGTATAGATCATACTCTGAGTAGCAGATTAAAGACTCTGGTAGATATTTAGGGAATAGTTTTAGCTGCAGGTGCTTTGTTACATTTGAGTTTAAGATTAAACTGGTAGAATCTTAGAAGACACATAATCATTTCTGTGTATATCAATTTACTTTTACGCTTATGTATAAACTACTTTGTACAGTGGACCCTCGAGTTAAGACTGGCCTGACATATGAGCAACTTGAGTTATGACCAGAATTTTAGTCTTGAGTTACGACCCAAATGTTATCAGCTCATGCTTCCAGATGGTCTCAGATACAGATTTAATTCTTAAAGCTTTCTGGAAGGAAGATTACAACATCCTTTCCTGTGTGAGGTTAATTAAGAAATCCTGAGTCAAGGTCTCTCTAAGAATGCTGAGATCTGCCTATTTACAGGAGAGAGACTTTCAAGGCTGTGTAGAAGAGCCTGAGCCTTCAACTGACCAACTTGAGTTGCAATCAGCCCTCAGGAATGAATTGAGTTCATTAAGTCAAAGGTCCACTGTATTCTTATCTTCCAATGGGGTTGAATTTGTATCTTATTATTTTAGCAGTATTATTGCCCATTGGACATGTATAAAGTTTGTTGACCTCATTTAATTTACCTTTGCTACCAAAATGCAGTTTATATCATTTCATACTGAAAATTGTGAGAATGTCCTTGTAATATTTTATATCTTTATAGAAAATGGAGTGGTTACTTATAAATTACTTCTTTCTCATTACTGTAATGAAATACCGGAGGCGGCTGACTTTTTTGTTTAGGCCACAGCTCCGAGGCTCACAGGCATGACTACGGCATCAGGTTGGATCTGGTGAAGAACTCATAGAGGGCAGCATCATTGTGATAAAAGCACACGCAGGAGGAAGGGATCATAGTGCCAGACAGAAAGCCAGAGAATCCATCCAAGGGTCCTGAGGATTTTACAACAACTGAGAACCGTAAGAACTAATTGGTGTTCCATGAGAATGAACTTAGTCCTTTCTGAGGGCAAGCCTCCCCAGTGACCCATGAAGCCCCGCCTGTTACACATTTGCACCATCTCCAGCTCCAGTGGCACCACATTAAGGTCCACACCTCCAACACATGAGCCCTGAGGAGACAGTGAACCCACATCCAAACTACAGCAGGGAGCTTGACATCCAGGCCAGAAGCAGGAAGACCAGGAAGGAAGGACTGAAAGAGTCCAGGACAGAGGCAGCAGGGCAGGCTGCAGGGCTGTGCAGTGTGCAGAATTGGTCAGACTGGGGAAACATTTTGAAGGCATAATATACAGAATTTTTTAAAGGATTCAATGAGTATGAGAGTGAAAAAGCAGGGATGAGTAGAACACTTAATATCTTCTATAGTTCTCATTTAAAAAAAACATTGATAATATATTCATACTAACACAGAAGACAGAGTGATTATTTTATTGTGGCTCATTGTCCTTTATTTATTTTTGGTACCGGGGATTGAACTCGGGACCTTGCACTTGCAAGGCAGGTGCCGGAACCGCTGAGCTAAATGCCCAGCCCATGTCCTTTAATTTATACACATTCCAGGGACTCAGAAAATAATGATTGAATAGCTATAATGTTCCGAGGACATACATGCAATAGTGAATGAGATAGACAAGACCTCTTATCTCTCTGAGCTCATAAGAGAGGAGGAGCAGGCAATAAAAATCACAACAATAACAAAAAAGAACATGGTGATGTTTGCTGTGAAGTAACTGTCAAATTTGCTGTGCTTACACAAAATAATCACACCCATAAAAAAACCTTTAGGTTCACCTTTCTAGTAAGGATCTATATAAATGAACGCTTCTTCCAAAATTTCTGTCCAGACTATACATTTCTTTTATTAAACAGGTGGCATTGATTATTAGTGAAGTTAGAATAGTAGAGCTGTAAAAGATGACAGAATACCAAAGAGTCACTGACTCATGTGAAATATCTAGTAGATAAGCAAATAAAACATGTCAAATCTAAGAAAAGGTAGAAAACAAGACCCATTATGTTTTAGTCTTTTTCTTCATTTTAAGCTAAGGAAAAATAACTTACTGCAAATTTTAAAGATGTCAATTTCCACTGGAAGTTTTTTTTTTAAGGTTTTTTTAAATTAAACTGTTTTCAGCCAAAATGGATAATTCTGATGATGAAGTTGAATTAGGAGATTGGATTATTTGCTTAGTTTAAATTCAACAAATAATAATTTCACAACTTCTATGGATGATTTTATTTGTTCCAATAATTTTAACTGCTATTTATAATATGAATATTCAAGATTCTAATTATTTTAAGCCCTGAGAATCTTCTATCCCTGTGCCCTTCTGGCTCATGTACCTAAGTGTTGACTGAAAATATCTGCCAGGACAACACATATATACACACTTCAAAGTCTACACATTATCACATTTCCATTGTTTATCTTTCCAAACCAGTTTAGTTACTTTTATATTTGAATTTTCTCTAATTCATTAATCTATCTCACCAGTCATTTAATGAGAAACTATCTTCTTATTCCTTAACTTTCTGACAAGCAATAATTAAGCTTTACTAAGATATTTTATCAGAATCGACTGGTTTACTCAACAGTAACAATGACACAAAAATCTCAGTGGCTCTCCACAACAAAATTTCATTTCTCATTCTTTGGAAGTTTTCTGACTTTGCTTCTTTGTGAAAATCCAGCACCCGCCCCCCACCTTTGTTCTTATGGGACCTTGAATTATACACTGTATATGCAAAACATGACAGCAGGTCACTGAATAAGAGCAGGCAACACTTTTGATCTGGCAGTGACATGTCTTTCAAATCCAAAGCCTATTGGCCAGAACTAATCTCACAGCATCACACCGTAGTCAGGAACCTAAGAATATCAGTCTTGCACATGTCGGAAGGCCAGATGACCATGCTCACTGTGCCTTCTTACATGCCTTCATGGGTTTTTTTCCCAGGAATATTATCTTTATTAAAATGTTGTATTGGGCTGGGGATTTAGCCCAGTAGTTCCGGCACCTGCCTCACAAGCGAAAGGTCCCAAGTTCAACCCCCGGTACCACAAAAAAAAAAAGTTGTATTACTTTACTAGGGTCCTTCAATAACATTTTATAACAAAAGATTATCTTCAAAATGTGGTACTATTATGCAAGGATCCCAAACACTTCACAAATTACTTCAATTACTTTTAAACACCAACCTTAGTTGGAATATAGGAGAAACCTACATTTATGAAATCAGTCAACAGTAGCAGACTGAATGTGTCCTAAGTAGCTCTTAGGACTGAATGTGTCCTAAGGAGTTCTCCTTTTGTACATTTCCAAGTTTTGTTCTTTAATTAAAAGGGCAATTAATTTAGTCTCCTTTTTTTTTTAAAAAAGCCAAGTATTTCTTCTTTACATGTGACATGTTCACAGGCATAATCAGACCTTTTGAAGAATAACACACCAGTTTCCCTGATCATAGTAGCTTTGCAGAATGATGACATTACTCACAGTCTGGCAGGTAGCTTCCAATTCTCCATCATGGAACACATGGTAGTAACGATGAAACACGACTTGGGTCACAGGATCCTATAGAACCAAAGGGCTCAACAGGTTTGTCTTTACCAGTCTTTGTCTTGAGATGCCAGGGAACCAGTACATTTTGAGAATGAAAAGAAGTCCTGTTAGTATGAACAGGCAGCTCAGAATTAGTAACTGTCTTTGAACTGGATTCTTTCTCCTGAATGCCATCAATGGAGAGGACAGAAGATGCTGAGTTTTGACTGCCAGTGTTAGATTCTGCTCAAGCAATCCTTGTGTAGAATTATCACACTTTATCTCCTCTTTCTTCTCTTGGCTAATTCTGTTTTCTCTAAGATAATTGGACTTCTGATTATTATGCTCTTGTTCCATTGCCCAGACATAAATGAGTGCCTTCCCATCGGGTCTTAAGAGTTGAACAATTTCTCAGAAAGCTGCAACTCTACGCTCTGCTGTTGCAAAATGATGAATAACAGCAATGGATATGCAGGCATCACAAGACCCACTGTGAACTGGAACTACCAGTGCATCATAGACAAAGGCTTGGAATTGCCTCTCTCTACAAGTGTCCAAAGGTGTTTGCTACGATCACAATCAATCATATATAACTCCTTATTGATGCCAAGATACTTTCCATTTCCACATCCAATATCAGCCACTATCAAACTATCTGGCAAAGCCTTCAAAAACGCCACAATGTGTGGCCAAGGAGTATGTCTCGTGCTGCTGAAGTGTCCAGCGATCTCCTCAAAAACTCAATGACCATATTCTTGCTCCAGCTGTGATGCTTCTTTATCACTCTCTGGAAATGAGGGAGGAGTCTCTTTCCTCTGGCTGTCACAGACCAAAGAGTAATTACAGGTACCAAGCATGTGCGTTACTTTCCTAAATGTAAATAATGTTCATATTACCATCTTCCTTAAAGTTAAATCTCCAGTGTCACTGGTGATAATCCCACTTTTGTAATGCTCAGATGCTTGAGCAGCATCAAATTTTCTGGGTGTTATTCCATGGGTACAAAGATATCTAGATTCTCCTGTCATCACTAGCAAACTCTGACAAGGCAACGTAACTTGTACTGTAATACCATCTGGGTGCTCAAAATCTATAACAACCTCTGACCCCAAACTGAGAGAAATGATCTCATCCTCAAAAGCAGAATATGTGTCAGTATGAGCAGAAATTCCTTGCCCAGGTTCATACTGCTTTATGGTCAACTGATCAGGTCTACGTTTAATGTAACCTTCTGCCAATCATTTCTCCAGAAAGCTATTGCAAATATCAGGAAGACACTCAGGTAATGGCATATCTTTATCTACATTATTGTCCTCATAGTGGAATTCATAACCAAAATACTTTACTCATCTGTGTTTTAAAGATTCTTTTTTTGGTACCAGGGATCGAACTTGGGTCCTTGCTTTTGTGAATCAGGCAGCGAAACCACTGAGCTAAACCCTCAGCCCTTGTGTTTTAAAGATTTTTGAAAATTTTGATTGTCTATATCTTCTGTCCAATTAATACTTTCCAAAAGCATTTTCTTATCCTCAGAAGAAATAATTTTTTCTACTACTGTGAGACCTGGAGCTAAGACTTGATGCCCCAACTCCTTCCATTGTGCTTTTTCTACAAAATTCAAGTACAGAATTACCTTTTGTTCTAAATCATCCACTATTTCTTTTCCATTGAGGAAAGCATAAGTATTCCTGGATTCTTCTGTGGTTTTGTATCTTACAAAGGAGTAGGGCTAATTAGGTGGCATTAAAAGAGCTTCCATAAGTCCACATTTCTCTAAAACCAGGAGCAGTTGCTTCCTACTCACACCATTACCCAAACCACCATTGGCAACAACCAGGCTCTGCTTTTTGCCAGAGAACTAATATTCTATATTCTTTTACTTAACCTCCACGTACTTCACAACAAAGTACAGATATTCCTTGCTTAAGAACCAAGTTATGGTCCTATAGCTAGGTCATTCAATGAATTGGTCTCTGAGTAGCATAGGATACTGCCTCAATACCTTCATGTCTCAGCAAAGTATGCCTGCCTTTAATTTGTTTCCTTAAGAACTTCTTCTCAGTTTTACTGAGTTTGAAATTACTTTGATAGTTGATCTCCATAGCAATACACAATGTTCAGGAGTCAAAGTTCCAGGTTTGATTCTTAGCTTCACCACATACTAGCTGTATGATCCTGGTTGAGTTAATTATGCTTCAGCTTCTGGGCGCAGCCATGTTGGCAACAGCCGCACTACACTTCCCGTGAGTCACCTTCAAGTTTTTGAACCTGCTTAGGATACCTCAGTGCCTCCCGTTATGTATAGGATTCCATCCACTATCCACTGTTTTCTGCACCTTGCTCCCCACCCATCCTCACTCGTTGACTTGATTCAAGCAGATAGGATTTTGCCTGCTATGCTCTTCCCTTCTGTGCCTTCCTAACATACTGTGATCCTGAGAATCGGACTCAGGCCTTGTTTTGACCGGAAGGCACTGCCGACCCTCTGATAGAGCCATTCATAGCCCTCAGGGCTGCCAGGCCTCGTGGCAAATACCATTATAGCACTCACTACATCAGCATATCAAAATATTTTCATACAGCTATCAGAATCCACTGTCTGAATTACCATACCATTCAGCTCAGATTTCCAGCACTCAGTGTAGTGTGTGGCACATATTAGACTTTTATAAACCTTTGTTAAATTAAACAATTATTTAGATCTTACTACCTTATTTGGAATCTAAATAACATATCTAATATTTGTAGATGCTAAAAACAGTGAGGTACAGTAGGATATGTAAGGCTTAGATTAGAGAAAAGGGTTAGTTTTTCTTTTAATTGATGCACAATAGGTAGATATTAGCTAAATTAGTTCTTTTGCTTTTTAGCATTCCCTAGACTAAAATCTACATTTTCTAGGAGACATGGTGTCTAGAATCCCAATTCAGTTCTCTTTTCTTAACCTTCCCTTGAAAATGTAGTGGCTATGCAGTGTCTGTTCATAGTGGTGTGTTTTAGAGAAAAATTTCTCAGTTCTTTGGTATGGGGCAAATTGCTAAGCTCACAAGTACTTTATCAGTTACTTTGTAATTCTTTTATCTAGATGTGGAAATCTGGAAACTGCGTGAAAAAGAAAAGAGGACCCACAACACAATCACCCAAGAATAGACCCAAATATGCACACTCATACAAAACAAGTTATGAAATATAAAATAAGCAAATAAAGACTTCTGAGGCTCTTAGACTAAAGTCATTTTCTTTATGTTCATAAAATATTGGTATATATAAACTAACCAAGTATTTGTTAGAAAAATCACTTCTTTGAGAGTTGCATTGTGGTAAATAGAGATATTGAAATAAACTAATAATATATTAAACAAAGATAAAGGATAAATTTACTTTGAGGAAATCCTATTTTTTTATATATATATAATAAAGTGATTGGAATAGAAGTCTATATTATTTAATAATATTTTAGGTGTCTACAAATACAAGTGCACAGGCCTAAAGATCCTGTAAATAAATTGGCCAAGTTAAAGATTTAGAAAAATCAGTAAAGTAGTTCCTAATTTAAAAATATATTTATGAAGAAATGAAATACCTAAATCCAAATAACAATACTGACCTCCATGTTTTTGCGATAAAAATATAACTATCAGTCATTATTGTAAGAGATTTAGATTCATTATTTTATTGAATATATGAAATGACACTGTAAGGTGAATACTGTAGCCCTCCCATTTTAGAGATGAAGAAACTGATTTTCCGAGAGGTAATTTAACAAAGCTGAGAAATAGAAGTACCTAATTTGAAAGTAGATACTTGAAGTAGCTTCATGTTATCAGTCAGTATAATAATCAGGAAATTGGGCTTCTTTTCCTTCTGATTGCCAATCAAAGCAGTAGATTTTTCTCTTAAGTCATCTCATGTGATTGAATTACGAGCAGTTAAATACTTCTTTTAATTTTTTAATGCCATACCTATTTGATATATTATACTTAAAATGAAAAGAACTCTCTACATTAAAAATGAATAGAAATTAGCACTTAACCCTAAATTACTTTTTCTTTAGGGTCTTATTTCTACGTATGAAGTTTCTGTCCTCTCATTTGTGTCAACTTTTTATTATCTCAGTTTGCAAGTTAATTTTTTTTCTTAGATGACTTATAGTATCTTATCCTAATGACAGTTATCTGGCCCTCTAAATATGGCCTTCTGATGATTAACCTTTGGGTTGCCTGGGGTCATCCTGATAGAGGTTTAATTTTTTTAAAATGCAAATCTGGTCATCTGGGATATCCAAGTGGATAATCATCTCTTTTCAAAATTAATGATTCATATGGATTTTTTTAGGAAGTAACTACATTTCCAGTCTCTCCTGGTTTGTGTTGGCTGTTATTGTCATTTATGTATATGTATAATAAAATGATTTTTAGTAGTATAGTAGCACATAAGTATATTTCATAGATTGCATTTCACTTTATTGCTTCTTGAAGATGATGCATTTAAAAAAAAAATCAAAGGATTGTGGCAACCTTGTGTTGAACACTTCTATTGGCACCATTTTTCAGCAGCTCAGATGGTCATTGAAAGTTTTTTAGCTATAAGATATTTTTAAGGTATATACTTTTTTGTGGACATAACACTGTTACACACTTAATAGAGTAAAATATTGTGGAAATATAACTTATATATGCACTGAGAAACAAAAATAATTCTGTGACTTGCCCTATCTAGGCATTCACTTTACTACAATGGCCTGGAGCTGAGGCCACAAATATCTCTGAGGTATGACTGTACACACACACACACACATGCACACACACACACACACTCACACACATACACAACTTCCAGTAAAGATGGCATAAGAACACACTTTCAAAATCTGTAGCTTATAAGAATCAGCTAAAGTTACCACTGACAAGAAAAGTGGGGTTGGTGTATTAGACAAGAAATGCTAGGTTATGCTGCTTTATCAACAACCCTAAATTTTAAGTGACTTGACTTAAGGTGGTTTATTTCTTAATCACATTGTATATCAACATAGCTTTTTATCTATAACTATATATACATAACTAGAAGATGTACCATACTGTGAGAAATGTAAGGTTAGGGATACACGTTAGACCTACTCAGGTATCTCCAGAGGCCTATACTATGTGCTGCTTTGGAATATGATGTAACCTGGCTTAGAGATTTCCAATCCTAGCCCAGGGATTACTGAGTCTTTATGATAATGGGACCTAAAAACTCTGGTTGCCCTGGAAACAAGGCCACATCAACAAGATACAACTTTTATAAATCTGAACATAGCTTACCTTAAGAAGAGCTTAAACTCCTTTTATTAAGGAAACTAGTAACTGACTCAGATTGAATACAGGCATAAGAAAGGGGGAAAATTTCTCCAACTCTGAGAACAGTCTCTAGACAAAGAGCCTCCAGGCAGGGTCTTTGACTGCATATGGCCCGTACCATTTGTCTGCTCCTACCATCCATTCTGTGAGAGCACTGCCAGAACAAACTGAACATCAGATGGTGCCTAAGACTCATCTTTGACAAGAATCTGACCAAAGGGAAAGTTGTCCCTAGGGCAGCTGGCTAATTAGAATCAGCTTAGAGCCCTGGACATGATGGGAGCCCTGCTCAGTGGCTGAGGCAGATGTATGTTCTATCACAAAACATACTCTGACCAAAACCATGAAAAGGAAAAGTACATGTTGGGTGGTGTGGAGGCTCTTAAAGTTTCTGCCTGGAAATGTACCATTCCCTTCCTCATCCAATTAATTTGTCAAAGCAAATTCCAAAGAAGCAGTTTAAAGAAAATGCAACTCAACCACATTTCTAGAAGGTACAGACCTGGAAATACAAGATGAATAAATGCCGTGACCACTAACAGTGTATAAGTCAGTTCTGAAATATGAGAATGATTCTAACAAACTTCAAAAAATTTTAAGAGCTGTAGTTTGAAATGAGTAAAGAGACTTCTGCTTAGTGGAAAAGTATAGCTGCCTTATCTCCAGTACTTGGTCTGTATAAAGGCCAGTGCACAAATTCAGCTGTATTTTCATGCACTTATAATTAACAAAGAAAAATAATATTTAAAATATTACTTATAAAAGCATAGAACATGAAATACTTAAGAATAAAATTGATATATATGTGTAACATTATAGACTAAATATAATACAATATTGCCTAGGAAATGAAAGTCTTAAATACAGTATAGAGATATATCATGATTAAAGTTTGTAAGTTAATACTATTAAGAAATAAATTTTCTTCAAGTGATCCATAGTTCGATGCAATCCAAATCAAAATCTAGAAAGATTTTTGTAGCAATGACATACTGATTGTATGGATCTTCAAAAAACAGTGGTGGTGATCTTATGGCACTTTTAAGACAAAAGATATTAATGCATGAGTTGTTTTTTCTAAATGAAAACCTCAATATTCAAACTTAATTGGAATGTTGGCACTTTGCGATAAATAAGTGTGTTTTGGGTTGCAGTTTGGACACTTGTATGTAAAAGTATTGCCATCACTGACCTAGAAGAACCAAATTGTCTTGGAAAAGAAGAACTAAGTTTAAGCACTTAAGCTGCCTAACTTCAAGACTTACAGTATTCAAGATACAGTAATCAAGAGTATGTTACATCTGTAAGAATAGAAAAAAATTGGAAGAATAGAAGGACCCACACACTCCTATAATCAATTGATTTTAACTAAGGAATTACAATAATTCAATGGAAAAAGGCAAATCTTTCACATTTATGGTTCTGGAAAAACTAGTCATCAATGTATTAAAAAATGAATTTCCACTTAAATTTTTTACCAAATAGAAAAATTAAATCAGCAAAAATTATAGTTCTTTGCAGAAAACAATATAAAAACTTCATAACCATGTACTACACAAAGACCATTAAGAAGCAGACCTAGATAATCTCTCTCCATAAAAGAAAAACAAATAGGAAAGATGAGTGCAATTAGAGTTTAAAAGTCTCTTAAAAAATATTATTAAGAAAATTAATAGACAAACCTCACAACAGAGAAACTATTCACAGTAAATATTTATACCCAAAAAAGGATTTATGTTCAGAATGTATATACTGGTCCTACAATACTAAAGTAGAAATAAACTCAATAAAATAATGACCAAAAGATGTGAATAGGAAATTCATAAAGAACGACACATGAATTGCCCATTGAAACATTGAAAAGTGTTCAATATCATTAGTCAGGGAAGATAAAAACCATAAATTATTATTGGCACAGACTCATTAGAATGACACAAATTTTAAAATTTCTGTACAATGGGAAAAGAACAGTTTTCAGAAAACAATGATGGGAAAACTTCAAATCTACATGAAAATAATTAAGTAGAAACTTTGCTCTACTCCATATACAAAAATTCACTCAAAATGTATCAAAGACCTATACTCAAGTGTGACAACTATAAAACTCTTAGGAGAAAACTTAGGGAAAAAACTTCCTGAAGTTGAAATTGAAAAAGATTTTTTAGATACAACATCAAAGCATAGGCAGCCAAAGGATAAAACTAGATCACTTGGATTTCATCAAAACATAAAACTTTTGTATACTGAAAGGAGATTGTCAACAGTGCAAATTCAATCATGAAATGAGATTAAATATTTGCCAATTGTACACATGGTAAGGGATTAACATTCAGAATATATAAAGTATTTCTATCATTCAACAACAATAAAACAAGCTAATCAAAAAATAAGTAAAACTTGAATGGACATTTCTCCAAAGAAGATAATATACATAGTAATTAAGACTGAAAAAAATCACCTGTCATTAACATAATGCAAATCAAGACCATGATGGGTTATCACTTCATACCCACTAAGGTGGCTATTATAAAAAATAAGAAAATAAAAAGTGTTGGCAAAAATATGGAGAAATTAGAACTCTTATGCATTACTAAAGGAAATGTAAGATATCACATTTGCTCTGGGAAACGATAGGGCCATTTCTCAAAAATTAAAAAGTAG
The DNA here is from genome assembly GCF_000247695.1 of Heterocephalus glaber. The sequence goes on along the minus strand of NW_004624732.1, from coordinate 8,991,915 downwards.
AATTAACATAGAATGCAGCCTTTCTACTTCTGGGTATATATTCAAAAGAACTGAAAACAGGCACTCAAATAGATAATTGTGTACCCATGTTCACAGCAGGATTATTCACAACAGCCAAAAGGTGGAAAACAACCCAAAGATCTATTGACAGATGAATGGATAAATGAAATATACATACAACGGAATATTATTCAGCTTTAAAAAGGAAGAAAATTCTGACACATAATACAGTATAGATGAACCCTGAAAACTTTTTGCCAAAAAAACTAGACACAATAGAACAAATATAAAAAGCACCAATTTATATATATGTATATATATGCATATATGTATGTATATAGATATATATGTATATAGATATATACGTATATATATGTATATAGATATATATGTATATATATGTATAGATATACATGTATATATATGTATATAGATATATATGT
>NW_004624732.1:8937557-8950415 GCF_000247695.1 Heterocephalus glaber | reverse complement strand
TTGAAATATTTATACTGTTTTTGTGGTGCTTAATTGTATTTGATTTATACAAAATTTATCTAATTTTTCTTAAAAATAAATTTGAGGCATATTAAAAATAATGACATACAAATATCTGACTTTGGAAAGTATGTAATTCAGTAAACATTTAAGCTTGCTACCATAATGCCACTCATTTCAACATATGTTTCATGGAACATTTAAAAATATAATTTGATATGAAAATATGTTTTATGTAAAACATCTCAATAAATTAGTATAGTTATAATAAAGGCTTTTGGTGTGTCATTATTATCTAATCATTCACATACATATTTGTTGAGTAGCTATTACATGTTTAAAAGGTAAAATACTATGCAGATAAGTAAGGTGCACTATCCTTGTCTTCAAGATTTTAATTTCATTTGTTTAAGATAAACTTTGAATGTAAAAGAATGAATTATAATTCCAGACCATAAATTATTATTAATAGCTTTGTAGAAGTAAATAAATGGTTTTGTATGAAAGTACAGACAGCAAAAAATAAAAACAAAAGATAAAGAAAATGATTAAGACTATACAGAGGAGCTAGAAAGTAAGAATCTTTCATTATTGCAAAGGATCAGAAATGATTGTGATAGAGAATTCCAAACGCATACACATGAACTACATTATTAAATTATGAAGAATCAAATGGCCATGTTACACTTAAGATATATGGAATATAGTAAAAACAAAGGAAATAATCACCAGAATGTAAATACGAAGGATCTAGGCTAGGTTAGTCCTTCAATTTCAGGATAAGAGTTATGAGCTTTATCCTAAAGATAGAGTTGCTGAGTAGGAATGGTAAAATGAAATTAAAGAACTTTGGAAGGGAATATATGATTGAAAACTCATTTGGAAGCTATTGCAATGTGATTTCACATTAACACTGACGGTATCCAAAGAGTCTCAAGTAGGAAATAGACTATGAATGAAGGAGAGTGGGTGAACCTCCAACATACTAAGAAAGAAGCTTTGATAGAACAAGGTGAATAAATTGATAAGGGGAACAAAGGACAGGGAACAATCAAAGAATATGCAATACTCTACTGGGAGATGTTGTGACCTAGAGCACAGTCACTTGTAATATTAATTCGAAGTTGAGGTTTTTTTGGAAAGAGGAAGGGTGAGAGAGAGAGAGAGAGACTCAAAAATAGTATTTTTATTTTCATATATTTAAAAACATCAAATCATTATATTAACGTTTATAACTAATTTTGAGTTTACCATTGTTTTGAAATTTTACAATGCCAGTAATTTGTCAATTGAATCAAAATTTTGAAATTATCCCGGGAAAAGATTTTTTATTAAAACAATTCTTTAGGTAAAATGACAAGTTAGTCTATAACAACTTATATATAAGTTGTATAACTCATATATAAAATGACAGCAAGTTTGTGTCATACAAACTACCTCCAGTAAAGCAAGATAGCTGAAAGGTAAAGTTTATCAGGACTATGAATTTTCTTATGATATTTCTACTCATTTTAACTGCAATTCAAGGCTACTAGTCCTACAGCAGAGAAAAAAACTGCATTTTTGTTTACTGAAAAATGCTAATACAGACTGTTCTCTCCAATAGTTTAGCTCTTAAATGTCTCCCAATGGTCCATGGATTGGAGGATTTGCTCTCAGCTAGGCACTTTTGGAAGGTGGTTAAACAACAAAGGTGGTTTAAGTCATTGTGAGCATGACCTCAAACGGGATAATGCAACAGGCCTAAAAGCAAGAAGACCAATAAGTCATTGACTGGCACCTCCCAAACTGTGAGCCTAAATAAATCTTTCCTCTTTATTAGTTGGATATCTCATACATTTGCTATAGTGACCAAAACCTGATTAACAGAGTCCCAAAGAAGTACAACAAATGAAGGACAATACCCCTGTAAAACATCAACCTTCTCTCAGGATATTTGCCTAAATGCCCATTACTTCCCATTCTTCTTGCCATTTAATCCCTTTAATAATGACTGAAAGTATTTCAAGTTAGCATCTCAGAATCTAAAACATTGGTAATGTCTAAGTAAATGACTGAATAAAAGAAACAACTATAGTATAATAGTTTGGGGTTCATTTTCTATAATTTTTTTACATGCCATTTTTTGATAAGATATTTCAGTATATTTTCTAAAACCTCAAAAACCCATAAGATAAGATTCTGGCTGCATAAAAATATTATCTGTACAATGCTATTGAGATCTGATTCCGAGTTACAAGAGTGACTCTATATGCTTTTGTTACCTCTGTGATACTTTATAAAGGGTAGAAAGATTTTTGTACCTTCAAAGTTATTAACTGTTTTTCCTGAAACTATGAGTACACTTGCTTTTTTAAAAATCATGATACTAGTGTCAGTAAAATCAGCAAAAACAAACAAACACAAACCTTGGAAGGCTACAGCTAATTGCTCTTTAATCCCTTAGGTTGCAACTGTCATTGAGCAAAATTCATGTGGCTGCTAGAAGAAAATAAGACTGCACACATTGTCCTTACTGAATATATATATGCACCTGGAATTATAGGTATAGATAGAAGTGTGTGTGTGTGTGTGTGTGTGTGTATGTGTTGGGTTAATGATGTGAAAATGAAGAAGAGGTATAAGGGAGAAATATGATCAGTGAAAAGAAAAAGAAAGACAGAGTAGGGAAAGAGAGGAAGAGAGGGGGAAGGAGGGGGGGGGGAGAGACCATACAAAAAGGTTATATTTCAGTTGGCATTACAAAGATAGATTTTAAGCATCAATAAAGAACAAAGAAAATTGTATTAATCTCATTTCCTGTCTCTGGGCCACAATAAATAACACCAACAACTTAACAAACCAGCTCCAAAGGCTTTAAGCCACATGGTCAGATACAGTCACAGCAACAATTTCACTCTTGGTACCAAGTTTGTGTATCAGTCACCTTTTCATCAGGGGGAGACAATGCCACCAATATGCATAATTTAAGGGTGGATAGGTTTAGTTTGGCTTATGGTTTCAGGAGATTCAGACCTTGGTAGATTGGCTACAAAGCATGGTGGAAGGTTATGGTGGTCCAGAAGCAGAGGAGAACAGTGACAGAGAGGAAAGAGCAGGAACTAGACACAGTACCCAAAATCATGCTTCCATGACCCATCTAGATACAAACAAATGTGTGATTGCTAATACTCTAATCTCAAGCCAATCAGTTTGACACATTAGATTTAAACACTTCAAAAGCTAAGCTGAGAGGATTATCTAATGGTAAGATAAATAATGTTATGCTTTTGCCTAGAGCCAGTGGGAGTTAATGAGTGAGAATGGTCTGTTATTTTGAGAAGACAGTTTATTTCAATCTCAGAAAGAGTTCCTTGCCATTTTAATTCTTTTTTACTCATTTTCTTTCTTTTTCTGAGTATTACACAGGTGGGCCTATATATATATATATATATATATATATATATATATATTTTATATATACTATATATACTATATACTATATATACTAAAATTACTTAAATTGTAGTTAATTGATTAAATAAAATTTAAATTTATCTAGAATAAAAATGGGGTTTTTAGATGGGGTTTTCATTTATAAATTTTGAATAATATAATTTTATGCATCATGAATTAGTATTCAATCCAACTACCAAAGAATTTATAGATTTTTGAGATCATAAACAAGTACTTTTTAAACTAAAAGACTATTCACAAAGGAACATAAGCTATATCCTTCTGTATTAAGATAAGAACTAATTGGTGCACATTTAGTGTTGGTTAATTATTTTAAAAGTCTATATGTCATTGCCCATGTTGCCTCATTCAGAAATATTTTTAACAGAACAATCTTGTGACAAACTATGCACCTAGGATTAAAACTCTTAATCAGAAATGGTGATTCTTCTGTAGTCTGATTAATAAATAAACTTGGTTTGAAAAGTGTTCCCTCAAAGAGTTGGCATAAGTGGGGAGTAGGCAAATGCATTTAAAAAAACTTAACTTGTGGGTCCCCTATTAGATATTCTCTTCTAGTATCTGTTGAAAGCTCCCTTAAACTTAGATCTTTGAAAACCCTCACTTGAAGGTAAAGTATTTAGTTAAATGTAATAGGACTATTAGGTCATACTCTTACACATCTATAAAACTAATAGATTATATATAGCATTATGGGGATAACTATTCACCTGTCAATGTTTTCTTTCTGGAGATAGATAAAACCTTTTACCTATTAGGGTTAATTCAGTTTTACATAAGTAAAACTAAGTTTTAAAATTTATATTTTTGTTTGCTTTTGTTTCAGATGTGTCATCCACAAATAACTTTCTTTTCTGGTGGTATTGTCTGAATTCCTCTGAAAAAATTTAGGTCAGTTTTATAAAGTACAAATCAAAAGCATTATGCTTCAGTTGCTGTTCTGCTGCCTCTATCTTTCATCTTGCTCTGTGATGCTGCATTTACACATGTATGGACTGCATCAAATCACAGGCTTCTTTGTATTTTTCTGTCTAGGCGGGAGCATGATGACTTTTCTTTCACTTGTTGCTCTTTGTCTTTGATGTATGTTACCCTTACAAAGTCGGTTTCTTTGTGTTTATCAGCATTCCCATCCTGAGCTTCTCTTTCCATGTACTTCACAAAGTTACATTTCCCTGGTCTGGTCTCCCACTTTTAAAACAAGGTCTGTACTTCCAAGGCTTTCTAAAGCACCACCATGTAGCCAGTCCACAGCTCACCTGGGAGCTTGTTACAAAGCAGAAGCTCAGCTGCGGCAGTCTTGATGAACCAGAAGCTGTACTTTGACCGATCTCTGAGTGAGCATACATAAGTGACAGGCATGACTCTAAAGGGTTGGCTGCAGCTCTACAACTTTCAAGATAATCGTCCACATGTTCTCTCTGGCCATTAGTACCATCAAATATTACCTTCACAGATCACTTAACATCATGGCAGGACTGCATCAGCCTGGTGACAGCTGTCTGTGTCTACACGGATACTCATATTACAGTGATCTTTCTATCTCTCAGTGTTTTGGGTTTGGCTATTCATCCTGACAAGCTAGTTGTAAGTGTGAAGGAGGGCCCTGTGATTAGGAAACAATAGGCTAGAAATTCATCTCCATAATCTTCAACTTCAACCTTGAAATCTTCCCTTTATACTTACCTGAAATGCAAAAACCCTCCATTTGGCATATTTATTAATGCAGCTGTTATTAAACTTCTGCTGCCCTAGCAGCAAAGTCTATTACGTTTAACTCTTTCTTCCATCATTAGGGAGTTATTCTTGTGTTCATTATTTTGATTGAGAGAAACAAGTTTTATTTGTAGAATTGGGAATATTATTGGCAGAATAGCCTCAGAAATGTGTAGTCTATTCTTCATTAATATATTAAAAGAAATGTGTCCTAATCATAGCAATTTTATTGTTAAGGTTTGGAAGTGGTTTGCAGGAGCTTTGGTATGGTAGTGGATGATCTTGAGTTTGGTAGTTTTTTATTGTATTTTGAAGTCTTTGAACTAGCCAAACAAATTGAAGTCATTTTCAAAAGAGAAAGATACACTGCACATTTAAGTATGGAATTATAACATAGAAATGAACTACTGTTCTTCAACTGTGACTATTCGTCTATTGGACCTGGTGGAGATCTCTCCCATGCAGTAAATGTGTAACATGAAGAGAGACAGATGATGTCTTACATTCTTTTGTGGAACAATATTTTAAATGAATGTTAGACAATACAGGAAAATGAACAAATAATATATATTATAGTTTGTGATGCATGAGAACTACATATATAATGAAATCCTCACTGCAGCACTGTAATATAAGTTGCTGACATAGACATGAATTAACAAGGCTTAAAGCCTTTAATATAAATTGACCACAAAGAATGAGAATTTTCAGCAGACTGGTAATTAAGAATTTAGAACATTTAGAATTACTGAATCTGATCATGATAAATCATAGGCTAACATAAAGATGTAATTGTGTAGGTTTTATCTTTCATTTTCAAAGGTAGTTGTACTATTTCCCTAGGCTAACACAAAAACCTCACGTAAACTCAATATTATGAATAAATATCATTTACTTAATGCCTATATCTATGTAAGAAGAACATGTTGCTTTTGTAAAAATTTTAATGATGTTTTGAGGTATTAGGTTATAGTAAAATATAATTAAATCAATATTAAATATAGTATAAATTATATCTTAAGTTAAACTATATTTTATATTAATGTTAGTTTAGGATTTATGACTTTGAAATTATGTTGTTACCTGTTTGCAAACAGTATAAAGCTTACCATTTTAAAATTAAATTCTCTGTAGATGTATAAAGAATAGAAATTCAAAGATATGTAATACTTAAAATTAAAAATTCATTTTAAATTGTGTATTCTTCATATATGATTAATGATTTTATGGTTTTGATATTTTTTTTATTCCTATGCTGTAGAAAGCCCACATACAATATCCTATGACGATGGTACTGTTTTAAGGTATTATGAAAATTGTGGATATATTGTTGGTTGTTACAAATATTAAAGAGGACAAATGGAATTTGTTGGACAGAAGAGAGGATATTAGAGATCCTGTACTGCACTGGAAAGTCCCTAAATTGAAGAACTGAACAGAACTCCTCATGACATTTAAATATATTTTCAGGTAAACATTCAGGAAGCTGAAAATATTATTGAAAATAATCCAAGTACAGAATTTTTCTCAATTTCCAAATTGAAACAAATTGGGAATAGTTGTAATGTGTACAAAATATTTTAAGATTGCAAAAGAAAGCATAAGTCATCAAAATAGTAAAAATTTCAGTGTACCATAATTTGGTAAAATTTAGCACACTATGTTGGAAAATTCTAATTTTTATTTCCTCATATTGATTTAATTTCCTTCTTTCCTTTCCCCTAGGAAAATTCTAGTAATTATCAACAACCTCCTTCATGGTATGAGAGACACTGCTTAAATATTCTGTGTTTTTGGTTGTGTGTGGCAATTTTTCATAAAAGGACAAGCATTTAACTACTTACCTTTATTATCTAATATAGCTGTTTCCAAGTCTAATATATGGAAGTACACATACATGCACACATATACACAAATACAGACATTATTTCCTTTCAGTTATCCTTATTGAATTAATATTTTAAAATTATCTGTGCTGGTAAGTTCCATTTTCTGTAAATTTTAGCTCATTATAATAATGGAGAATTACAACATATTTATTATAAAATGGAGCATTTTGGGTTTAATGAGTTTGAGAACCACTGTGTTAGGACCATCTGTCTCAGTAAGATTGATGTCTCCTAGCAGGCCACTTCCAACACAGCCAGTTGTACAGCAAAATTTTTTTGGTAGAAGGGCAAAGGTAAATGACACAGAACAGTGGGTGGTGCTTGGGTTTTTTCTGCTGTACACTTGCTGCGTGATTTTGGGTGGGTCAGTTAATTTCCCTAGGCCTAAATTTTCCTTCTATTAACTGAAGGTGTTGCATTTGATGAACTTTAAGATCCCGAAGACATGATGGTATCATAGATGGGAATTTATTTCCATAGGGGAGAAACTATATACAAAAACCTATATATTTGCCATGTTCATAGCTGCATGAAAAGTGTTTATAGTGATCTCCAACTCTTCTTGATCAAACCAATGGCATGGGTTTTTATTTTTAATACATACATAAATATGGACACATGTATGACAATGGGTATAAATGTGTGTATACATATACAATGTGTGATTATCTACATATTGTATCTATGGCACATATATTTACACATATAAAGATTATTCATCATATACACATAAAAAATATGCTCCTCACATATATGTGTATGTATTTATATATATTTATATATTTAGATAGATGATAAATAGATAACTTTACCTCTGATATGTTTAAGGGTACATGCAGTTGTGCATTTTAATGGTTAATTTCCTTAAAGCCTAGGCAAGAATTTCTGAGTGAAATATACATGGTAATACATGAGAAAATTACTTGTCCTCAGATCATGTAAAGAGTTGGTTAGAAAAGGGCACATTCATCTTCATCCTTAGGGTAGGCCAGCATTCCCTCTTTCAATTCCCATTTCCTTCTCTCCTCAGCCACATGTACCTTGCCACCTTTTTTCTTTAAATTATCAAGAGGAGGCCATGAGATGAGGAATACTTCACTGCAGGTGGTGATATGAAACTGACAAGTAGTTTATAAACTAGCCCTACCCTATTGCTTGGAGAAGCTTTATAACTGATTGTTTTAATACCAAAGTGACACCAAAGGAGGTCAAGTAAATAAATATGCAAGCCTCACCAGTTCAAAATAATAAAATTTCAAAGTGTGCAAGCCTGCTTGTTGAACATATGTTTGAGGCACGGCTAAGCCATCTGGCTCAGTGTCAAGCATTTACACCAACTGCAGTCTTACAGTACCTGACAGCAGAAAAGCTTTATTCCCCTGGTGTTTGGGCACAAATGGAGAAATATTATTGAAATGATTATCTGCATCAAGACTCAGATTTGCTTTGACATTTAGCTGGCTCTGTTTAATCCAAAGGGTTGTCTGAATGAATAAAGAGAAGGGTTCCTCCAGAAGATGCTGTGAGCAGCCAGGGAAAGCCAAATGATTAATGAGACTGAAAGGCAGGGTGGACCTGCCCACCTCCACCCAGACCTTGGTGCCAAGAACTGAATATGAAATTAGTCTGAGGCTTTCCGTGGCTTGTCAGGAAGATTCTTTCACCCTCACATGGGCTCTCAGTTTGGTATTCTGGAAACAAAAGGAACAGATACCTTACCCAATATGGAGAAAATGAAGAGCTTGGGAGAAAGCTTCACGCTATAATCAGAACATTTCACATTCAAACACTTTTTGCTTCTAACAGCTCTACTGGAGGCATTTAGATATTATGTTAGGAATAGAGTTTCTTGTAGGAATCAGAAAGCTAGTGCTTGTTGCCTGGTTTCTCTTTTGGCAGCTGGTTTCTACATGTAATGGTCTTTGTATCAAGATGATTTCATTTGGCTTTGAATGCTATGTTTCTCTGGTTATTCGGTGCTGTCATTCACCTTAAGAAGGAATACTAAGCTGAGTTTCTTGAAAAATGAGGTCCAATACTAGTTTCAGCTCTCACCTATGCTTAACCAAAAACACACATCTTTTTAGTTAAGGCTAATTAGCAAGAAGCATAACAAAATGTTATAATAAAGAAATAATAACAATATTAATAGTATAAGTATCCTAACTTGGAACTGTTTATCAAAAAGTCTGAAGTTCATATATGCTTTATCTGATTTTTAGTTATATTGTACCTTTTGGAAGGTGAGTTTTAGCAATGATTGTTGATTTAGATTTGAAATTACTTGGGTTGTTTGGATTTCATAAGAATGTTAGACATGATTTTCTCCTCACTCTTACTTTTAATTAACTTTTTATAGAGATATGAATGAATTCTAATGAACACAATTGGCAGGCTAATTGATTTGTTTCAGAGCACAGAGAGTGATCAGTATGCTGGCAGCATTGTGAGATACTATTCAAGGATGTCAAACAGTTTTTGGGTTAATTTTCTGGCAGAGGTTAGTTGAGGAAACTGCTTAAAATATGTACTGTTTTTGATTTTCAAATCAGTGTCTGTTTTTTAAAAAATTGAGTGAATTAAAAGATATCTATTTCTTAGAATTTATAGTGTCTTAAATTATCACATTGCCACTTGGGAGTTGCTTTGTGTATTCTGTATGTATTAATAGAATACTTTTACATGTGTTATGCACTTGAGAATATTAGACAATTTTAAGAAGATGAAGCATTCTTATTGCAAGAAAAGCCAAGAATATGCTACTTTGTTTTAAGAAATTATTTTTAAAAGTTACTCAGAAACGGTCAAAACAAATCCTAAAAGCAATTGTTTAAATAAAAAATAAAGCATACCTCCATGAGGTTACTGTTTTGCCTGGGATCTCACTTTAAAGCTTTTGCTTAAATAAATTCCAGGGAAATGACATTCTTTTATAGTGTTAACAATGAGCGGGTGAGAAAATATATTATGACATAGTTAAACACAAGGCTATAATTTCTAAACTGCATAAATTACATGTTTTTCCCTATTATGATACAGACAGCCAAACTGAACATTTTTGAAAGAAAATGACCAATGTATGATTAATTGCAAGCTCACAGATTTTGTAGCTTCAAGAGTAAATCAACTGCTAAGAAGTGCTAACTTGCTAAAATATAAACTAATTTTAGTCTCTGGATATTAAAATATAATCCATCTTTTTCCTCCATTGGGAAAGCTAATTAGAAATTGTGACTGGCAGAAGGAGGAGAACCCAGAGAATACCAGAATCAAGTTCATGTGCTTAAAATCTGAGCCAAAAAAAGGTAGCCAGATTTTTTCATTCTTTACATTTCACCTACTTAAGTTTCCTGAAACCAGCTTATGGCAATGACTGCTGCCCAAATGTGCAAGCGACAGAACAGAGAATTTGTGAAAAGAACACATTTAGTTAACATAGAATGCTACAAATATGATGCAGTGAAGATAGAGAAATGTTCCATGGATTCCATTGGTATACTTCTCAAAAGATCTGACCATTTACATATAGAACATCTAACAGCAAGAATTTGGGGAAGGCCATCAGATAATTAACAATTGTATTTTGAAACTTCATGTATTAGGAAACTTTACAAACCATGAGCTAGTCTTGATCTTAAGTTAGCTGGACTTAAGATTATACCTTTCATTAAAGGTATAATTAAAAATTATGGGGTTGAAAATGCATAATGAATAAATGGAGTATGTATTATCCACATATCTAGCTAGAACACTTGCTGACAACTTCATAGTTGCTCTTTTATAGTACTATAATTTTATTTCAAAAATCTTTAACCTGACATATTTTAAAAAATATAAGTACACTACTAATCCTTTTCACAATGACTGAGATTTGTCAATTAAATAAACTATGGGCGTAACAAAAATCCAAGAAGATTCCCTATCAATGTGATGATTTAGTGAGAATAAATGAGTGAATCAGAACTGCATAGTTTTGTAGAACAACCTTATAATAACCACATTCCTTATTTGCCATTGAAGAAGGAGATTCAGGCTAACATTTCATAACAGAAATAGATAATACCAAATGTGGAGTTGATATTCTATCAGCATTCTAAACATATTAAGTTGCATGAAAATTATCCATTGGATAGTGTTATGGACATCTGGAGTATATGTATTGATCTAACACTGAGATTAGTTACAATACAGCTTATAAATAATATCATAGATTTCTTCAAGGAATTTTAATTAAATTTAGTATGTATAACAAGAAAATGAATTTCTCAGGTTTATTTGGAACAAAACCCATATACATCCTTTCCCTGCCCTTAATAAGTAATTCTAGCTAGCCAGAATTCTAAACTCGAAGGTAATACAATGAAAATAGCAATTGTGAGTCATTTTACTCATGAATAAGAGCTAAACTTCCAGGGTTGTTATTTTGGCTTAGCTACTTCTCAACTGTGAAATGTTGGGGAAAGTATTTTAAATATTTTCCTTACTTTTCTCATCTACAGGATAACAATGGTACCTACCTCATAATATTGTTATGGGAATTAAAGACATTTATATATAAAAAATAATTGAACAAATGTCTGGCATATAGTAAAGGCTTAATAAATGTTAAGGCCCATATACATCCAAGTATAAATTATACAGCCAAGTATAAATTATATGCACTTATGGAAATAAAAGTACCTTTCTTTCGATAAGGTTCTTTGTTTTAGTGCCTCCAACATGAAGTAGCTCAAAACCAAGAAGATGAATTTTGAACAAGGATACAGAAGAAAACTTGTATTTCTGCATAAATCACAGTCATATCTTAGGAGAAGAGCTCAGGGAGCTAAGAAGTTTAGTTATGTAGAGGTGGAATTAAATTGCTCCAGTTTTTCAGTTCACTCCTGAGTCACCAATATTAGATTTTAGTCAGAAGTTTATGTTTCATTGAAAAGAATTGTATTATTTTTAAAGGACCTAGAACTAATTTATGAATCATATAAAGGTTAACAATTATAATTTAGGGCTTCTTCTCTAAGAATAGTTGTCATTTTGAATCCAAACACATTTATTTCAGTTGTCATGAATCATCACCAAAATCCACAATGTTTAGTACTATTATTATTCTCCTTTTAAATGTGTATAAACATTTTCAGAGTGATTATTTAATGTACAATAGGTTACTTGCTTGTTAATAATGGAGGCAACATTCAAATGCAGGTTTAGTTAAGCTAAAAGCAACATTATGTATCACAGGAAATAAGAAAACAAAGGAAGTCTGCCCACACCCTACCAAGGTCCCCAGTAGCACGGAACACGCCAAATCAGCCCGCTGCAGACAGGCAGGTCTGTGCACGGCCTACCGAGGTCCTGAGTCACATGGAAGACACTGAATCACCCTGCTACAGACAGGCAGCCACCTGATTCCACACTACAAAGACACAGAGGACACCAGACCACCAGACCAAGGTACTGAGTCCCACTGTTCCCGGCCTAGAGGTAGGGGCTTCTGAGCCATCATCCCACTGCTCCTGGTCCAGAGGAAGGGGCTTCCCAGTCACCATCCCTCCCGCAGCTCCCAGCCCAGAGGAAAGGGCTTCTAGGCCACCATCCCTCCCACCGCTCCCGGCCCAGAGGGAGGGGCTTCTGAGCCACCATCCCACTGCTCCTGGTCCAGAGGAAGGGGTTTCCGGGCCACCATCCCTCCCACCGCTCCCGGCCCAGAGGGAGGGGCTTCTGAGCCACCATCCCACTGCTCCTGGTCCAGAGGAAGGGGATTCCATGCCAGCATCCCTCTGGCTGCTCCCAGCCCACAGGA
>NW_004624732.1:8861687-8899990 GCF_000247695.1 Heterocephalus glaber | reverse complement strand
TGGAGGGCGTGAAGGTAGGGCTAGGAATGGGGAAAAAATAAGAACCAAGATGCATTATATAAAGGTACAATTCCCAATGAGAAATGTAATTGTGTTGCATACCTACAATGTACCAATAAAAGAATTTAATACAACAAAAAAAAAGATTAGTAACTGAGAATTAAGTATTAGAAAAAAAAAAAGAAATGTATGTAAATCATGGTAGATATAATTTTCCTGGTTTAAAAAATGGATTTTTAAGAAATCAGTTCATGTTTCCCGACTGTAGCCAAGTGAATTGAAGAAATAGAAAAATCTATCAAAACACATTTGTAGAGTAAACCTGCTAATCTCAAATTTTATGCTTTGACAGTAAATGAAAGTACTGATGCTACAGATATAGCTGAACTTGCCAATTTTATTACCTATATTGATAATGAATGTAATGTCACTGTAGAAATGGCTTCCTTATTGCTATTAAAAGCTAAAACTAAATCTCTTGATTTGTATGAAGTAATAAAATTACATTAAAGTGATTTTCTTTAACCTTTGTCAACATATTTGGTATAGCTGCTGATGGTGCCCTCATGATAGTTGATTAAAAGGAGAGATTCATAAAATTAATAGGTGATGCAATTGCCCTTGGCAATTCACATTTGATGAAATATCTCTGCATTGTACATCAAGAAAATTTATGCATGAAAACTTTAAAAATGGATAATGTCATGCAAATTGTCATCAAAGCTGTGAATTTCATAAGGTCCAAGGAAGGGATTGAATCATCACCAATTTTAGGAGTTCCTTAAAAGTATGGATGATGATTATGGAGATATCATTTGCTTTTCTGAAGTAAAGTGGTTCAGTCAGAGTAAAGTGTTGAAAAGATTTTATTATTTGTGAAATGAAATCAAATCACTTATGGAATCAAAAGAAAAATTTGTGCCAGAACTTGAAAATAAAAAAATGGCTCACAGAGTCAGAATTTTTGGTGGATTTGGCCTCTCACTTAAATGAGTTAAGAATGTGTCTTCAAGGTGAAAATCAACTTATGTGTGATATGTTTTACACTGTAGCAAAGTTTGAAATGAAACTTGAATTATGTCAAGATCAAGCTATGGCATACAATTTTATAACTCTTCATACATCAGCTAAACAGTTTCCTGAGCAACAAAAAGTATGACACCTTGCTTTCCATTTTGATACAGGAATATTTTATAAAGATATCATTTGAGAATTGGAGAATAGGTTTCAAAAAATTTTTTTTTTAATCATCAATTTTTGGTATATTTGTGACTCCATTTTTAGTTGATATAAATACATTCCATTCAAATTTTCAAATGGGATGTAAAAAGTTGCAACCAGACATTCAAGTTAAAGAAATATTTGATCATATCTCTTTATTAGACTTTTATGAGGCTTCTCTTTCCAGAGAAGTACATTCCTCATTTCACAATTACCCTTTACATATGACATTGCTTTTTGGCAGTATACACTTCTTAAACAACTATTTTCAAGGATGAAGCACATGAAGAATAAAATTAGATAAAAAATTTCTGATGAGCACCCTTAGAATTCATTAAGAAATGCAACCACTTCCATTGAACCAGACATTGACACATCAGTTTCACAAAACAAGACAAAACATCCAACTAGTTTTCTTTTTATGTTGCCCTCTTTTTAAATGTTATAATAAAAATATCAAAAGGAAGTTTTGTTACTTATACACATTAACTATATTATGTATTTTATAACTGCCTCACAATTATTCCTCTTCATTCAATCTGGCCCAAGTCATGTTGCCCTCTTTTTAAATGTTATAATAAAAATATCAAAAGGAAGTTTTGTTACTTATACACATTAACTATATTATGTATTTTATATCTGCCTCACAATTATTCCTCTTCATTCAATCTGGCCCAAGTCATGCCAAATGATCTAAAAGAATATAAGAGATTATATTTATTTTAATTAAAAGCATTACTTTCTTATACATAGCATAGTATCTAGTTTAATAAACATTTACCAAAAAATAAATGAAGCAGTGAAAGAATGACCTTTTCCAATATGATATAAATAGTTCCTATGAATAGAATTTTTATCTGAGGTAAGAGAAAATCATGAAGCAGCAAGAAAGGTTTTTAGTGTCAAATGATATCCCTTAGTTAATGCTTTGAAGTTTGAAGAAAAATTCAATAGTTCAAAAGATAAGCCAGGTTAATATATCTGCAGGTTTATTCTTACTGAATCCAAAGCTGGAGGTTTAATAACCACAAATAAAATGATTACGCAGATAATTTTATTAATTATTTAAAAGTATTTCACAAAACTATTCAGTCTACTTAATGCATACTCAAATTAGGATAGCTTTGAGGGAGCTTATTATGGGGACAGTTTACAAAGGTGGATCTAGGATTTAGGGGTACCACTAGAGATTATATATTGCCTAGTGTAGAAGCTTGTAAACTTTATGAGTAATAGCTAGTAACATTTTAAGTAGAGCCCAAAACCTGAAGGGAGAAGATATAAAAGCAGTGTTAGAGAGGGTAGTGGACTGAGAACTCCCTTGAAGGGACCAAAGGCCTTTAGTCATGGAATGCAGTTACCATTGGCAACCTTACAACCATCTTCTCTTCCATCCCTCTGGTCACCCACTGTGCTCCTTCTAAACAAAGGGTCCAGGGTGTCCCTTTCTTTTGCTGAGACAGGAAGATGGCTTCCCCTTCAGAGGGTGGAGTGGGTCAGGGTGGTTAAGAAGAGGAGAGCCAGCATGAAGCCTAAACATATTTTTTCAACTTAATAAGTTTTTTATGAACTGTTCTCAAAATATACTTTCCTCAAAAGTATTTTGATTTTGTACAGCGACAAAAATAAGTGGGGAAATACATATAGTAAATCCATTTAAGAAGGTATTTGTGAAACATTTTATGTTTTAGCAAAGTGGAGTGGGGCATCACTAAATTTTGAAGGAAATTTTCACAACTTATTTATACATTTTAAAAATGATATTTTTTTAATTCACAAAGAAAAATTTTATATACTACTATGTAAAGGATGATATTTTGAAATATTACAGTATGTACATTATGGAATGGCTAAATCAAGCTTATCAACATTTGCCTCATCTCATATATTTATTTTTTATTTGTTATGAAAATATTTAAAATCTCTAACATATGCCTGGATAATCCACAAGGTTACTTTGGGATTAAATGAAATGTCTATGAAAAAGCTATGCAAATGCAAGTTATCTTTTTTAAAAGAAGAAAACAACCTTGTAATTATGCTCTTCATTTCTCTTTCTTTCATTGACATTTCCAAGAATGCACAATACTGTCTTTCTAATGATCATGTTAAAAAGCAATCAAATAATTATGATAGGATGTGATAAGTGTGGGAGATAAATTCTGCATCCAGTTGGGATTTGAGTTGTGTTGAGTAGTGTTTCAGAAGGCAGGTGACATATGAGTTGGATTTTGAAGAGTGGGTAAATATACACAAGAAGTGGCCAAGACTTCAGCAGGGGAAAGTAAGGCATGAAAGTGTGTCACTCCTTGAATAATTTTGGAAAGAAGGACAGAATTGCTAGCATATAGAATGTATAGATGTGTGAAGTGACAGGAGATGACATTTAATTTTTTAATTTTTAAAATTTTTAGAATTTTTTTCTCTTAAATTCTTTTATTGGTACATTTTAGTTATACAATACATTTACATTTATCACTGGGAACTTGTACCTGTACATGATGTATCTTGCTTCTTATTTTTTCCCCATTCCCTGTGCTCCTTTCACCCCCTCCACCCTTCCCTATTTACATAGACTTTGTTTCCATTTTTTCCTTTTCTTATGATTTTTCCTTTCCCTTCTTCCCTTTCTCCTTCCCCTCCCACTTCGTCTACCCCTTTGGACCTTTTCTTCCTATTTCAAATTATCAATTATTCATTTTAATCATTTTAATCCTTATTTACACTTTCAGTTTCTCACACTAGAGAAACTATTCAGTATTTACATGTGTGTCCTATTTATTTCACTTAAGAGTATTGCCTCAATGTGCATCCATTTAGCTATAAATGTCTCTAGTTTCTTCTTCTTTATGGCTGAGTAGTACTCCATTTTTTTTTTTTTAAAACCCCACATTTTCTCTATCCAGTTTCCAGTTGATGGGCAATTGGGCTGTTTCCAAACTTTAGCTATTACAAACTGTGGTGCTATAAACATGGGTGCACATGTATTGCTGTGGTATGATTCTTTTAATTCTTTGAGGAAGATACCCAGCAGGGGAATAGCTGGGTCAAATGGGACCTCCAGCCCTAGTTCTTTGAGGTATCTCCACACTGATTTCCACAGTGGTTGCACCAGTCTGCACTCCCACCAACAGTGGAGAAGGGTTCCTTTCTCCCCACACCCCCACCAGCATTTGTTATTGGTCGATTTCATGATAGCAGCCATTTTTTGTGGGGTGAGGTGGAATCTCAGTGTTGTTTTCATCTGCAAGGAGATGACATTTTATATATGCACATATACCTACACACACAAGGTGTGATGATAACTTATGGTAAATGAGTAGATTTTAAAAAATTTATTATAGTAAAAGACACATTGTCATTAATCCCCCTCAAAACACTCCCCCTTGCTTCAAACACATTTATCCCACTTATCATTCTTGCCACTTTCTGAAACAGTTCTGGAAATCTTTTGGTAGTGTTTATGAAGTGTGCTAAAAATATGGTGGATGCTTTTGCTGAGTACCATTCAAATGAAAGACAAGCTCATAAAACACTGAGGTATATTCTCATCCACCTTATTCACAAGACCTGGCACCATGTGACTTCTCACTCTTCCTCAAAGTAAAAATGATCATGCAAGGTAAATGTGTTGAGTCAATTCAGGACATTGAGGCAGCCATGCAGTGCAACTAAAGACACTTCTCAGAACTGTTTCAGAGAGTGGCAAGGACAATCAGATAAATGTGTTTGAAGCAAGAGGGAGTATTCTGAGGGTGATTAAGGACAATGTGTCTTTCATTGCAATATTTTTTAAATTTAGAATTTATCATAGTTTGCAGTCACACCTCATTTATCTATATACATTCAAATGTACATAATAAATACTTTTATTATGAGAATTGACTCACATAGTTATGGAGTCTGAAAATTCCTATGTCTTTGAGCTGAAGGCCTAGGAAATCTGATAATGTGATTGACTCAGTCTGTTGGAAGTTCTGAGATGAGGTATAGGGGCCATGCTGTGGTAAGTTCTTGTCCAAGTTAGAAATCCGAAGAACCAGGAACTACAATTTCTAGGGCAGGAAAAGACGGATGTCCCACTCAAGCCAAGAGAGCAAATTCATACTTCCTTTGCCTTCTCATTCTATTCTGGCCCTTAGTAGATTGGCTCATTGCTGAGGGTGGTGGTCTTTACTTAGTCTGTCAATTTAAATGCTCATTCCCTCTGGGAACATTCTCTTGAAGATTATAGTACTTGGATCTAGAATTTCTTACAAAGGCTCATATATTGGAAGCTTGGTCCACAGCTGGGGGTAGTATTGGGAAGCAGCGCAAAGTTTAGGAGGTAGGGGCCTGGTTAGAGGAAATAGGTTGCTAGGGGTTTGTCCTTCAAAGGTATATTTTGTTCTCTCTCTCTCTCTCTCTCTCTCTCCTCTCTCTCCTTCCTAGCCAACATGAGGCAAGCAACTGTGCTTTCCCAAGCTCTCTTCACCATGATGCTCTACTCTATCACAGACCCAGAGACAACAAAGCCAAGTTAAAAATGACTGAAACCTCTAAAACCATGTCCCAAAATAAATCTTTCTTTCTTTAAATTGCTTGTTTCAGGTATTTTAAAACGGTGATGGAAAACTCACCAACACAGACACATTGTTATGGTTTAGATCTAGGATGTCCCCCAAAAGCTTAATGTGTTCAAGGTGTGGCTTTTAGAAGGCAATGCTATCATGGGTGTGCTACATTTATCAGTGTATTAATCCACTGATTCGTTTATAGGTGAATATGTTGTTAGAGATAGGGCCTGGTCAGAGGAGGTGTGGGACCTGGAAAGATGTGTCTCCCTCCCCAGTTCCTCCCTTCTCTTTCCAATTCTTCAGTGCTATGGTGTGAGCTTCTTTTCTCTGCCAGACCCTTTTCTCATGCTTTTTCTGCTTTGGAGCGGGGCAGCCATGCACTGAAACCTGTGAATCTGTGAGCCAAAATAAATGTCTCCTCCTTGAAGTTGTGGTGTTGGGTATTTTATTCTAGTGATGAGAAAGTGACTAAGGTATATGCTTAGAAATTATATTTTACCAGTTATTTGGGGATCTTTTAGCCTAGTCAAGTTGATGCATAAAATTAATGATCACAGAAACATTGAATCAAATTTCTACTTTTTTTTCCCATAGTAAAAATATTTATTTATTTAGTTTACTAGACACTAGTTTTAAACTCAGGCTACATATTAGAATTCTCTAAGGAATTAAATATCAGTGACCATGTACAATTAAATCAGAATCTTTGGGAATGAGAATGAGGCATAGTTTTCTTTTCTTTTTTAGTGATCCCTAGGTGATTTTAATATGCAACTCATAAGCAGAACCTGTACAGTGGAATGAATAAGAAGACATATCAATATCTTCCATCCAGATTTATTTTCTTTAGTAATAGGCTCACAACCAGCTACTTTCTGAATCCTCTTCCAGCACACATTCTCCTGCACATGGCAAGGAGGCCGCCTCACATTTAAAACTACACCATCACTGCTCCCTATGTCCCCAGTGTATATTTTGTAAAAAAAAACTTTATTTCAGTGAACATCACCAAAATGTAGCCAGTCTAGAAATCTCCTAGTCAATCTTTATCTGTTCCTACCATAATCACCAAACTCTCTTTGTCTGCCTCCTAATTACTCATCCAGTCTGCCAAGGGCAGGACAGGACTCCGTTTCCTCTCACCTTGACTGTAGCTGATATCCCAGCTGCAAGTCTGCCCTATCCAATCAGTTTTCTATATCATTGTGTCACTGGCATTTCTGATATATAAATCCACAAGTCTTTCTAATACTGAATATCCTTTGATTAAAAAATTATAATGCTGTACATAAATTGAAGTCCCTTTAAAACCCTTTCATGTTCCACTACTTGGCCCTTTTCCTGTTTTGCACTTCTCAAACATGCCACTCCTCTTTATGGAATTCTACACCTGACACCCTTAACCTGAACAATTCAGTTCTCCTTGAGCCCTGCTTGAGGTATTTACATCTGACTCTCCGAGACCACAGGAACTTATAACACCCTTATCAAGACATTTATTGAGGAGTATTTAATTGCTTTTTAAATTTAGTATTTTACTGACTTGATAAAAACTTTTGATGTCAAAGGAAAATGGCTTTCTTTTTATTATGTTCCTATTGTGTGAAGACATTATCAGTACAATTTAGGCATTGGACAGATGTTGAATAAATGAATAAATATATTAATCTCAGAGACATATATAACATATATGGTATATAATACTCAGGTTCTGTCCTCCACAAATTGCAGTTTAGTGGGAAGTGTCAGGTAAAAAAGTAAAAACCCAAGATCATACCAGGCCACGAGAAGCCTTTATTGTAGGGACAATCTGCTGGCCTGTCTCTGAACAAAGGAGAGACAAAAGAAATATGGCCAGGATAGGGAGTGCTTCTTATAGAAGCTGGGGTGGGCCTTGTAGGAGCTGGGGTGGGGTTGAGTGAGGTAGTGGCTAGGGACTGGAGGAGCCTGTGACATTACTAGCTGTTAGGAGGAGAGCAAGTATTAGGTTACTCTACTCTTTTGGTGGGAGTAGGGACATGTTGGGAAGAAGAAGATAGCTATTATATACAGCAGCCACCCTAAATTGGAGGGAAATCTATCAGGAAGCAGACAAGTAAATGGGACTACAAAATACAATGTGAAGTGTGCTCTTTTAGGTAAAAGCTATGGGTTGTTTGGAATTCATAGGAGTGACATCTAATTTGGCCTTGTCAGGGGTAAAGGAAAGTTAAGAAAGAGTTGGATGGATATCTGATTTCCAAGTTTATCTTTAAGGATTTGGCTGGAGAAAAATGGAAGAGCAAAATATATGGAACACCAAGAACAAGTAACTGGCAAAGGCCAAGAAAAAAGAGAAAGAAACTCATGGGTGATGAACTCCAAGTAGCAGTGGGAATCTGGAGAAACACAGTGAGAGAGCTAGAATGATGACCACATCTAAGATGGTGAAATGGATATGCATTCGAAACTTGATCTTGAGACCAAGTAAAAGCTAATAAATTTTGTAAGCAGTCCCTTGACATGATTTGACTAGATGCTTATAGTGATACTGATTGCATCTTGGAGACCATTTCAGAAAAGCACAGATAGGCCATCAGTTAGGTAACGTCTTGGTGGTTCAGGAGAAAGTTATTCTCAGTGGTCATGCAGAAATGAAAACTAACAAAGAGATATAAATGAGGAACCCTAGAAGGATGTCACTGACCAGACCAAGAGAGGGAAGGAATAAAAGGAGGAGAAACAGAGCAAGAAGACATTGGTTTCTGACACAGATAGTAAAATGGAGGTTGGTGCCATGCTCTGATAGCATGGCTGAGAGTATCAGACAATATATAATGAGGCAACAAGTTCAGCTCCAGGTCATTTGTAAGTACACAATTAATTTGCATGTGAATTAATGTGTTCGCCCCACCTCAGAAAGATTTATTGAAGTTCAAATCCCCAGTACCTCAGTATATGACCTTATTTGGAAATAGAGCAATCACAAATGTAATTAGAGTTAAATTGAACTCATACTGAATGAAGTAGGGTGGTCCCCTAATCCAATAAGACTAGTGTCCTTTTAGAAAAATGGCCACGTGAAGACAGAAACATGGAGAGAAGATCAGATAAAGACATAGGACTGGAATGATCCATTTCCAAGATAAGAAATGACAGGAATTGCTGCAGATCACCAGAAGCTAGGAATAGGCAAAGAAGCAGTTTTTCCTAGAGATTTAGGAGGGAGTATGGTCCTGCCAACCTCTTGATTTCAGACTCCTAGGCTCCAGAACTGTGAGATAATAAAATTCTGTTGTTTTCAGTTACCCAGTTTGTGACACTTTATTAGAGCAGCCTGGGGAAATGAATAGATTTTTATAATAATAATACTTAATATTTACTATACCCTACTCACTTGTCTAAGTGACTTATGTATATCAATTGATGTAATGCTTATGACAATTTTATGATTTTATAATACATAAATTATTAAAAGCAGAAAGCAAAACAGGTTACGTAAAAGAAGAAAGTCATGGGAAAAGAAATGGAACGAATTGGTGTAGTTTTTGTGTGTCCTGGATATTCCCTCGTTTTGAGACCCTTGAGCACTGCCCAACAACTGTTCTGGAATATACAAGGTCTGCAGGTTTCACTTAATGTAAACATTAAAATAAATGAACAAGCAACCCTGAAAGCTTACAGTGAGTAATGCCAAGACTTATCAAGTGTTTCCTATATTTATTTCCACTAGAATCTCTGGTTTCCCAGTGTGCTGGTGACAGGGATCAACATGGAAGGAAAAAGAGAACCCTCCCAAACCCACAGATGATACCTTTTAGGCTATAGATTCTTGGTCTGCTATTAGAGTAAAAACTAAAAGGGCAACATTTAGATGAAAAGCAATGAATATCTGACTCCTCACAAAAGTTGTCAGCTTCCTATCCATGTGGCTGACTCTGCTAAAGGCAAGAACCTTTCCCTGCCCCTCTGCCTAGGCTACCCAGGGCCAAATGAACATGTTCAGTAGTCCCCACACCTCTGGGTGGCTGCCTTCCAACTTGGCTTCCTTCCTGCCTAACTGGTAGGGAGACACAGTTCTTCAGAAATAAATCGTCACTCTAAAGACATATATGAGTTGAGCTTGTAAAGTTATGAGATGGATTTTCACTTGTGGCTTCTGGAATCTGCTTCGGAAGCTGAGGAAACAATGGAGGTGATTTGGGCTGCACAGATGGATAACTTCCAAGAGATAATTTATGCTCTGTTGAGATACAGGATCAAGTTGTGGTGGTGTAAATGAAGAGATTTTGGAAAGTGGAAAGTGCTATACAGATTCCTACTCAGGACGGTTACTTATGATTCATTCACCAAACTGACTGGAAATTACATTGTTTTCTATAAGCCTTGTATTTCAGATTAAACATTATTCAGGACAGCATTTTAAGAATTGATTTCTATTCTATCTGGAGTAGTCCTTTGTTTTTAATAATTTTTATAATAATTGGTAATGCATATTTGTACTTAGCTGAGGAATACATTACTGGCAACTTTTAACCAGAGATATTGCCATGCTGTACACACAAAGTTTACTTAAGTTTTGTTTATGGATGCAAAGGCACAGGGAAGTTGAGAGAGCCACATGAAATTACACAACAGGGTAAGGTAAGGGGACAGTAGCTCTGACCCTTGTTTATGCGCTCAGGTTTCTTGAATATTTCCTCTTGTACTAAAAAATTTTAGGTATTTACAATTATATATAATAGTACAATTAAAGAAGTAAGGACTCAATTTTCAGCTTATAAATTCTTATGAACTGAACCTCAAGTAGAGCCCAGAAATTATCACAGTAGCTAATAGATATAGCTAATTAATGGAAACCATGCTATTGTGCTCATTTACATACATTTATGTACTTTTACCTATATCCTCATATAGTTCTGTAATACCAGATATTGTTTAAGCATCATGTTGGGTTTTAATAATGTTTTGAATTTCCAATTATTTAGTGGTAGTTTTCAATGTTACTTTAGAATATGTTTTCAGAATCTTGAAAAGTGTGTTTTGAAATAACTATGAACATGGTAGAAAGGCAACATTTGTAGAATGGCATCACCAACATATCATTCCTTGTGCAGCAAGTGTTCCAGGGAGCAGGTTCACATTCAAATAGAATCTAGAGCAGAGAGTAACAAGAATACTGACTTACAACTGGCCATGTGATTTTATTTGTACTTATTTATTATTTATTGTTATCTTATTGGCTATTCTCTAGTGATATTCAATGTTTGCTCAGCTTTCATAAAGGAGTACACAAAATTCATTGAAATTTAGAAATGTTAATGTATTATCTCTAAAACAAAATTAACAGTCATTTCCACTTTCACATTATTATTCATTTAAGAATAAAAACAATAAATGAAGTAAAATAACAACAAAAACTAATGGATTGATGTCACTGCCAGCTATTGGGCAGGGATAGGGTGGGCTGAGCACCCAAATGGTTGAATGAAGGAAATGGTAGATTATTATTTTGAAATACTGATAGAAAAGTTTACAGATATGCACTACAAAGATATTCTCTGGTTTTTGAAATAGTTACCTCTTTATCTCATAATTCTTTGAAGCATCTTGTATTATATTTGTTTCTGAAGAAGAGAAGGTTATTATCAACTATTATGTATAATTTTAAAAAATAGCTTCAAATGTAGGCACTAATAATATAATGAAAGTAATTTGGAATAAAATAATTCAGAAAACTGAATACAAAACATATATATGTTTATTCCCTTGGATTTTGTCATCTTTATGAAATTTTATTTTCTAAATCATACTATGAACAGTTGTCAACAATACTAAAATCTACTTTGGTCCTGTGTGCTGCTCAGCATTTGAAATGCACGAAATGGCAAATTGATAAGGTTATTTTTGTGAGCCTTTTCATACACTTTTCCATTTCCAGTCCAACTTGTGTGTTATACTTGATTCTGTGAAACATTCAAACAGGAGTCTTCAACTTTTTAGCACGATTGACAGGAACACAAAAATGTGATATTCATCATGCTTCACTCTGAACTCTGTGGACTGGAGGATCAGAATTTAGCTATACATAATCTATATGATCTATGAGAATACAATCTAATATGGACTCAACAGTGATAACTTTAAAACCCAATTTGTTTCTATATTAAATTCAAATGTTTAAAAAATACACAGTAGTGTAGGAAGAAAAAACTTGCTTGACAAAAACTTGAAACATTAAGTTTAATCTTCTATAAAAATAGTAACAATTGTCC
The DNA here is from genome assembly GCF_000247695.1 of Heterocephalus glaber. The sequence goes on along the minus strand of NW_004624732.1, from coordinate 8,887,959 downwards.
ATGTTCTTCCAACTTTTCAATTCAAACATGAATATTAGGGTTATCTGTGCAACCTGGAAAAGAAAAGTATATAATTGCTGAAATGAACTCCTGAATTGAGCATGAAAACTTTGACTCTGATTCTCCAACCAAATTGGTCAATGCTGAAAGGAAAACAAAATCATCTGAGAGCAAAACTTAATCAGCAGTTATTTCAATAAGTTAAAATTTTTGACGGTATTTTCACACTATCGTAGTGGCGGGATTGTTGATGCAATCTTAGTTTCTGATTATTCAAAGGATGCCACTGAATACTAAGGTTTTGCAAAAATCAGCAGCAGTGACATGAGGTACAGATCCTTGGTCACTAAGAAGTATGTAGAATATTATCAGAAACCAGAGCTATATATACAGGTGGATTATTAGATCAAGTGGTGGCAATGTAGCAATATCAACCTATTACTGCGCTATTCATCTTTGGTGTCAGACCAAAATATTAGCTGATAAATTTTACCAAAAGATTTTCTTTCTTTCCTAAAAAACTTTTTTAAAAATTAATTTTATTGGTACACTTTTGATATATATAATACATCATAATAGGGTAATCATCATAATGGGGAATCATCATAATAATTCATCATAGGGAATTTGTACCTGAACATAATATATCTTGACTCTCCTTTTTTCTGCCTTCCCTTCCTCTCCTTCCAAGTGAACTTTTGAGAGTAACACATTGTCTTCCGGTTTTCAAAAGTGTGAATAGCTTTAAGAAATACTCATCCTTGCTTATGTTAGTCTTTTACTTTTCAGTGCAAATTCCTCATGACAAGGATATTATCCAGATCATTTTGAATGTGCATGTGTGATTGTGTGCATATATTCACACCCAGATATTTTGTAACTACTCCTTCCCCAAATTGTACCAAGTCAGAAAATTTAATAAATTTATTATAAAGCCTCCTATTTCCCCAAATCTCATAAAAATTACTAAGATCTATTTGGTCTTTAGCAGAAGTGCTCTTTCACCTTAATCTACTTATGACCATGTCTAAGTTGCCTGAACCTTTTGGAGCAGATCATCGTAATACAAAAGACCTGTTACTTAAATTAAGTGTGCTTTTTACATTCCAGAAAATCCTCAGGTGATAAGAGATGAAATCAAAGTAGAGGTGTAGAAATATAGTGTTAAGCTGGAAAGATGCTTTCAGCCCATTTTGTTTATTTTAGTTCTACGGAATTAAAACGTACCGCTCACTCTTTCGGTGCTCCTTAACATCGCTGGCTGACTTACTGGAGGGTTTTCCCTTGTTTTCACGTTACACCCCGCACACCCACATCCAAACTAGATGCTCAGTTACTATTTATATGCTATCATCTGCCAGGGGCTTTGAAATTTCTGTTTTTCATTAAAGACAAAGAATTCCTCTCCCTGCCTGTTCATTGAGTTTCCTGATATGAGAACATAATTAACTCTTTCCTGGCCTAATTTCTGCATTTTAAAATGTAGGCAGATATGACAAAAGTGGAGCACTCAATCCACAGGGTGGCCATTAGCTGCACTCCGTTGCCGTATGTTCTCAATTCAGACCACAATTACTGTCACGGAATGGCACTGTAAGCTTCTTCTTGTACGCAAACAGGAATACTATTCATTAAAGAGCACTTTCAATAAAACACAATCTATATTTTTAATGAATATTTGAGAAAGAAAATACAGTCTTAGGTTCAGAAACCTGCAATATGGTTATTATTCTTTTAATAACATAGACTTTCTCATGTACATATACTGACAGTTGTAGGAGAAGGAAGCAGAAATGAGATGGCGGGCTTTAACTCAGAAGAAATGAAAAAGCCGAGCCACAGTAAACTAAGTCAATGTTAAATAAGGATTTCCTGGAACCACCTACAGCAGACATAGCTTTCTATGGGTTTTATTGATGTTCCTGGGATAGTAGATTCTACTTAAATCTTTCAAACCCAGTCAAATATGGGAACATGATGTACTTCAGACTGAAAAAGACCAAGAGGCCCATCTAAAACCATCCCTTGGTTCCAGAATTTGTCACTAAACATCCAATTTTTCTTTCTCTTAATGTATTTTTAATTTTAATAACTATAATTTTTGTATTTTCCGACTGTCAGTTCTGATAAAACATCTAGTTGCAATTCTTAGGAAATGAGATCAGTGATGTTTAATGTTCAAGAAAAATGTCTCCAATTATTCCTCTTTAATAAACTTGAAATATGAATCTGTAATAAAAATGAAGACAAGAATAAAGGTGTGTGTGTGTGTACACAAACACATTTGTAGGTACACACAAGTATGAATACACACACACATATACACAGGTATTTGAAAGAGAAATGAGCTAATTTGTTAAACACAAGAGCAGTTTGCTCTGCTAGCAATCCTACAGTTGTCTAGCTACACTCCCAGTTGCTTGAGAGAGCAAAACACTTTAAGCGTTTCTTCTTTCACCAAAATAATCCCAGGAATTCTGCTACTCAAATAAACGTTCCATTGAAAATCTAAATTGTGCTTCCCAGAAAACAACTGAATTACAATTTATTAAAGGGATGAGAACTAGGTAGAAATAATCTATTAAGGGACAATAAGCTGCCAAGGTGTGGGCGGAGGGAATGCAGCATCTTTTTAAAGAAAAGGAAGGTCACTAATTCAGTCTTCTAAAGAAAACAACTCTACCATAAAGGCCTGAATTCAAAGTGAGTTTAATCATTGAAAATCATAGCATGTAAAATTACTGTTCCTCACAAAAGAAACCAAGCTCCAGCTATCAAGACTGTCAGCAACATCTTGGTATTAATTTTGAATCATGTTTTAACTGTAACTAATAAGATAATGGATAATTTTCCATAAATGCTCCAAAAAAAAAAAAAAGAATACTCCTCCCTCCCCTTATTTTCAGTTTGGTTAATGATGAAGACCATGACTAGATAGCACATTGACTGAACATTTAGGAACAGGAACATAGTAAAAATACCTTTCCACATTACCTAAAGCAATTTGTTTCTTTTCCTGCCTATCACAGGCAAGTGAGAAAGAATCAAGTTTCAGTGACAGCATTTTGCCCATGTGGGCCAGTCATGCATGGAGAGAAATGTATTACCCTTTAAACAATTTGGGAGTGGATGCAGTTAATAGGTAGGACAGATAGTTACAAAGTCCTGATTGACTACAGAGCGCACAGACACATAGAAACTTGTATTTGGAGAAAGGGAAGACAGCAGTGGTTATTTACCGTTCTACAGACCAGGTACCAGAGAATAGAATGAGGAAATTCTGAACAGCAACATTGCCCTCTTTTGGCAAAACAGTGTACAATGTGTTTACTTCACTAGCAGGTGAAAGCATTTCTTCAGGACACAGAAATTTTCCATGTCAAGAAAAATGATACAAACTAAAATGAAACAAAACATAGAGAGGGGAGGAGTATACCTGTATGCTCAGAAGGTAGACCGAATTCACACACAGAGTAAAGAACCTTAAGAGAGACGCTAACAAAGAAGCCTTTAGAGTCACTCTTTCTGTGGTCCAGTTCCAGTCACAACTGGTTTCTTTAACCCTTGTGGGCTTTTTGTTTTGTTTTGTTTTAAAATCTTTGACAGGTTCAAGCTATCTGCAAGGAAATCAGAGTCATGTAGGACTCAGAATGGGAGCAAATAAAACAGGAGCTCCTTTTTTTCAAGCCCCCAATGCTTGAATATGCGGGAGTGTGTAGCAGGAGCTGGAGTCACTGAATAAAGAGCTTTTTCCACAGAAAAGATATCCCAGCAGTTTGGTCTTTGTGGTTCTAATGAAGACTGTGATAATTTAGGACCGTGAAGGAAAGGGGCTTGATTACATCAAAAAGGAAAGGAAAACTGTCAAGACAAGGCACAATGTTAACCTAATTACTTTTACTGATGTTGTAGGTGCCAGTGCCAATCTTTAATAATACTAATTTCAGACTTGTCTCCATCTCTGATTTCCTTCTGTTTCAAGTTAGAGTCTGCTTTTGCTGGATCCTAATAGTGAGGCTGTTCTAAGTAATACGTCTAGAATCTAGGGATGCACAGTACAAATGCACGTGCAAAGAATCAGTTTAGAAAGCATTTATTATACCTTTCTCTCCCTGCCTATGAAATTAATCACTCTTCCAGTTAGACCTAAACATAGCACCTTTGCTAGCTTATAGGCTAAATAAAGGAAGGTACCTGTTCTCTTAATCATTGCAATCCCTTTAGAAAGTAAGATAAAACAAGTTCATTATCTTTCCTACAAGACTTTAAGATAAAATTGTCATCATGAAAAGAGGGACAGCATTATCCTCCATTGTTTTTCTTTAAATCCCCCTAAATAAAAGACCAACAAAGAGCAATGAGTTCCTGTAAGTGAAAATCTAATTGTAAAATAAATAATTGCATTCCTTAAGTGGAAGAGGTAGCACACATCTCTATTTGTAAACTGGTTTTTTATTCATCTTTGTTTCATTCTTGCGATTTGGAATACTTGGGTCATTTTGTATATATTAACATTATTTTTGAAGTAGGATTTGAAGAGGATTAGAGTTTGATGTTTAGGTCACATTTTTCTCATAAGATTTATTTGCCATAAAATGCTTGAATCATTTACACTAGAACATAACTCCACAAAACAATTCCAAGAAGCTATAGTATTTTGAGCTCTTATTGAAGTTTGGACAATCTTTTTCCTTTTTTTTTTGGTACTGGGGATCGAACTCACAACCTTGTGCTTGTGAGGCAGTCAGCGGAACCACTGAGCTAAATCCCCGGCCCCTAGACGATCTTAAATCAGTTAATGACATTAGTGCTAAAAGTTTACAAATTGCTTTCATATAAATTATCTTACTTTTTCTTTTTAAAGACCTAGTGAGGCAAATAAGGATTTATTATTACTTCTGGTTGGCAGATAGGGAATGTGAGATGAGAGTTCATATGACTAGGTGTACCTAAAATGATGAACTCAAATCTAGAATTCTAGCCAGGTGTTGTGGTCCTGAACTTGGGAGGCTGAGGCAGATGGATCATCATGAGTTTGAGGACAGCCTGGACTACGTAGTGAGTTCAAGGCCAGCCTGGACTACATAGTGAGCCCTGTCTCAAAAAACAAAACAAAACAGAAATCTAGAATTCTATTCTAATTTTTTGGCTGGACTCAAATCTAAAATTCTATTCTAGTCTTGGTGCTCTTTTACTTTTCCTATATGAAATTATATGTCTTATTTCCCGACTAACTAAAAGAAAAAGGGATGGACAGCCAGCCCTCCAAAACTTCCAACTAGCATATACAACTTCAAGTTAATCCGAAATATTGTAAAAAATGAAACTGAACTTGATCCTTTCTGTTCATTTCTGGACAGATTTAAAGCCGCAACATTAAGCTAACAGAAGCACATTTTGTGAAGAACTACATTCCATAAGGCAAAAACAAAGCTTTTTTTTTTTTTACTTTCTTAACTTCATCTACAATATTGATATGCTTCAAAGTGTCAAATACAGTAAAAGCTGTCCATTAACATCCCTGTTCTGACACAATCAAATTGACATTTCTCTCTCCCATATCCAGTGATACCTCTGCACACTGTATCTATCGGCCTCCGCAAGATCTGTACTTGAAGCAAAGGAAACTAGTCTCCCAGTGGCAGTATTTGAGGGGCACCCAGGTGGCAAAAGCAATTGTGTAGGTCTGCCACCAAACACAAACACCACCACCAGGTAAGGCCTGCTAGACTGCATTGTTCGGTTAGACCATATTTTCACTGAATTCCCCTTTGAACCTAAGGAATTTGCTTACTATTACCTGTAGAAGAATATGTCCTTGTGCAAATTTCTCCTGGCCAAAATATGCAAGCCTATATTATGGTAAGAAACAGCCAGTTTCCTAGAGTCATCTATGTCTTTCTGCATGAATGTGTTCATTGACCTTTGAGGCCAGCAACATAATTGGGCAATGGAAGAGGGGTGATATAATTTCTTCCAGGATAAAACAACAACAAAACAATCAGTAAGCTTGCTGCTTTTTACATATTGCATTTACATATGGAAAGACAAAGAAACAAATTTTTCCCCTCTGTGAGTGCTGACATAGACATACACTATAGATTGAGAGAAACTTGTGTGGCCGTTACATTTTCACATAGGAGATATAATTGAAGCAAGATTCGAGTGACATTTTCCAGCTTGGTGCTGAAGTTATAAATAATAACGGTGTCCAGTATTTATGTTTTTCTGGATCAAAATGAATCCAAAATGACGCACATAGGTACTGTTGCTGTAATTTAATCAGTTAATTAAATAAGAATACTTATACTAATGAAAAAAATTCTGAAAACCTACTTTTTACTTTTTCTGTACATATGGATTCTAGCAGGTAAAACAAGAGGGACCATACGTCAGGATATCATTAAAGGTTTGCTGTCACAGATTTCTTTGAGGAATCATACACTGTACTATTAGCATTTTGTACAAATTGTTTTTCTAGTTTCTTAGAAATGTTTCAATTTCTAGATTTTTGAAATATCTTGACATTTTAGAAGTTTCCAAATGTTTGATATATATGTATATAGTTATATTTTGTTGTAGTTCTTTTTATGTAAATGTTTTTACATTCTCTATGCTGCTTCCTTTATACTGCTTTTCACTATTTTATATTAGCATTAATTTGATCTTCAGGATTAAGTGGCCAGTTTGAATAGCAATTCATGCCAGATGAAGGAAAATAAATGAATTTCCAAAAGTGAGCAGATACTTGCTGCACAATTGTTTGGGCTGGTGAATAATTTACAACATTGACATGTGAAGTTGCATCCTTCATGATGCCTGATAGAATCAAAGCTTAATGAGTTTCAAACTATGTATATGGACAGTTGCCTCATTCAGCACAAGTTACATTCTGAAAGTTCATTTCTCAGTCACTTGTGTGGAGCTCAGAGTGCATTTTCCTCCAGCAATAAGACTAAAATGGTGACTAGGACCTCAGGCCTCCTGCACACACACACACACACACACACACACACACACACACAATGTCTTGAAACATTGTTTTACATTTTCAGGAAAAAAACTCTGAAAATTATAGGTGTTTTCAAACTAGTAATCAAACAACACAAGAAAACAATAAAATTGAAAAGGACTATTTTAGAAATTCTGCTGCTTGAGGAAAGCAGGTTAATTAGAGGAGGAGGAGGATGTAGTTGGAGACTGTTGTGGAAATTCTGAAGGAGACTCCTGAGCACACTGAAGGGCTCTTATGGTGCGAGGTGCTGGCTTGTGATGGTGTCTAATTTCACTTCACAATGTGAGACTCTACTTTGCTCTTTATTACAGGAGTATCATGATTGCTTATGAACCATAATTGAGGTCATTGTTTCTCTGTGTATTCACAAATGCAAAGAATTGCTAAAGGGGAAAAGATTATTCTGGGATGACCAGCTAGAAGACAGAAAAGGGAAAAACAATAGCATCAGCAGTGGCCACAACAACCACAGAAGTTTTCCTGAAAGAAAATTAATGAGTTATGTATGGTTGCTGAGGGCGAAAGATGGACACAGCATGTAGAGTTGGAGGTGTGCTGTCCTGGACAGTCGAGCTTCTCTTGAAAAAGCTAGTGAAGGGGGATAGAGGACATCTTGGTGTGTATGGGCTGAGAAAGGAAATCATTCTTTGATGGATATTAACAAGGTTGAAAATGCCTATTCTCTGTGAGAGAAATAATAGAATGAGCTCCCTGTGATTGTCATTATGTGTTTAAATACATGTGAGCTTAGTTTTATATACATATATAAGCTATATAACAATTTATTTACATCTGTATATGTGTATATATGCATATATGAAACAAAGCTCACAAATACTGTAGATGTGCATAGGTATATATAGATAGATTTCAATATACTGGGGAAAAGAATTAAAGTCAGGGCTGGGGATTTAGCTTAGTGGTTCCACTGCCTGCCTTGCAAGTACAAGGTCCCGAGTTCAATCCCTGGTACCAAAAAAAAAAAAAAAAAGAATTAAAGTCAAAGATTTATTGATCTGTGAATTTCCACAAAGGACCTCAGTTATGTCTTTTTTCAGAATTTGCTTTTCATAAATTTTGAAAAAAATACATTGTAAAATTTTGAAAGCCAAATTACTTTGGAAACAGAATTGGAAGGTGTGTGAGTGTATGTGTGCATGTGTGTGTGTGTGTGTAAAAGATCCTTGGAATGATGTTTATATTTGACCACAGTCTTTCATTGTACTTATACCTATTTTAAACCAATTTCATTCACAGACTATGTTTGATATTGAAAATAATTTCTTATTAAAATAACATTTTGAAGTACACTGTACTATAAATACCTCCTCCTTGGAACCTTCTGAATAAACTTACATGTAAATCTCATATATAGGATGAGGAAACTGAGGCTTAGAGATGTTACCTATTTGCCCAAGATTACATATATGGTTCTTTCTAGAAGGATTTAGACACAAATTTACTTGATTCAAAATCTGCTGCTTATGACAATCATAGAAAACTGCTTAGAAATAGATTATAATGCAGGAAGCAGGATTGAAAATAGAGACATTTTCTTTCTTGATCTATTTGTGCTTAATTTGTTGCTGCCATTTTAGAAATGAGCTCATAAGGCAGTGACAAAAAGTAGTTCTATCCCCATGTCTGTTAGGTCACTGTGCTCCTTTCCTTCCAGCTGACCCGGAATACCATTGAGTCAGGCCATAGGGAGGGCAAATAAGAAAGGTCAGGTAGATTGTTTTCATTACAAAAAAGTATTCAAATTATTCTTATATATGAGTAGTTTTACCTTTCCACAAATAAAAGACAGTATTTTGTTTCAGTAGATAAATTGCTAATAGTTATTAAATTGTTGCATATAATGAAAGTCACTAAGGTTTTTAACTTTTGGTTTCTTTCATTATTGGCTTTAAGTTATAGTAATAAACTTCCACTTTACAATGACTTAATGGACAAAGGTTTCTTCTGATTTTTTTCCCAGAAACTTCCTTCTGAATAGATAAATGCATACAAAAAGAAAAAGAGAAATTCTGAGGGGTAAGTTAGAAATAAAGAAAAGATTTTAGTAAATGCCTGAAAAAAAGAAATAAGATAAACATGGATGAATGGATGAAATGAGAAAGCTGAAGAACAGAATATACTACAAGAGAGCTGCAGAGAAGTTTGAAGCCAGTTTTCTCTCAGGGGAATTATTGGGAAAATCTGGGCTCAGAATCAACCCAATTAAAGAAGGTAGGCTAAATGTTATGGATGAAAACAAAGGAATAAATTGAAAATCTTAGTATGGGTGAAATGCACCTGTGGCCTCAAGGGTAGCCAGCATTTACTTCCAAGTAGAAAACAAGTAGATATTCTCTAAACAACTAGCTTACTATATCTGCTGAAAATTGAGTCTTTGAAAGTACTAAAGATCTTTGCATTCCTGAGCTCAAGAGACTCTGATAAGAGTAAGGTCCTTACCCAAGATAAACTAGTGGACCTCATTCCACATAGAGTGTCAGCTGGAATTCTTAGATAGAGATGAGACTAATGTGAAAACAATTCTCTTACACCATGACACGGGTAACCCAGACTAACTACTAGATTGTTCATTCTTACTTACAAAACACCTCTAGGAATGTGTGTGCCAGGAACACCAGAGAGAGAGAGAAAGACTGAAACATCAGTAAAGGAGAAAGAGTATTTGAAGCACAGAAAGGAATTCAATAGCACACAGTGATACTCCATGTGTGCTCAGCTGCCTGGCTTCCAGTTCCTGAACTGATTGTTACTGATCCAAGACTGGTAAGAAGCTTGTGCCAGCATCTAAACCAGCTATGCTGTAAGCACAGTCTTTTTTTTTTTTTTTTTTTTTTTTGGTACTGGGGATCAAACTCAGGACCTTGTGCTTTTGAGGCAGGCGGTGGAACCACTGAACTAAATCCCCGGCCCCTAAGCACACTCTTAAGTTTCTCTGCTGTTTTCCTTCCTTCCTCCATTCTTCTCTCTCTCTCTCTCTCTCTCTCTCTCTCTCTGTCTCATTTTGTTTTTCATACCATTTCTATGAAAAGAGAAATGAGCTCATTTGCATTTTCATGTCAGATACTTAATTTGTTAGACTAAAGGAAATAGGGCATCTAACATCCCCAAAAAGATTTGAGAAAATATATTGTCCATTAAGCTAGTACAAAACACAAGACATCATAAAAAGGAGTTAATGAAAAAATATGAAAAAGGTCGCATAAATTAGTAATTATTTTAAAAATGGAATGAGTTTATGGTAAAATAAAGATACTCCCAGGGAGAAATAGAGGCCAAAAAGATAGAAATTATAGGAGGAAAAACAGAGAGGAATTTTAAAAGATAAAATATGAGAATTTTTCAAAGATGGTAAAGGGTAAATTTTCTTTATTAAAAGTATACCAGATGGTCAAGTACAGATGTTCCTCAAATTATGATGTTACATCCTGATAAATCCATTGTAAATTGAAGCTATCATAAGTTGAAAATGGAAGTTAATATTGTTTAAGGCACTTAACCAATGAAAGATCATAGCTTAACAATGCAGGACACTGTAGTGTAACAGTTATTTACCAAAAGGATCTGAAGCTGACTGGGTGCTGAGGTTCACTACATCTGCAGAGAATGTCATGTCTCACATTGCTAGTCCAGAAAAAGATCAATACTCAGATTCACATCACTTCAGGGTGATAAGAATGATCTAGACATCATCAGGTTCTTACAATCATTCTTGCACCAAACTGTGACAGGCATCCAGTCCCACTGACCCATGATTTCTGTCTTAATCCCAACCATGTGTGAATATGTTATTTTACATGATAAAACAGAATTTACAGATGTAATCAAGTAATGAACAGTGATAGATCGAGGTTACCCTGGATGATCCAGTGGTCTCAATATGATCACAAGAGGGATTCCTTCATAAGGGAATCAGAAGGCTCAGAGTTGCAGACGGGGAGATTTAAAGATGCTACACTGCTGGATTTAAAGGTGAAGAAGGCAGCCACAAGAAAAATTAAGGAAACATTCTTCATTAGAGCCTCCAGAAGAAGCACAGCCCTACTGTTGCCTTGATTTTAGCTGAAAAAGCCTCATTTCCAACCTCTGATCTCTAAGGTGGTAACATAATAAATTAGTATTATTTTGAAACAGCAGTTTGTGGCATTTTGTTAAAGCAGCAACAAGAAACTAAAACACAAGCCAATTTACACATTTTATCAAGACAGTGGATTTCTGCCATTTCTCTGCGTAAGGGTTATTTTCCAGCTTTGTGGCCAAAATATGGTAGAGAATGGACAATATACATGTGCAACTACATGATGTTTGCTTACTTAGTAGTAGTGTTTCCACTTTAGCTACATATTAGAAACACTAGAAATTATTGAAAAAATTATTATATAGTACATTTATGGTTGTCCTACTGTTAGCACATTAAAACTTCTTACTCCTGTGTAATTATATTTAATAGTGTATATTTTCAAAAGCTAGAAGGAAAGATTTGGCACGTTTTCACCATAAAAAATATTAAATGTTTAAGAGATAGAATATATATATATATATATATATGCTTCACATGACATCCTATAATTATGTACAAATTTCATGTTTTTTATCTATCAGTAAAAAATAAACGTAAGACTAAAAACCATATGACCAGCCCATATAGAAAAAAGAATTAAATCAGAATCTCGGGGAATGAGACTTGGGTGTGAGTGTATTTTAAAAGGTCATTACGTGATTTATTGTGAAGCCAGAGTTGAAGACCCGTGGTCCACATTAACCCCAGAAAGTCATTCATTGACAGAAGAGGTGGTACAATGTACAGAAGCTCTAAAATTTCCAGGGAAGACCTTATTTACACCCACATTCTTTCCTTGATCACATCATGCTTTGCTTCTAAATAATACTGTATGTTTCTCCACATACAATTGCTGTTATTATTGCTCTTATGGTTTATATCTAGATGTCCCTCCAAAGCTTCATGCACTCATAGGTGGGGATTTGGGGAAGTGATTGGATCATGGGACTGTGATACTCTTCAGTGGATGAATCCACTGATGAGTTTATAGCTAAATGTGATCTTGGCAGGCGAAGCCTGGTTGGAGAAAGTGGGTCACTGGGGATGTGGCCTGAAAGGGTATTTCTCACTCTTCCTTGATCTCTCTTTTTGCTTTTTGACACCATACCATGAAGACACTTTTCCTCTGCCATGCCGTCCTGCCTTAGAGCCCATAAATTATGAACTGAAACCGCTACAAACTGTAAGCCAAACCAAACCGTTCTTCCTTTAAGGTGTAAGTGTGGAGTATTGTGTCTCAGAGACAAGAAAGTAACTAAGACAATTGCTATGTAGTTTCATTCTTATACAGTTTCCTCCTTATGGTAGTGTTACAGTTGGTGTTGAATGACCCCTAAAGGTCTGTGTGTTACAAGCTGCATCTTCAGCTTGGCATTATTGGTACGTGGAGGAATCTTTAAGAGGTGGGGCTTAGTGGGAAGTGTTGGAGTCACTGTAGAAGTTACATGGAGGGGAGAATAGCACTCTAGGCCCTTCTTTGTGTATGTGTGTGTATGTGTGTGTGTGTGTGTGTGTGTGTCTGTGTGTGTGTTGCTAGAGATCAAGCACAAGGTCTTATTCACTTGCTAGTCAAGCATTCAGTCACTGAGCTACATTGCAAGCACTTCCAAGTGGGGCATTAATAGTACCTAATATATAATAAACTTATTTGAGGAAAAGATAAAAATAATGAGAATTTTGGAAGTTTTAGCTAAAAAATATATAAAGATTTCTGAAAGTGTATGAAATAGGAAATATGGATATAAACATTTTGGTTAAATTAAAAAATGTAACTAATATGAAATTCAAACAAAAATTTAAATACCAAATGTTGGTAACAGAGGAAAATGTGGTAATTAGTGTATCTGAATCAACTTAATAATGTTTCCATGAAGGAATAAAGGCATTATCATATCTAGACATGGAGTCTTTGAGTGCAAAATGATTCCTTTACAACTGAATGTGGAAATGCTTTGAAAAGTAATGGATTAGAGAGTTTACTTTATTCTTCTCTACTGTTTTATTTCTTACATATTTTTATTGCTAAGAGCAAAAAAAAAAAGAAATTAAGTTAATGTAAAATGCTTGTGGGAGTGAAATATTTGCTAAATTCTACCAACATTCAACTCTCATTGATGTCAAATATGTTTGTGTATTAGGAAATTTTCCACTAATAAATTGGACAGCATGTGCTTTTATGAGATGTAATTTGATATTATAAATAATAAAATTGTCTCTATTTACTTTAAAAGCTCCTTTCCTTGGAAACAGCTGGATTTTCTACAACTAAGTGTGGTTAAAGTAACTTCTCCAGTCTAATTAAATCCTTCTATTAATATTAGCAGGAGGAAGAAGAGAACTCAACAAAACCACCAAGTTAAAAAAATCCACTCAGATAAGTGGATAAAGAGGGCAGTGTTCTATAAATAAGTTTTTGGATGACGTCTTCTGAACTTAAAAGATTCAACTCTAATGAAAAAGGGAACTCTCAAAAAAAATTAAAAATAAGAAATTTTCCTGTTTAGATTCTCTTTTGAGATAGGTTGAACAGAGCCATCTGAAAACCTCAGGGGTTGTTTTTGTCAAAAAATTTTAAAGCTATTTTATATGCTTAATTAATTTTTCTTGTGTTTATTTTTGAATGATAAAGTAATGTTCCTTTAAAAAATTGATACAGTGCAGAAAATTAAAAGGAAAGAAAAGCTACTCTTAGTTCCATCACACAATTTCATTTTCTGTGAGTTCAATTGTGCATATGATTTTCCAGCTTTCTCCTTCATTTAAAATATCATTATTCATGAGATTTTGTTAGATTTATTTTAAAATTTTGTTGTAGATAACTGTAATCTTGCTATATACAAAGCTCTAGTCTTTTAAATTAATCATTTGAAGAAGCTGCTTGATATCTTTAAGTCTTTTTGAGAACCTCATACTTGATTTTTATTATATAACCATTTCATTTATTTATTCAAGAAATATTCCTGTGAACCTAACATTTACCAGGTACTGACTGTTCTAGGTGCTAGAGATAGGAAAGAAAATCATCTTTTCTCATAGAACATATGCATCACTGGGGAGAAACCCACACTAAAGATAATAAATAATTCATATAATATGTTAGAATGTGTTATGTAGTATGAACAGTGTGTAACTGGGTAAAGCAGAAGGATGCTGGAGCAAAAGTCCAAAATCAAAGAGGAAAGGAGGGTCTTGCTGACAAGAGGACATTTGAGGCAACATCTGAAATTATTAAGAGTGATGATCCCCATTGGCTGCTGAGACAAAAGCACCCCAGGGAGAGTGCAGAGCTGTGTAAAGACCATGAGGTGAGAGCATATCTGCCCTGTGCAGAGAAGATAGCAGGCTCAATGGGGATTAAGATACAGAAGAGTAAAAGAGTTTAGTGATGTAGTGAGGATGAGAAGGCAGCTCACTTAGGATCTCAAACATTAAATTCTTTTACTCTCATTGTAAGAGAAATAGGAAGCCAAATTCACTGAAATTAATTTCCATGGGAATTTAAACAAAACATTTATACTACAGAACCAATTAGAGAAAACTCTATGTACTCTATTGTAAAAAAAAAAAAAAAAAAAAAAAAAAAGACCTTTCAGGTCATTTTGAGAAGGACAGAATGACCTTTCAATTTTTTACTTCTAAAATTGGACCCCATACAGTAACATTCTATTCAACAGTGCTTTTGAAGAAACATTTAATATAATGGGTTTGTTACTGAGTTATGACTCAGCAGGGTATTTAATCTGCCCTTGATTTAATCTTAAAACACTTGGTGCCAGGACATTCTGACTATGATCTCTGATATGGATTTATATTTTCAGGTTGTCTTTTCATTTAAAATTATATTGAAAAATATCTGTCATTGTTTTTAACCACCTAGAAATGCAAAATGTATTGTTGAGTAACCTGCAAAACCTTGAATTTCTTTTTCATACATATTTTAATAATGGGTGTATATTTTAATAGTGAGTAATCAGAGCAATAAAGTCAACTGGGTTTTTGCTTTACCAGCAGAGCAGGAATCATGAAGTTTTCTTACATTGTTATACTTTTCATTGCATTAATGATATTTGGGTATACAAATACATATAAGCAGGTTGAGGGTGGTAAAAATAAAGAATAATTGTAATTCATTGTCTTTTAACATTGATACCATCTTCATTCATTTAATATTTATTGAGGACTGAGTCTGAGGCTATCTAAGCACTGGGAATACAAAAATGAGCAATTTTGATTCCTAGTGTGGTAAATCCTCAGATTTCTGTTTCTTTTCTGGAAGACTTTTTATAAATTACAGTATTTTATTTTAGGCTTTCTACCATTTTTGGTTTTCTCTTCTATTTTTCCATTGCAAATTTATATTATTTGCTATTGATTTTCAGTAATATTGATTATATTTTATCCAAGGAAAATGCAACCCTCTTCAGTTAGTTCTTGACATATTATGTTTGTCAATATTGCAGAATAACACTAACTTACTTGAAATATCCAATGTCTTGAAACCAATTCTGAATTCACTTTCCTGTCTTGTTCATGATATAGGGCACAGAAACCTTATTAAGGTTAGGCTGACAATTAGATGATATATTATTTGGTTATTACTTTATAATACTATAATAGCATTGCTTATTATTAGAAATGTATAAATTTCATTGTATGAACAACAGGATGTATTCATTCTTATTATTCTCATTGGCTTGTAAGTTCTTTATAACATATAATTAAAGACAATAGAAATCTAGTTACAGGAAATTTTTGAATTTAACACACAATAACAAGGACAAAGTCCTAGAAACAAAAAGGCAACAAACTATACTTGGGGTTTTATAGAAATGTTAAGGTCTTTCAAATTATACTTTATTTCATTATCCTCAGTCACTGTTCATGTATAATTGGAATTTTAATTTTATGATATATGAAATTTTACTAAATCATTTTATTCTTAATTTTATTTAATGTATTCATAACAAAACATTATTTGTCTCTTTAAACCATAATAGTTCCCTAAGACTTCTAAATTCTTTGCCCATTCTCCATGAAATATATATTAGTCTATGTAAATAAGGTATTTATTATTGTAGCCCAGTAGCTACTACTTATTGTTTTAACCATGTTGCACTTTGCATTCATTAAATTTTTAATATTAAAAAATATTGGATTGATTGACTTATTCCCATCATGTAGTAGAAAACTAAGAGTAACAACAATTAATACTCCCAACTTTCTTAGTATTAAATAAAAAGGCTTGGTTTCAAGTTCATATATAAGTCTCTAGAGCCCACTTTCTTTCTAGCAATCAACACAGTGTAAACTATCTAAAGTCAGACGTTGGGAACCTATAATTATTGTGGAGACACAACCCCACCAGGCTATGTCAAATGTGCTGTTCTTTACTCTGAGCAGCTTTCATAAACATAATTGTTACTGGTAAGCAAGCAGCATAAGGTAGGGAAGGAGAAATGATGCCAACTCTCTGGAATGTGCATTTCACTGAAAATGTTAAGATGATATTTTCAGTATAAAAGGACTAGTTTGAGGTGACCCAGTATATGACTTCAAAGTACATGAAGGCTAAATTAATCTATTTCCAGAAAAATGTAACAATGAGAAAAATAAAGTCAAATATAGCAGATCGACTAGATATTAGGAAAAAAATCTATTACAAATGGATTTTGTTTCTATTAGATTAACAATATCTTATTTTATAGAATTTATCATTGAATATTGCTTTTATATAGCCTCATATCTAACATATTGATATGTAGATTTGCTCACATAAAATATCTTCAAAGATGTATTTGTAAAGTTAAATAGTCAGATTTACCCCTCTAATTATAGCGACATTTCATGAAAGAAAAGATAATAGGACTTGAAATTCTGCCCAAGATTTAAAACTTAGATTGCATTCTCTTCTCCACAAAAACGGTTTTAGTGAATTCTGCTAGTTCTTTTGAAGATCAAATATTTTCTATAATCACAATTCAAACAAGTTACAACTGTCTATAGTAAACCCACACTTAACTGATGTGGAATTGTCCCAGTTTGGTCCATGGAAAACATCTTTGAGTAAGCTACAAGTAATTTTATTACCCTGATAGTTTGTTTCTTTGCTTTGATATAACAAAATATTCAAGGATAATCTTTATAAGTATCTTACACAAGATGTGGAGTTAGCCACTTTCTCCACATATTCTTGTATTCTTTAAAAGAAAAATGATAGAGAACACTGTGAGGATCTAGAAATTTTATTTGACTATTACTTCCATGATTTTTCAGTAGGCATGGCTTAGAAATTTTTTATTTCTCTTTTTAAACAAATACATCATATTCTGATGTCTTTTTCAACCTCCTTTTTCAGAGTACTATAGTTTTTGTTGTAGAGGTCTTTCTCTTCCTTGATTAGGTTAATTCCTAGGTATTTAATTTTTCCTGATGCTGTCATAAACGGTATTATTTTCCTTTTTTCTTTTTTCTTTTTTTGGTACCAGGGATTGAACTTGGGACCTTGTGCTTGCAAGGAAGGCGGCGGAATCACTGAGCTAAATCCCCTGACCTATTTTCCTTATTTCTTTCTCAGTGAGTTCATTATCGGTATACAGAAATGCTACTTTTTGTGTTGAATTTGTAACCTGGTCCATTGGTGAAATTGACTATTAATTCTAAGAGTCTTTGATGGAAGTTTTTGGGTCTTTTATGTAGAGTGTCATTTCATCTGGCTTTTTATCAGATTCAGGTAAGGCCCATCTATAACAATTTTCCTCAGGGTTTCACCTGTCCTGGATAGGCAGAACTAATATTGTCAAAATGGCCATAGTCCCCAAATTGATATATAGATTCAACACATTCTCAACCAAAATACCAACATTTCTCACAGATCTAGAGAAAACAATCCTAAAATTCATATGGAACCAGAAGAGAACATGAATAGCAAGAGATGTCCTGGGCAGCAAGAGCAAAGCAGGAGGTATCACAGTACCTGATTTCAAGTTTTATACTGCCGAGCAAGAGTGACAAAGACAGCATGATAATGTCACAAAACAGACATGTGGATCAGTGGAACAGAATAGAGGATCCAGAAACATCCCCATACCTATTCAGGAATTTGCTCTTCAACCTAGGTGCAAAAAACGTACATTGAAGTAAAGATAACCTCTTTAACAAATAGTGCTGGGGAAACTAGCAATCTATATGCAGAAGATTGAAACTGGATCTGTATCTCTCACCAAGCACCAAAATAAAATCAAAATGAATGAAAGATCTAAACAGGGCAACAGAAACAGTGAATCTACTGAAAGATAAAATAGGTTAAACTCTTTGAAATCATAGGTGTAGGCAAGGACATTCTGAACAGAACTCCAATTGCTCAAGAAACAACAGCAAGAATTAGTAAGTGGGGATTACATCAAATTCAAAAGCTTCTGCATAGCAAAAATATCAGTCAGTAAAGTGAAGAGACAACCTACAGAATGGGAAAAAAATTTGCCAGCTCGTCCCCAGACTCAGGTCTAATATCTAGAATATATAACAACTAAAAAAATTGGACCGCCCCCGAAAAGGCCCAGTCAAAAAATGAGCATGTGAAAAAGAATAAACACTTCTCAGAAGAAGTAGTACAAATGGGCAATAAACATAAGAAAAAATGTTCAACATTTCTAGCCATTCGAAAAATGCAAATTAAAATAACACTAAAGTTTCATCTTATACCAGAAAGAATGAAAATTATCAAGAAATCAAATAATAACAAATGCTGGTGTGGCTGTAGTAGAAAAGGAACCCTTCTACATTGTTGGATGAAATGCAAACTAGTACAGCCATTATGGAAATCAGTATGGAGAATTCTCAAAGAACTAAAAATAGAAATTCCATTTGATCCAGATATTCCTCTTCTAGGTATCTTCCCATAAGAGCTGAAGGTATCATATTACAGTGGTACATGCATACCAGTGTTTGTAGTAGCACAGTTCATAATAACTAAATCCTAGAAGCAGCCTGTATGTCCATCAACAGATAAATGGAAAAAGAAAATGTAGTACCTATACATAATGGAATATTGCTAGACTATAAATAAGCATAAATTTGAGACATTTGTGGGAAAATGGATACGCCTGGAAAATAAAATGGCAAGTGAAATAAGTCAAATACACAAGCTTAAATATCATATGGTATCTCTCATTTGAGTAAGGCAAAGTGTCAATAAAAAGCAAAATAAAGGGCTGATAGAATAAAACAAGAAGATAGATTTTTGCAAAAGGAAAAGGGTCCAAGAGACTGGTCATGTTCATGTACCAAATAGCCACAATAAATGTAAACATTATATATTTTAAACATGAACTAAAAAATAATAATGGCTAATAATGAAAATGGAGAAAGAGGATCTAGAGAGGAGGGAGGCATGTGAGTGGGAAGGGAAAGGGGAATAAAAAAGAATCATGATGTGTTATGTAGATGTACTTACTCCCTAAATGAATGTAAAGTTCATGTATTCCAAACATGCACTAATAAAATAAAATTTTAAAAATTACATCATAGATATTTGTAATTCAGAATTAGACCCAAAGTTTTTTCTTAACCTCATTTGTCTTACATCTCTATTCTGTGTCTCTCTTGACAAATTCTTGGCTCTCAACGGCATTAATATAATTATTATTTGTTTTTAAATCCTGTAATACATATGCAATTCCTGAAATTAATAATAGTAAAGACTTTCTTTTCATTTTAATATTTTCATACCCCTATGTATCCCACTCTGCCATAAAAAGGATAAGTTTGAGTCATTTGAAGAAAAATGGAAGCACCTTGAGACAATATTGTGAAGTGAAAGAAATCAGACACAAAACCTTAAATATCACACAACTTGTCTTATATGAAAAACTCAAAGTATAAATACTTTAAAGAAAAGATAAACAGTAGAAATAGGGAGATAGATCTTTAGTAAATGAAAAGAGGATCTTGTGATGGAGGGAGAAGGAGGAAAGAGAAAGAATAGGGAACAAGAAGAAATAAGATACATTATGTACGTTTACCATACCCCACAATGGATGCAATCAATATGCACTACATGCACGTACTAATACAAATTGAAAAGAATAAAATAGATATAATTAAATATTATGAATGAATTATTTGGGAAATTCTTGTTCTCTATCTCATCATAAACTTTCATGTTGAGTGATTAGCTTTAACATCTTGTCTGGCTACAGATTTTACTCACAACCCTGGCTAGTCATCATTAAATTTTTATTTTTTGTCTCAGTGACCAGGTATTAGTGGTCATTACTGGTCTTACTGACATTCCTTGTACTTTTCACACACAAAAATTTATACTCTCAAGCCTGGGGATGTAGCTCAGTGGTAGAATGCTTGCCTAGCATGTATAAAGCCCTGGGTTTAATATCCCCTACTGAAAAAAACAAAACAATAGAAAAGAATATTCTCCTATTAGTGTAAGCAATTTACTACCAAGTATGTATTAATACATTGATTCCTGGAATATGTATTTTTTCATTAAGTTTATCGGTACATTTTAGGTATACAGTACAGTTACATTCATCGTTGGGAACTTGTATCTTTACATCACTATCTTAGTTCTTATGTTTTCCCCAATCCCCTATCCTCCCTTCAACCCCTCCACTACTCCCTATTTACAAAGATTTTGTTTCCATTTTTTTGGAATATGTATTTTTGCTTCACCAGAATATCCAGACATACTAGATGGGATTACTCTTAGAGCAGACTCAGACTAGAAATAATTTGGAGAAAGAATATATATGTGGATAATATGTATCCTTTCTTAACTGTAGAATTTAACTTCCTAAAATCATGATTTACTCTGTGTTACCACTTTTTAAAATGTAAAGAAGTGGAAAATGGACCACTCACAATGTATCAGAAAGAAACAAATTTTTTTAAAAAATACAACTTAGAATAGTAACAAGGAGGCATGATATTTGATGGTCCCCATGGTCTTAACTATTTCCCCAAATGACTTATTTCCCATAGTCAATATACATTTAGGTAAGATTTTGCATATGAAAATCTTAATTCTTAGAAGTAAAATAAAATATGTCAATGTCAAGGCAGCATAATAAAATGGCTATTTAACAACATTACACATGCCAATAAATCACAGGGAATCTCTCTCTCCCTCACTTGCTCTCCCTAGTGGGATAAACATGGTTTGTCACATTCAGAGAACATTGTATACTGTAGGAATAATCAGAACATATTGTTAGCTCCAATTTTCCATCATTTATTTTTCAGTGCCAAACAAAAGTAAACCTCACCACACAGTTTAGTCATGGGTAGAAAGAGAATTAGCTTTTTAATGGGAGCTGCTGATTTAAAAAGTGGCTCTTAGAAGTAGAAGATGGAAGAAAACACTGTTCATATTAATGCACAATTGTTCATTGTGCTTACTAATGCTATAGAAAAGCCTCTTTGAAAATTTTTCATTGCTATGTATTTTGCATAATGCCTATATTAAAAATCAATGTACTATTTGCCCCTGGAAATACTACAGCTGATCTGTAAGTCAGTTTGAAAGAAAACTGAACTCAACAGACAAAGACTGATTCTTCATCCATCTGATATGTCATCCCAACAAATGGTATTTTTTTGTGCACTCTGTCAGTGTCTTAATCAGTGTTGACAGCCCCCAGCTCTAACACAGCTCTGAAAGCTCTTCTCACACTTAATCCTTCAACTTGTATATGTTGTAGAGACATTCAGATAAGGCAGGATAATACACACGATTTACATGGTTCTGTCAATTCTTGGATTTGTCACACATCAAACTCACAAAAGATGAATTTCTCCCCTATTGCTGACAAAACTACTTAAAGGATCAGTCTCAAAGGACATACTTTCCCTAATTGCCATGTAGAGCTACTTATTGTGACTTTTTACAATTTTTATGAAAAGAGTTTAATAATTCTGTTAGTAAAATTTTGAGGTAATCAGATTCTCAGGCATAGATATTTATGTGAAAATTTTTTCTTTTTTCTTGAATACTATGTATGTAGACTACCACATGGGGTTATATGAGTCAAAGCTGATATTTTGGAGCCATGCAAATGTAAAGGCTTTTGGCTAATACAGACATATGTACAAATAAATTTTGATTTAAATATTGGCATACTGTCTGTGGAGTTCAGATTAAAATTGGCTATATTGTTTATATATTTTCAGATTAAAGTTGTCTATTTCAGAACTTCCTGGGAGGATTAAAATTGGGGATTTATATTGTATTTATATATATATTTTTCCTTCTCAGAAAGACACCCTTGATCTAGGCAGAACAAAGGAAACTTTCTCTGTTGAGTAGAGAATGACAAGAATAAGTGAAGTATAATTGATGTATACAGAGTAGCTAAAATGATTCTATTGTACTTATAAAATTAGTGATTTGTAATTATGCTGATTGCACTCAAATAGTTTCATATTACCTATTGGCTTATGGATAAACTATTTAATCTTTCTATGCCTTAGTTTTCTCATCTACAAAGTGACACATGTAGAATGTGTTCAATAAATTCTATCTATTGTTACTATGTAAGTAATAAATCATTAGAAAAATGAAAAAAGTAATCCAACCCAGAAATGTACAACACTAGAAAATAGCCTCAACAAAAAAGGAACACATAGAATCTATAAAGTTGTATTTGTATAAGTAAAATAAAGAGAAATATTAGCATACATGTCATTTCTCCCAAAACTGAGTTAACAATGTACTACAATTACAGTTAAAAATAAAAGGAATATGCTAAGAGAGAGAGGGTATTTCTTATATTTTGAAAAATGTCCATGGGAAAAGTAGACATTAATATAAAGGAAGAAAGGAGAAGATAAATAAACTCACTTTATCCTATAATGGACAGTAATGTAATAAGATATCTTGTGTATAATATCTAGTCCTTGCTCCTTCCTGTCTGGCACTGTTCCTCTAACCTGCTTCTCAAGTGCTATGAAGTGAGCAGCTTTGCTCTGCCACAACATACTACCATGATTTTCCTGCTTTGAAACCAGCTTACCATTGACTGAAAACCCAGAAGCCATGAACCAAATCAAGCCTCTCCTCCTTCAAGTTGTATGTAGCAGGTACTGTGTCTCATTCACCACCACTGCTGTAGAACTTACGGAAAAAAATCTACCTTCATTGCCTTGTGTTACTCAGAGTTCCTTTTTTTATTGGTACATGTTTGCAGTACACAACATTTGCACAGTTTTGGGGGGTTTTTTTTTGGTACTGGGGATCGAACTTGAGCTTGCGCAGCAGGCACCGGAACCACTGAGCTAAATCCCCAGCCCATCATTTACACAGTTTTTAATGATGATACAAAAGTACAATTCATAACACAAGAGAAAATGATAGATTTCATTAAAATTAAAACCTTTTGCCTTTTAAAAGACTCTAAAAGGAAAGGAAATAATAACAAAAACCAGCAGATTATCTGCAAGTCACATGCCTCATAAAGGCCTTGTATCCAATAAATATAGAAGTCCCACAACTCATACGAGGAACACAAGCAACCCAATTAAAAACGAGTAAACCATGAATACAATGTTCACCAAAAGAAGATGTAAGAATAGCTAATAGTGTATGAAAATGTATCCAACACTATTAAGCATTAAGGAAATCTAATTAAAACCATGGCACACCTACTGTGTATACCTATAAGATAGCCTATCAAAAATAAACCAACAATAGCAACCGAATTTGACAATATGGAGAAAATAAAACTTTTATAGCTTCTGAAGGAAATGTATAAATGGTATAGCCACTTGGGGAAATAGTTTAGCAGTCTCTTAAAAATTAAAAATAAATTTACCACTTGTCCCAGTAAATCTATTCTTAAGAATCTATGAAGGCAGAAACTCACACAAAGAATTTGTTTTTACAAATGTTCATAGCAGCATTACTTGTAATAGCCAAACAACTGTAAATAGTTCAACTCTCCATTATTTGGTGCATGGATAAACAAAACGTAGCATACCATTAAAATAAAACACTACAATTAAGAGGGAGTGAAACAATGATTCATGTCACAACACTGATGACCTCAAAATACACCAGAATCCAGACATGAAATACTAGATATTGTATGATTTTGTATGTATGAAATTTTAACGAGAAGCACAATCATAGAGATATCAGTGCCTTTTTGGGGACTTTTAATGAGAACAAAATTGATTACATATGAGTCTAAGGAATTTCAAGAAGTAAAGCAAATTTCCTAAAATTGGACTGTGGTCTATAACATCTAAAAATCATTGACTTGTACACTTATAATGAGATAATCATGATATACATTACATACAAGTAAGGCTGTAAAAATGATACATATTTCTTGATGGTATTCATATAAAATACAAAAATAATCTATAGTAGTTAAAAGCAGATATTTTAAAAATATAGAAGTCTAATGGGAATAATAAACACTAAATTCATGGTAAGATTTTTTTTTTTGGTATAGGGAAGACAAAAGAGATAGTGGTTTAGATTCTAACCACAATGTTGAAAAGACTGTCATTTTTCTTAATGAATTGGTTTGACATCTTTATAACAAAATTAATTCATTTCTGAACTCTCATTTCTCTTATTCTATATAACTATGGTTAAAGGAATACTATACTGTGTTGATTATAGTCCATTTTAAAATCAAATAGCACAAGAACTTCAAATTTATTCTTTTAAAAATTGTCATTTCTTCTGTGTTTTGGTTCTGCCACATTGGTAGGAACAGTAGGAAAAAATTATTAAGAGATTTACTGTAAAGAATTGATTTGTGTCATTGTGAGTGCTGACAATTTTAACTCGAGTACAATTGAAGCTGTGTCTTTTACAGAATTCTTCAGCAATGTCTGGGGGTCTGCTTTTAAGGTCTTTCAGCAGATTGAATCCTACTCAGATCTTTTTAGTTAAAATCAAGTGATCATGAGCTGTAATCATATTTCTAAAGCAGCAACAAAATAACATCTAGATTAGTGATTAGTATTTGTTTGAAAAACTAAGGGCTTTGGACCAGTGGAATTGGCACATCAAACTGCGTCATAGCTGTTCTAGGTCCTTGGCATTTTCACGTACATCACATACATTTTCACAACTCAATTTCTCCAAAAAGAAAGAAAAAAGAAAGAAGAAAGGAAAAGATAGGCTGCTGGTATATGTTTCATTAAGTCACGTGTGGTAAATTGTTATTTTAATAATATTGAGTCTTAAAATTCACATATTTGTAACATCTTGATTTATTCAAATCTTTAACTTCACACCAATGTTTCAGCATTATTACTTTTTATTAAAGGAATATTGAAGTATTATACACTTTTGATAGTATTGTGAATAGTTTTGCTTTTTAAAATTTCTAGTATGTAGATACATAATAGATCATTTTTACCTACACACTGTGACTTTTAGCATCTTAAGAAAATACACTTTCACTAGTATTTTGAGATTGTTTGTCATAAACTTAGTACATAGTTTTTTTGGTACTTCTTAAGATTATGGTTTTAGTCATTTATTCTACTAATATTTTTACTAATTAATTGATTTGTATACTAATGTTTTTATTTCTGGGATAAATCTTTTTTTATTAATTATACAGGTACATTTAAGGTACATTATATAATGACATTCATCAATGGAAATTTGCACCTTTACATAATCTCTCTTGGTTCTTATTTTTTTCCCCATTCTCCTGTCCTCCCTTAAACCCCTCCACCCCTCCCTATCTACAAAGACTTTGTTTCCATTTTTTTCTCATATTAATTCCATTCCCTTCTTTCTTTTCCCCTACCCCTGCTATTTCCCCTTCCCCTTTGCCACTTTTCTTCCTATTTCACATTATCTATTATACCTTTTAGTCCATATTTACACTTTCAATTTTTCTCACTAGCGAAACTATTCAATATTTACACATGTGTGTTCTATTTATTTCACTTAAGAGTATAGCCACAATGTGCATCCATTCAGCTATAAATGTCTGTAGTTTCTCATTCTTTATGGCTGAGTAATACTCCATTTCATTAAAAAAAACACATTTTCTTTATTCAGTCACCAATTGATGGGCAATTGGGGTGTTTCCAAGTTTTAGCTATCACAAATTGTGCTGCTATGAACATGGGTGCACATGTATCACTGTGGTATGATTCTTTTAACTCTTTGGGGAAGATCCCCAGCAGGGGAA
>NW_004624732.1:8845449-8857386 GCF_000247695.1 Heterocephalus glaber | reverse complement strand
TTTACATCTGTTTTATGGATTCCATTTGTTTCCTATGTTGGGATTCCATCATGTTCCTCAGCTCCTCTATGTTTTTTTAATCTGTGTGCTCTAGATTTATTTATTTTTTTACTTTTAAATTCTTTTGTTGGTACATGTTAGGTATACAGTACTTTTACATTTATCATTGGGTGCTTGTACCTGTACATGATGTAGCTTAGTTCTTATTTTTTCCCCATTGCCTGTGCACCCTTCACCCCCTCCACCCTTCCCTATTTACGTAGACTTCATTCCCATGTTTTTACTTTTCTCACAATTTTTCCTTTCCCTTCTTTCCTTTCCCTTTCCCATCCCACCACCCCAACCCCTTTGGACTTTTTCTTCCTATTTCAAATTATCAATTATTCATTTTAATCCTTATTTGCACTTTCAGTTTGTCACACTAGAGAAACTATTCGGTATTTACACATGTGTGTTCTATTTATTTCACTTAAGAGTATGGCCTCAATATGCATCCATTTAGCTATAAATGTCTCTAGTTTCCCATTCTCTGTGGCCAATTAGTACTCCATTTTATAAAAAAACCACATCTTCTTTATCCAGTTGCCAGTTGATGGACACTTGGGCTGTTTCCAATGTGTGGTCTAGATTTATTAATCATGTCTTGTATTATGGGCACAATCTCTGCTGTTTTCTGAGAAATTACTTCTGATTTCATATTTTTGAGTTCCCCTTTTGTTGCCTGTTCAGGGAGTCCAGGTTGTTGAGTATCAGATTGTTCCATCTCTTTGCCCTTTGTGATTCCCTTAGGTGATCTGGAAGTCTGGTTTGGGGACTTATTTATGTGTCTTCTCATTTCAACAGATGCAACCTGCTGTGTTTTTGTTGAGGTGACTTTTTGCTTACGCAGTAGTATTGAATTCTCAGCAAGCCAACAAGCAGTCTTTACTCTGTTGCTCACCAGTTGGCCAATTCCTGGGTTCAGAGTGGTGGCCTTTTGGATCCCTGAGTTGACCTGTTGTCTCGGTGGGCTTCTGGATGGGGCCTGAGCACACTTGTGATGGTATCTAGGCATGCCTCTTGCTGGGGCCTCTGTGTAGCTATTGTCTGGAAGGGCCTTTGTTTGGGGGCTGTACACCCCAGTTTCTGTTGTCTGCATAGGCTTTGGCTAGGGTCTCCTCACACTTAACAGTGGTATTAGGGCAAGCCTGTGGGTATTGCTTGTGTGCCTGTACAGCTCATCTCCAGTTGGGTCCCTGGCTATGGCTGATGGTATGGTGAGCCTCTGGCTGAAGCCCATGTGCCCATGCAGCCCCTGTCTGGGCGGGCCTTTGGGTTGGGTGGTGTGCCTGAGCCTCTGGGGTCAGGGTGGAGCCCTGGCTGGGATCCTCATGCATTTGTGCTGATTCAGGCCACACAACTGCTCCCTGCGATCTGCCCTCACTTAGGGATGGAATGGCAGGCCTCTGGAGGGAGCCTGTGTGCCAGTGCAGCTCCTCTCTGGGCAGGCTCCTGGCCTGGGTGTGGGGGTGTGTGCCTGAGCCTGTGGTGTTGGGGCGGATCCCTGGCTGGGATCCTCCTGGCAGCTGTGCTGGTCTTTGCCACACAGCTGCTCCCCGGGATCTGCACACACTCACCGATAGAATCTATTTCTGGGATAAATCTCACTAATTCATATTGTATAATCCTTTTTTTATGCTGTTGAATTCAGTTTGCCTATATGTAACTATAGATTTAAGTATCTAGTCAAGAGAAATATTGATCTCTAGCTTTCTAAATTTGTGTTATTTTTCTTCTTTTTATCTTTTTCTAGCTTCAGTTTCTAGAATCAGAATAATATTGACACCATAGAAAGTGTTTGGGAGTATTTCCATTTTTTTTTTATTTCTTTAAAAAGAGATTTGAAAAATTGGCATTATTTATTCTTTAAATATTTGTGAGAACTCAACCATGTGTGCCTAGAATTTCTTTGTAGGAAGATTATTAGTTACTGATTCAATTTCTTTACTAGGTATAGATAGATCTGTTCTCTAGCTTTTATTTTCTGAAAAAGTTTTACTTTTCCTTGCATTTATTTCTTTTGTAAAATAAAGATATATAGCATATTGTAAAACTTATGCTTTTATGTGTAAAAGTATGTAAATTTTGTAAGCATCACTGCAATCCAGACATAATTCTATCACACCAAAAATTCCTGAGTTCCCATCTTTGGTCAATCTGTGCTATTAGCCCCAATCTTTGGCAATCAATGTTCTTGGATTTATGTTACTATCCTTTCATGTTTGCAAGAATGTCATACAAATGAAAGCATGTTTGTATGTGATGTCTTCTGTAAAACCGAAACTTTAAAATTTGATAAAGGCCCTTGTTTTTACTTTATTAATCATGTTTTTGTGTCATGTCTAAGAAATTTCTCTCTAATCCAAGACTACATAGAAGATCTTTTCTTGTGGAAATTTTAAAATTCTAGGTCTTACATTTAGGTCTCTTTGTTTTGAATTAAGTTATGGATATTATACAAGTTATTATTTGTAATTTTTCTTTCACAAATGCATACCCTTTCTTTTTCCAGCACAATTTGCTGAGAAGATCCTTAACATTGAGTTGCCTCTACACTTTTGTTGAAAATCATCTGATCTTACATGGAAAGGCCTATTTTTACACACTATTTTGTACCACTGATGTGTCCACTTTGTTTTGCTAATGCTCAGTGTTTTGTACGTGATAACTTTATATTAATTCTTTCAATCAGCTAAAATGAGTCATTTTAACTTCAGGGCTTTAAGCTATTTAAGTAAAAGAAAAAACATTTACTACTTATTTTTCAATATAAATTTTAATAAGCTTATCTAAAAAGGTTTTGCTAGAATTTTGAATAGAATTACATTGAATACACAAATCATTTTGGGAAAGAATTGGTACCATTAAAATATCGAATAACCTCTTTTATGACATACTGTTCTTCTTTCTTTAGTTCTTCATTCATCTCTGTTACAGTTATTTTTTAGTATTCATTGAACTGCTAATGCACATAAATTTAGATTCATAAATACATTATTTCTTTTCCATTACATTATATACTCATTTCTTTCTATAGCACTATTATTTTCTTTCATTATTTATAAACATAAATTCTTAAATACAGCATTGTTTTTGCTGTTGCAAGTCAATTTCTCAACTTTCAATTTCAAATGTTTTCTTATATGGAAATACAATTTATTTTTATATCAACCTAGTATTTTATGACCTTAAATTCCCTTATCTTTAAAAGATTTGTTTAAATTTTGTAGCATATTTTACATATACAGGAAGCTTTGATTCAATACTTCCAATTTATATGGCTTTTATTGCTTATTTTTGCCTGTTTTCAATGGCTAGGTTCTATAGTATGTTGTTGAATAGAAGTTGTGAGGAAACATCTTTGCCTTGCATCATATTTGAAAGATGTTTCCCCTGGTATTATAAACTTCCAAATGAATAGTTTTTATTCTTCTACATTTTTAAAGTTTGTCATTTCTTGCCTTTTCCCTACATTTTTATCTTTGTTTCTTTGTATTCAATGCTATTTTTCTTTGATCAGTTTCTAATAGTATCTTACCCACTTGTATTAAGCATTTTTTTTATTTTTGGTACTGGGGATCGAACTCAGGTTCTTGCTCTTGCGAGGCAGGCCGTGGAACCACTGAGCTAAATCCCAGGCCTTGTATTAGCCATTTTGATTATGATGTTCCTTAGTTCAGTTTTCTTTGTTCTTATTTTGTTAAGTCTTGCTGAGCTTGGATCTGTTGATTTATATTTTGCATAAAATATGGAACATATGCAGCTGTTATTTCCTCCAATATTTTTTCTCTTTCTTCTTCCTATTTTAGAGACTGCAATCATTTATCCATTGGACTATTACACACTTGATATTGCCCCTTATGTTGGGGATCTGTTACTTTTTGTTTTTAGTTTTACTTCTTGGTTCTTCTTTTTAGATAATATCTAATGTCCCATAATAAAGTTCTTTGGCCTTTTCTTCTGTAATGTCTATTTATTAATCATATCTAATGAAGTTTTCATATAAGATTCAAATTTTTACCTCTAGAATTTTCATTAAGTTCCTTATTTTATCATCCATTTTTCATTATATTCCAATTGTATTTAAATCCTTGAATATATTCATAACACTAATAATACCTTAAAATTCCATTATTTCTCTCATTTCAAGTTCTAATTACTTTAAAGGATCTTTCTTTCAGAGTACGATTTTTTTCTACTTGCTTATATGTTTAGTAATTTTTATTGGATCCTGGAAATTGTTATTTTTACCTTGTTGAGTGCTTGATTTTATAGTATTTCTTTGAATCATGTTGGAATTCATTTTGTTAAGCAGTTGCATTCCTTGGGAACTGTTTGATCCTTTGAAGGATTTTTTTTCCCAGCTTTTCCTTCCTAATTGGTTTAAGTGGGCTTTACTTGATTTATTCCCATTACTACTATGAGAACCTTCTGGAGTCTCTACTGAATTCTGTTTATTCGATAAGATCCTAACTAGTAGGTGCAAATAATTCCCATGTATGTATGAATTCTGGGCTTTTCTTTTTTCCTAGAGCTCCATAATTATTTTCTTTTCCCTACCAGTTGCTTACTGGTTCAGCCTCAGCCTTGTGGCCATTTTACCTTTTCATGTGTATTTTACAGCTAAGGAAAAAGCCCCTCCAGTGCCCCTTCAATGTTCAATTCTGAATCTCTGTCTCCATAGGTCTCTTTTCTCCAGTGTTCCGCCATGGATATCCTATCCACCTCACTTCCTTGAATTTCATTCTTTATTTCCTAAATACACCTTTCTGTTTATGTAATGTCATCTGGAAGTTACCTCAATTAAATATTAAAATTACCTCAATTTAATATGAATTACTTTAATTCATATTAAAGCACACTTAATTTATTTACCTTGTTTCAAAGAACACAGTTCCTAGTTTCTATTCTGGTAACGGAAACCAACTTTTGAAATATATTATGTCTGGTTTCTTAGTTGTTTACAGTGGGAAGCAAGTATTAATGTAATTTATACAAATAATGTTTGAAACTATACTTACTTCATTTATATTCTTGCCTTTATGAACTTTTTTTGTGACTTTCTTATATCTTCTTCCTCGATTATTTTCAAATCCTGCAGTACAGGATTAGTCTGTTTTGTGTTCTTTTTTGGTTTTTTTATGACCATATAGTTTTTCATTTTCAGTATTTCTAGTTTATACTTTTGACATTCATTCATTTTTATTTCATTTTAGCCTAAGTTTTAATGTCTTATTCTGTTTTAATATTTTTTCATTTAATTATCTTTTTGAGCATCTGAATTATAATGACCTTAAATTTTTTACCAGTCTGGCTGTATTTTAGAGAATTCATATAACAATGATTTTTTTGTTGACTGTCTTCCTTATTAATTTTATTCAAACTTTACAATTTTGATTAGAAATAATTTTCTTCTTGTTTAGATGTATTTTTGTTCCTTATATGTCTAGTAATTTAGCGGGTTTGCAGTCTTTTAAACCATCTTTGAACCTCAGTCCAAAAGTAATTTTTGCTATGGTTTGGAAATCTTTTCTTTTCTTTCTTTCTTTCTTTTTTTTGTACCAGGAACTGAACTCAGGGCCTTATGCTTGCCAGGCAGGTACTGTGTCACTGAGCTACATCCCCGGTCCACTCTCCTTTTGTGTTACGTCGCACATAGCACTGAGCCAATAAGTGACTGAACATGATTCTTGTTACAAATATGTCATTTCCCCCTTTTCTTCCCAGTTCTATCACTTTCCAAGCATCAAACCCTAGGCAGCTACTTGGTTCTCAGACATTTGGTTTAGTCTTCTTTCACTTGTGATAGCAACTCCAGTCTTTTATCTTATTTGGTGTAATTTTTAAAATGGAGTTGCTTTATTGATGTATAAAGGATGTTTCATAAACTGTACATGCCTAAAGTGCACAATGTGATGACTCTGGGCATATCCTTTCTTTATCCTTTTACCGTATAACCACTCATCTTCATTTTTTTCACTATAGAATAGTTTTGCATCTTTCTAGACTTTTATATAAATAGAATAAAACAGTGTAAAGTTTTTTTGTGTATGGCCTTTTTTACTTAGCATAATTATTTTGAAATTCTCCCATGTAAAGTGTATTAATAGTTCCTGTATATTTTTGAGAAATGTACCATCATACTTACATAAAATTTGTTCACGCACTGACTGTTAGTGGACATTTAGATTGTTGTCAAGTCTGAACTCTCATAAATAAGCATGTATTAATTTCTATGTAATTTTATGCAGACCTGAGCTTTTTTCTTGGGGAATATCTAGGTATGTAATGGTTGGGTCATATGCTTATATGTTTAATCATTAAAAACTGATGAAATATTTTGTAGGATTTTCCTGCTTGTGTTTTCACATCAGTGTATGTCATATCTAATTATTCCATATCCTTGTCAACACTTGTTAGGTCATTCTTTTTTATTTTTGCTAATCTGCATAAATTTGAATTACCAGACATAAAAAACATTTGGAAGATAGTTTTGCTGGCTTGATTTTACCACTGTCAGTAATTTCTGTGCAATAGTAAGTTTATCGGAGTTTCACATTACACTTTTTATTTGCATTTTCTTAATGACATTGATCCTTTGCAATATTCTTTTTATACATGTGACATAAATTGAGACTAAGAAAAATCACATTCAGGGACCCCTGTTCAGGGACTCTTCAGTTCCCCAGGAATACTATGGCTTTAAACCTTGCTATTGTCCTTTTTACTATCATTTTCTATGTGTTTAGGCTGGACAATATAGGCATGCTGATGATTACATGTATGGAGTCATCTCACTATCTTTGAAAGTAGTTTACACACTTGAGTCTGACAGCTTATTTAAAGACCAAGAATGATCAAAGCAAGAGTAATAATCAGTGATTCTAGAACAAAAGTAGATTAACAATATGCTTTCAGTGATTATCTGAAAATGTTTGGTAGTAATGATTTGATCACAATGGAGATACAGAGGAGGAGAAGATGTTTTATGTACATGTACTCCCATGATGCGTGTAATCAGTATGTATTATCAGCATGTACTAATATAAATAAAAGTTAAAAGAAATATACCCTAAAAATCTGAGGTAAAATATTTCCCAGCAACCAGCTCTTTGTGTCTTTTTTACTTTTTCAGAATCCAGAACAAATCCTTTACAAATATATGTTGAATGCTATCCTACAGAAATAGTTTTAACAAGTGAATGAAACAATGTGAATGATGCTCCATTCTAAGCCTAAGTCATTTTACCTTTGGAAAAACACATGAAGCATGGTGTAATTTGAAGTGTGAGAATCTTCAGTTCTTGACTTTAACTCCTCTGTTTATCTCAAATTTGACTTTTTTTTCCCCTCCCTATGGGGAATCACATTCAGAATCTTGCCCTTGCCAGGCAGGTGTGGTGCCATTGAGCTATATCTGAGTCCCTTGATTTTTTTTTAAATTAAATTTATTTATTGGTACATTTTAGGTATACAATATAGTTACTTTCATCATTGGGATCTTGTATCTTTACATGATGTATCTTGGTTCTTATTTTTTCCCCATTCCCCTGCCCTCCCTTCACCCACTCCACCCATCCCTATTTACAAATAATTTGTTTCCATTTTTTTTCCTTTTCTCATATTTTTTCTTTTCCCTTCTTTCCTTTCCCCTACCCCTTCCCATTTCCCCTATTCCTTTACACCTTTTCTTCCTATTTCACAGTATCAATTATACATTTTAACCCTTATTTACACTTTTAGTTTTTCACATCAGAGAAACTATTTGACATTTACAGGTGTGTGTCCTGTTTATTTCACTTAAGAGAATGGCCTCAATGTGCATCCAATTAGCTATAAATGTCCCTAGTTTCTCGTTCTTTATGGCTGAGTAGTCCATTTTATTAAAAAACCCACATCTTTAGCCAGTTTCCAGTTGATGGGCACTTGGGTTGTTTCTAAGCTTTAGCTATTACAAGCTGTGCCACTATAAACATGGATGCACATATGTCGCTGTGGTATGATTCTTTGAATTCTTTGGGGAAGATACCCAGCAGGGGAATAGCTGGGTCAAGTGGGACCTCTAGTGCTAGTTCTTTGAGGTATCACCATACTGATTTCCACACTGGTTGCACCAGCCTTCACTCCCACCAATAATGGAGAAGGGTTCCTTTCTCCCCACATCCCCGCCAGCATTTGTTATTGGTTAATTTCTTGATAGCAGCCATTCTTTCTGGCGTGAGGTGGAATCTCAGTGTTGTTTTCATCTGCATCTCTCTACCAGTGATGTTGAACATTTTTCATATATTTATTTGCTGCTTTTATTTCTTTGCCTGAGAAATGTCTGTTCATTTCAGATGCCCATTTTTGAATTTGGTCTTTGAATTTGGGGGTTCTGATTTTTTTCAGTTCTTTATATATTTTAGATAGTAGTCCTTTGTCTGAGGTACAGCAGCTAAAACTTTTTTCCTACATTGTAGGTTGTCTCTTAGCTCTGTTGGTGGTTGCAGTACAGAAACTTTTTAATAAGATGAGATCACAGGTGCTGATTCTTTGTGCTAGTTCCAGTGCTACTGAGATTTTGTTCATAAAGTCTTTTCCTATGCCAAGTCCCTTAAATTTTAAAAATGGGAAATAAAGCAACTTTCCTCACTGCTCTACATTGATTGCAAGGGCACTGTTTTTGACTGACATATTAAATTCAACCATAGTAATCTTGATCTTACTAATACTTAATCACAATTATTCATACTATTATGTGATGTGCTACTATTTTCTCTATCATATTAAAAATTACAAAGCTAGCTAAATTGAGCATGAAAATAGCATAACCATTTGGTCTTTCCATTTCCAGGAACAGAAATTTGGAATATAAAAAATAAAACATAACCTATTGTGGAAATAATAATAAAACATAAAATAACTTTTTAAAGAAAAGAGCTTACAAAATTTAAATTTTATAGAGATATTTGCAATAATAAGTGATGTGTGTTAAACAGAAGGAATCTTGTAGACAAGCTCCCTTCAGTTTAATGCTGCATGTACATTTCCATGTTCATGACTTTGATGTTAGTATGTGTCACATTGGTTCATGAAGCATATTCTACTTCCTTTGTTATATTCTTATGCTAAGTATCTATATTCGCAAAGAGGTCAGAGTCAAGAGGCTCTCTGATTTTTATTTTATTTTGGAAGTAATGCACATTTATCAAGAGAATATGGTGCTATTTTTCATTTTCAAGATTTTACATATATTTTCTTCAATAAAGTATATAAAAAGGTCATTTTGCTGTGAAATTTGAATTACTAGACATAAAAACACTTGGAGATAGTTTTGCTGACTTAATTATATCTGTCAATACTTCACATGCAATATTAATTTTTTAAAAAGTTCTTACGTTTTACTATAAATGTTAGTATCATATTCACAAAAATTTGGGTGTGTAATAGACATGATTTTAATGGCGATATTTTTAACCTTTATGCATATTTTTAAATATTTGGTAATTAAAGTGGAATGAATTCATATATTTTGTTATACATATATATTATACATATATTATAATAAGCAGCAATGCTAAAAAGGATTAGATATGCTGATTTTTATGAAACCAGTTATGGTATTTTATCCATACTTTTAATATGTATGGGTTACTCATGAACAAATGCCAAGCTTATGTCCTGAAACTTGTCAATGAAGGTTAGAGGACTAATGTGAATTAATAATGCAGTGTCTTCAATGTTCTACCCATTGCACAAGCATCATTGCTATTTATTCTGTATTTATTGACATATATTAAAATCAGAGTCTTTTGTAGTTTGCGAGTTTAACCTAGTTTAGTAAGAGAAAAATTATATGTGTATTCCAGAGTATAGATATATTTCTCTGGAATAAAACATGTTTTCAAGACAATTGAGATTATTCACAAGCCATGCTCTCTTCTTCTGAACTGTCACCATATCATAAAATACTACCTTCAAAGCAATATTAACAGAGTAATAAAGTCTAAAGTGGTGGACTGAACATATATATGTGGTACAATAACAAAGATACTTTGGCTTTATCCACAGTTCCTGGCATAGAGCTCCTAAAACCTTGAAATTCCTTGAGTTTTAAGGGTGATATGAGCATCTTTTGTTTTAGTGAGACAGCTCTTGGCAGATCCTGACAAAGCTTCAGAATGGGGTTGGTTGCCAAAAAGGCCACACCTCAATTAGAAGCCAGGAATATTCGGCTTACCCACTGTCCTCTAGATGATTGACATGTAGAGAGTGGCTGGGGATTGAGCTCTATAAAAACTCTTCAAGAAGGAGATTGAGGGGGCTTCTGAGTTAGCAGAGACATTCACTACTTACATGATCAGATGGTGTTGTTCCTTGACAACACAGGAACAAATTCCCCTGCATTTGTCACATTTTAAGCCCATACCATATGTACTTTTTCATTAGGTTGTGTGATTGTGTCATTTACAATAAACTGTGTTAATGCTTTTCTGCCTTTTGGCTAAGATCAAGTATACAATAAACTGTATTAGTGATTATAGTGTTTTTATAAGTTCTGTGAGTCAGAACTTCGTAAGTTCTGTGAGTCATTCTAGCTAACCGTCAAAACTTGGATGTAGGTAGGGAGAAAGCAAGGGGAATCTTTTATTCTCCACCTCCATCTTTTCTTACCTCCATAGTAGGAAAAGACGAGCTTCCTCAGGAGTCAGAATCCTGACCTTACCCTCTACCCAAACTGGGCAAAGGTTGTTTGCCACTTGGGGAAGGCCAGAAAAATTATTTATGCCTAAAAGTTTCACTGATAGAAGTCAGAGTTGGCAGGAGAGGGGTAGGAAATTCATCTTCATTCTAAATTCTAAATCTTCATTCATCTTTTTGGTGTGAACTTATTTTTTGAATTTTATTTTTCTTAGCACATCTTTGCAACACAGAGGCTTCTTGCTGCTAGGGGTGGGGCAAGGGTGCTGAGAAATTTCTACCCTTAAGAATCAGGTCCCTAAAGCTTGCCTAAGACTGAAGCAAAAAAAAAAATAGATTCTCTCTTTCCCCATCATTAATCCTAAATTGAGTACCTAAACAGAAAGTCTGTGCCAGTGGATGGCAAAATAGATGAAGGAATCCTATGTCTTTGGTACAAGGATGAAGGGACTGTTCAAAGTTGACAAGAAATTCTTAGAATATTCTTCTGGCATAATAGCTTTCATTCTAAGCATGTTAGAAGCTTTCCAACACTGGAAAAAGTTAGGACAGAATTGATTCAACTCTTTGTACTAATTGCCTGATAGGAGAACAGCCATACTTATTTTCATAAATAAATATTATATACCTTGTTCTCAACTGCTTTTATACACAATACCTGTCACTGAATAAAAACATGATTGGATACAAACCAAAAAGCAAAATAAAATAGTCTCATGCTGAGTGGTTCAGATGTTGGAAACAATCTGACTATATTAGTATGTTAAAGAATTTAGTAGAAGAGGTAGATACATTCATGAAAAGATGAAGAATTTCAGAAGAACTGGAAACTCAAAAAAATGTAAGTTAGAAGGACAATATACAATAATCTGCTAAATATGACTCACAAACATATGAATTGATAAAAATCAAAATAAATATGATGAAAATCTCATTTTGTGCGGTTTTAATATATTTCTCAATACATTTCAGCAAGAAAGTGTAAAATC
This sequence comes from Heterocephalus glaber, assembly GCF_000247695.1. Next base: position 8,845,678 of record NW_004624732.1, on the reverse strand, counting down.
AGATGCTGAATCAGCCCACTGCAGACAGGCAGGTCTGTGCATGCCCTACCGAGGTCCTGAGTCATGCAGAAGATGCCAAATCACCCTGCTACAGACAGGCAGGTCTGCCCACGCCCTATCGAGGTCCGCAGTCATGCAGAATATGCCGAATCAGCCCACTGCAGACAGGCAGCCACCTGGTTCCACACTACAAAGACGCAGAGGACACCAGACAACCAGACCAAGGTAC
>NW_004624732.1:8826642-8839989 GCF_000247695.1 Heterocephalus glaber | reverse complement strand
TGAAGGGAGGGCTAGGAATGGGGAAAAAATAAGAACCAAGATGCATTATGTAAAGGTACAATTCCCAATGAGAAATGTAATTGTGTTGCATACCTACAATGTATCAAAAAAAGAATTTAATACAAAAAAAAGAGAGAAAGTATAAAATCTATAAGAATACAAACTTCCTAAGGTTTGTTGCTTTCTAAGAAATGTTCCCTCTTTCCAAATTTTTGATGTAAGTGCCAGGTATTTGAATTCTTCTTTCTTGTGTATCATAGCCAATGTCATTCTGCCAGCTTTTGAACGTTGCTTTCCTATTGTATTCTGAAATGTACAGGCATAGCCAGCTTTGTAGAGCATACCAATGTAAAGTCAAGTGAGTGACATCCAGTTTGTCTGGCATCTGACATTAGCATTGCTAAGTACCTTCTTGCTAAGTGCTACCAACTCAGATATTGTACATCATTCATGGAGTCTGGCAACCATTTTATTGTAAGGGGAGGAAATAAAAAATATTTCACAAAATAATAGGTGTCATGAAGCATGAATTTGATTATATAAATGAACTGATATCAGACATACAAACATATATAGATGTATATGTTATCAAATAAATTATAGAAAATAAAAGTTGTTAAATATTGAAGTAGCTTAATAAAAAAGATACTGGAATCTTTTTTGATGTTTTTAATATTTTGCTTGGATTTGTTCAATTTTGTCTGAATAAAAGGGCTAGAATTAAACTTATTTTCAGTTAGGTAACTAAGTGTCATATTAAAGAAAATATGGCTGGGGATTTAGCTCAGTGGTTTTGCCGCCTGCTGCACAAGTGCAATGACCCGAGTTTGATCCCTGGTGCCAAAAAAAAAAAGACAATACTATATACAGAGGAAAGCCACAGAAGAAAAGGTTCAGTAATAAAATATTACAGAATCAAAAAGGCAAAAATTTAAAAATAAGTGGTAAACATAGTGAGACCAATTTGTTAAAATCCTGTATACAAGGACCTGTATGTGCAGTGAGTTGTATATACATGGTATAAGTCTCAAGGTGTCAGGTTTAAGATAAAGGCTTTGGAAGACAGCTTGCCTGCAAAGATTTAGGAGTCTGATGAAACATGATTGCAAAGTAGTGATGGTCATGGTTCAGTGAAAGAGATAGGTTGGCAAAGAATGAGTGTAAACAGGGAGAGCTTTTTTGATTAGATCATAAGTGAGGTGGTGCCTGTGGAGAATAAAACAGTCAAAGAACAGCAATCTAAAGATTGGGATAAAGCATTTGAAACTAGAACCCTCTGGAATTCACTTTACATTTCTGAGATGTGTGGTAAAGTGGTAAAACAACATTTGATTGAGAAACTTCAGTAAGCTTTCTTCCATCTTCAGTGTTCTGGTCATCCCTATAATTTCTTTGTAGAACAGTGTTTTTTTTGCTCTTTTATGACTCTTGACAAAATAAACCTATGTTATTAAGAAGTAATCTAATTCTTTTCAAAAGTAACTTTAAAACATATGGATCAATTTTGCTTTAAAAATGTTTTATGCTTGATTTTTGAATTGCATAAACAAAACAAAATCAAAGTGTGGGAGAGAATGATAACACTGTGTTAGTGTTTAATAAAAAGGAAGAAATGGGAAAAGGAAGAATGGGAGGAAGAGAGAGAAAGAAAAGAAGAGAGGAAGTGATCAAGAGAGAAAACAGTGAAAAAAGGAACTAGAAATTGGAGAATATGACTAGCTGCATGGCTTGAGAGTGGACTAGGGCATACACTCAAACGTGTAATTTTCTTAAATCTTGGAGCACTTTTGGGCTATTTAAAGTTTATGTTTAATCTGATCTAGAAGTGCAATGTTAAACTAGATACTCTCAGTAACTCTTTGATAGCTTGTGACTATGAACTATTCTTTAAGGAAAATCATGACAAGTGGAAGGTAGGTATAGATATGCTAATAAGATCACCCCTAACACACTTAAGAAATATATGTTGTTCACTGTCTGAAATAGTTTACCATACTTGCTCACATAAAAATCTCATGAAGGTTACTGCACTAGTTAATTGCATCTTTATTCTCAATGCACTTCCCATCGAATGTTTATGATTTCTGCAGATGTGAAAAACAGAATTTCTTTAGAAAACATTGCCTTGTGTTTTCAGTGGCATATTTGGGCAGAGACAAATGTCAACCCAAAGGTCTCCAACAAAAGTATGCACTGCTTAGAGACACTGCCATTGAAGAAATATGGCACTGTGGACTGCCAAGAAAAAATTAGGATCCAACTCTGAGTGAGGCTTGTTTTTTTCATCCTGTATGAAACATGCCTGTCAGAGCCTTTCACTGCATGAATACATTTCACTATGAAAACAAACTCTCATTCTTTTCATCTACTGCTCCGTTTGGAAAAAATGAAAGAAAGAAATAACCTTCAGATTAAAAATTAGTATAACTCTAAATCTTGAACATAATTTATTTCTCTTCATTTACTTATTCAGAAAGTATTTATGGAGAAAAAGTGATTGTAAAGAACTTTAAGATATAGATTTTGGAGTATAGGTTAAGAGAGAAGATAATGGAGACAATAAAAAGAAATGACACTAGAACTCAGATTTTATAGATTTTTATAGATTTTATCATTGGTTAATTTGAATAAAAAAATGGCCACAAATTTAACAAGTATGGACTAGAGTAATTAACAGAAGCTGATATAACAAACAGCCTTCCCTCAACCTAAGTGGCCCAATGAAAATAAAAGTTTAATTTTCACTCAAGTCACAGTCACATGCAGGACATGTATTTCTGATGTATTTGCTAAAATAATAGATGGACAGAATGAAGTACAGCATCAGCTCTTGCTATGGTCTACATTTGAAATGCTCACTCAAAGCCTCACGCACTCAGATATGGAGCTTTCAGGAGGTGACTGGATCACAGGGGCACTATAACTGAATGTGATATTAGGAGGTGGGGCTTGGTTGGAAAAACTGGGTCACTGGGGATGTGAACTAGGTTTTATCTCTTTCGCTAACTCCCCCCCTTCTCTATGCTTCTTGGCTACCATGACATGAGGATCTGTCCTCCGCCAAACCCTCTCACCATGGTCTGCCTGCTTAGAACTAGCCAACCATAGACTGAAAACATTAGCCAAAATAAACCTCTCCTCCTTTAAATTGTAAGTGTTGGGTATTGTGTCTCAGCAACAAGAGATGTAGATGAAGATTTAGTTCCTCCCTGCTGTCTCCTGCGGGTGTGGTCTTGTCTTGGAGCATTACAGCATCTCAGGGGATCACTGAGGTCTCAGTTGTGACCCCAGGCCAAAATGCAATTATCTCTGGAATGCCATAGCTGGCCTGTAGGCAGGAGAACTAGGCCTACTCAAATGATTTTTCCCTAGAATTATGTAGCATTGTTCCCAACATGGAGTGTCTGAAGAAAGACACAGGCAGTAAGTACAAGAGAAAGGACACAAGAGCTGAAAAAAGCAGTGCTCTAGGGGCAGAGAAGTCCAAGCTCTTAGAAATTTAAGTCTTGCCACAGTTTACTGGAGGTGCTGGACATGTAACTGCAAGATTTAATATTTGCCCTGCTGGTTTTTCCTTGGTATCATTCTTTTTTAATCATTTTATTTCTCCTTTTTGTAATGAGAATCTTTACCCTGTGCCATTTTATTTTGTTAATGTTTCACTTCTTAAAATTTTTTACAGGGGCTTACGACAAAGAGTTTGCCTTGAGTATCAGAGGAAATTTTGGATTTGGCCTTTTCAGCAATACTGAAACTGTTAAGACTTTGGTGTCTTTTAGTGATGGACTAAATGCATTTTCCATAAAGAGATGCACATAAATCTTTTGGGGGTCATGGGTGGAATGTTATAATTTAGATCTAGAATGTGCCCCCAAAACATTATGCACTCAGAGGTGGGTCTTTTGGCAGGTCATTAGATAATGTGCTACACAGCTGAATGTGATGTTAGGAGGTAGGGCCTAGTCTGAAGAGGTGGGGCACTGGGAGTGTAAACAGGAAGTGTCTATCTCCCTGCCTGGCTCTTCTCTTTGTTCCTTGGCTGCCATGATAAGAACAGCTTTCCTCTGCCAGAATCTTCCGCCACGGCCTTCCTGCCTTGGAGCCCACTGACCATGGACTGAAAAACAGGAACCAATACAAACTTCTCTTTCGTTACAGTATGGGTCTTGGATATTGTGACTCAGCAATTATAACTAAGGCAATTCTCACTTTAAAATGTAAATTGACAAGAAGTCTAACCCTGGTTAAATCTAACTCTATTCCCCATAGGGTTCCCTGGCAATCATATTACATTTCTCTGCTCCGTTGACTTTTCCAGAAAATTATTTTAAACTTTCTTTTCTCTCCTCAAAGGGTTTTTATTGTTCTACCTATTTTCATTTTCAATTGATGATCTGTGTTTTATTCAACCAAGGAAATTTAATCCAAAGAGAATTTTAGTGAATATTCACCACTTCAATTACCCACCTATTATGTCTTGTATCTAGAAGCCCCCCTATAGCCTCATGTGTTTATAGGTGGGGTTTTTGCAGGTGGCTAGACCTGGTGTCTGATTATGGATTAAGAGTGTGTGATATATGGATTAGCCCTCTGATTAGATTAGCACAGTTCTGGGTATGGTTGTACGAATTTACTGAAAAGGGAAGCCTCATCTTGAGTGTGAGTGGTACCATTCAACAGGACTATAGCCTGGATGGAATATTAAGGGTCAGAAAGAAGACAGGCTTATTGCTTCCTGCCTGTCCTACTATGGATTGTTTCTCCTCTCCCATGCTGCCCAGCCTTGGAACCAGTCATTTATGGATGGAAACATCTATAAACTGTGAGTTGAAATAAACCTTTCCCCCATAACTTGTAAGTATTGGACATTTTGTCCCAGTCATTATAAAGTAACTAAGACACCACTTATGACATTTGTATTCATATACTCTGCTTTCTTTCCTTACTGTACAGGATTCATCCACATTCTTATGTAAGGCCAATCCCTCATTATTATTCTTGTTCTTTTCTATTACTGAAACATACTATCCTAGCAACTCTGCTTTTTCAATTCCTTTTTATTTATTTCTTCCACTGGATAATATCCATTAGAAATGTTTCATTTCTCTCATCTTAAAAAAAAACTTTTTACCATAATTTGTCTTCATTTGTTGATCTGTTTTTTCGCTACCTTTTAATAACAAAATGCCTCAATTCAGTGTATATGCTCACTGTCTCCACTTCTTATTTTTGCTTAAAAATACCGAATAAGTCTCACCTATCCCAGTCTCCTGGCCCACCACTAATGGTTACCCTAATAGTCAGATGACTATTCTGTTCTCATATTACTTTATCTATTGGCAACATTTCACACAGTTAATCACATTCTAGTTTTTGAAACACTTTTTAAAGAACATTTTCCTAAACAGTAAGATTACATTAGTACTCTGCCCCAAACCTGATAATTACTTCCTCATTTTCTTCAGAGTAAAAGGTCCTAAATAATTTGATGCTTACAACAACTTTCTAATCTCATATACTTCTATTCTTCCTCTCATTTCTACCAAGATCAGAGTCTCTGCTATTCCTTGAACATGCCCCTCACACTCTACTAGTTCTAGGTCTTTGCATAAGCTTTTCCAACTTTTGCAAATTTTTTGCTCCCAGAGAGCTCCCTTCTCTCCCCACATCCCTCAATCTAGTTTCACTTAATTAATGTGGCCTTTCATGACCACCCTATTAAAATTGCAAGCACCCTTTTAAATTTTTTCCTAGCAGTTATTTTCTAAAATATTGTATCTTTTACTATTATGTATATTTTCTGTCTACTTTCATCAGAATGTAAGCTCTGAAATTTTGTCTGTTTTGTTCATTTCACTTTATCTCCAAATACTAGAACAGTATCTAGGGTTTAATATATTTAATGTATGTTAGAAGGGAAGACTCAAAGGAAGATCTGAATGTTAGGTTTTACCCATGAAAGTTTTCAGGCAAGGGAGAGTCATGATCAAAATGTCATGGTAGAAAAAATGAGAACAGGATCATTGAGAGTGTTTGAAAAAATAAAATCCTAGAGAAGAATTGGGGTTATAAAAATTGCCCAGGCACAAAGCAATAAAAAATATACCCAATGACTCTCTTAATGCATTATCTGATAGAAAGGAAATACAACTGGACATTGTAAACAAAATCCAGCAAGATTGAGTAACTCTAGGTGTGAGATACAAAGTAGGAAACCCTTGGAAAGAAAATAACAAATTAAAAAAAAAGAATAGTATTGAAGTGAAAAAATAGATGAAGAGCATGAAGAAAATAATAGACTTTTGGGTTTTTTGTTTGTTTGTTTGTTTTTTGAGACAGACATCTAGTTCAGGCTGGGCTTCAACTCACTGTATAGCCCAGGCTGAACTGGAATTCATAGAAATCCTCCTGCCTCAGCCTCCAAAGTTCTGGGATTGCAGGTGAGTACCACCACACCTAGCCTAGCCATTTTCCACCATAAGGAATTTCTTTCTTGCTTAGTTTTTTTGGCCTGGGTTAACTGCTTTCTTTTCCACTTTCTCCCCATAGAAACTTCTCTGCCCTGTTTCAATTTTTCTCTGAGTTTTGGATTGCCCAAAATTCTTGTATAATGTATTCACAATTGAAAACTAAAAAATTATCTTTTCCTCATCCCAACCTTCTCCACTGTTTCCTTTTCTCTTTTCTCCTCCTCCTTCTTTTTTTATAGCAATACTTAATTCCACTTTCATGGACTTTCAATGAGGCTATCAATGTGGAGGGATTAAATTCCTCAGTTTTAGAAGCAGAAAACTATTACGATGTTTTCCAAAAAAATAAATGAGTAATCCTCTATTTAACTAGAATTCTACTGTGCTCTAAGGTCAAAACTGCTCCAGTTGCGGTCAGCTTTTAAAATATTTTTCCTACTTTTAACTATTTTACCTCAATTTGGATGGACAGATTGAGGAAATTGATGGTTAGGTAAGTAAGTAGATGATAGATAGATAGATAGATAGATAGATAGATAGATAGATAGATAGGGGCAGATTAGAGGGACATAAAAAAGCCAGGAAAAAACATGGATGACTAACATTGTAAAATCATCACATGCTTATCTGTGGCTGACACTTGTAAGATGATCACATGCTTATCATTACCATGCGCTTGAAAAAATGTGCCCTACTCTATCCTTTGTGAAAGTGTTACTCACATTTACTGTGTGCTGAACTTGGCCCCTTCCCAGAAACAAAGGCTGAGACCCTAATTGGCCCAGCCCACACCAATCAGCAAAATAGTTTTCCCCTGTAAGTATGGACACATCTCATACTCACTGGGCATCCCAAGGGCAATGCCCCCTTCTTGTAGCACTACTCTGCTGTTACCACAGCTTCTCTTCTGCTTTCCCTGTATTTGCCACATTTGAAATAAACTTTCACTTTGTTGACTCCCCTATTTTCTGCTAAGAGCCCAACTTCTCCATTCTTTGCTGAAATGAGGGAAAGGACCTGAAGAGAGGTTGAGAGTCATTACAGGGAACTTCTGCCTTCCGCAAATATCCCCTGCCAGATGCAACAGACAGATAGATAGATAGATAGATAGATAGATAGATAGATAGACAGAAAGACAGACAGATAGCATATTTTGAATTTTTCTCTGTATCTATGTCTGGGTTGGGGAGGAGGAATCAAGGTATGTTTCCCTTGAGGAGTGATGTTGAGAGTGACTACTGTAAATTGACGAGCAGTTTGAGGAGGATCCATTAATTCTTTGGAGTGTTTTAGGTCTCCAAAGAATCAAAGTCCTTTTAAGTAAAGATCTACAATTATGAATCGAATTTCTGTCACCCAAAATAGTTAAAGGATTCTTGAATTTGGAAAATTATGATTATTTGTTGGAACTGCAATGATATTTAAACTTTTTTTGGTGAAAATCTTTTAAGACAATAGTGGTGCACAGAATTATGAAAATATATAGGCTCTGTTGTTATAATGGAATTTAGGTAGAGAGCTTGCAGAACTAATTTAGTCTTATCTGAACATAGCTGTGAAATGTCAGAGTTTCAGGAATATTGATTTTATACTGGACACTATAAAAAAGGGATAACTCATGATGCAATAAGGAGTAGCATCTATTCTGTTGAACTCTACTGCTTACTTATAATCAGTTCAACACATATTTTAGAGTACATTATGAAATACATTAAAAATAATGATTTTGAGACAAATTAAGCCATAAAAACTTCAAATCAGTTTGCCCACACAGCTAATATGTTGATTAATGTCCTGTTAAGACTGAGACACTCATTTTTATCTCATTATTCAACCCAGTGTTTCCCCACAGCTATTGAATAAAAATGTAATTATTGCTCTAAATTATGTTATTATTAACTTTCACATGGTGTTTCTTGATAAACAGTAGCACAAAATAAAGAACCACAAGGAGCAAGTAAGTCAGAACAAAAACCATGTAATTATTTGGAACTATTGCTACCATGAATTTCAACTCCACCTTGGCTGAAGAGAGGGTAGTGTTTTTTCTCACAGAAGTACAATCAGGACAGGGTGATATTACGGATTTTAAATATTGATGTCACTGAGCCTGCATTTGTCAAACAAAATGCAGCAGACAATAATTCCAAACATTGAATTTTATTCTAGAAATCTGTAAATATAGGAGAAATCTCTTTTCATGTGCTTGTATTTATGGATTCTTGACAGAGTGATCAACACAAAGGTCATTCACCCCAATATTGCCATATTTTCTTCTAATATCTGAAGTTTCAAAAGGAGCATTTCTTGGTGACCTTTACCTAAAACAAACACGATTTCAGAAACAGAGCTCTGGGATCAGATCCACACCTGTGTACTTAGACGGAATACTTTCTTCTTATATCTTGTCAGAGATATTATACAATGCAAAATCACAAAGCATTTTGGAGTTCTTTAAAGATAATGTATCAATCCTCTGCTTGAGTTTTATAACTAAGATGGACCTTTTCAGAGTTATGCTTTTGACATTATTGTTATGCAAAATGGCATTTTCATGCATTAATCCCCACAAGAACAGTGAGCGCTACCTAGTAATGTTATCACATTCAATAAAAGAGATTGCACCAGTTTGATGGCTGCAGTTTCTTTGGATTGATTATTGAAAAGGATAAAGCGTTAGAACTTTTGCATCTATATAGAAATATCTGTATTTTAAGCAATCTTAATAACATTCCAAGAAGCTAATAATTTGATACCTAGGCATCAGTGTTGACATCCCATAACAGATGAGGCTCAAGATCAGGATAGTGGAGTTTATCTGAGAAAAAATCCTGCAAACTAGGAGACCAGGCAGTGTACAGGGTTCACAAAAGGATTCTTGACAAAAGTCAATAAGGTATATAATGAGGTAAACAAATTGGGGGACAAATTAAAGTCATGGAAGGGATAATGTGTTAGTCCACTTTCTGTTGCCATGATAAAATACCTGAGGAAATAAACTTAAAAGGAGAAAAGGTTTATTTTGGCTTATAGTCTTAGAGATTTCAGCCCATGGTTGTCTAGATCCATTTTTGGGGGTCCGTGATAAGGCAGAACATTAAGGTGTGCCGTATGTGGGGGCAACAAAGCTGCTCACTTCATGGTGGCTGTGAAGGAGAGAGAAGTGAGAGGGCAGGGTCTTAATACACCCTTAAATGGTATGCTCATAATGACTTAATTCCTTTAATTAAGGCTTGACTCCTAAATTTGCATCATTTCCCAATAACAACATCAGCTGGGAACCCAGCCTTTAACATGTGTGTTTGCGGGGAGGGGCTTAAGGTCCAAACCATAACAAATACTTCATAAAATGCCAAATTATTTTAAGGTTCAGAGAAGTTCTGTGACTTGGTCAAGATCATGCAGCCAATTAGTAATAGAGTGTATCTAAAAGCCAGGGTGGGCAGGAATCCATTCCACATCGTCATGCACAGGAGGCTGATTCCAGGGAGCAGAAATTATGGGTAAAGATGAAGATTCAGAATCAGGAAGATAACTTAAGGTATAGTGTAAGTCATCAGAATAAACATATCCCCAGTATACATTGGGTTATAGTTGAAATAACCATGAGGCATGCTCCAAGCCTATTGTCCTGATATAATAGTTAGCTGCTCTCATTTTGTTCTCAAAATTTGCCTAAGTTTGGCAGTGAATTATACAGCCAATGTAGTTTTCATGGGAATATCATGTACTCTGGAGTGAGTTCTGCCTCGAGCATTTATGAGCTACATGGTCTTATGTAAGAAAAAGGAACTCTGAGCTATATAATAGTGATGGATTTTGTATGTGTTGGTTACTTAGATACCACTCTCTCAGTCACATTACATCATTCCTCGTGACAGCTTCACGAGGTATTTATATTTTCATTCTCTGTTGTAGAGAGGTTTAGTTGTGGAGGAAAGATTCAGTCTGAAACTAGCTGGGAAACCACACCTCATCTTCTCAACTACTGTGTATCACCACTTCCTTGGATAATATTTTATGATTTGCATGTATGGTAGGATTAAAATAAGGATAACAGGACGTCATGTACAAGAATTAATTTTCAAATAAAAAGGATCAAACTCACGTTAAACTCCTCCAGGGGAGGAGCACTGCATCCTTCTATTCGCTTTTAGATAGCTGAGCACTTCTGGAATTTTTGTTGTTTTCCTCTTCAACCCCAGCAGGACAGAGAAGAAAATTCTATTATTAGGGGCCCTAATAACATTTAAGGTGTTCTTGAGTCCCTCTAATTCTTTTCCTTTCCTTCCTACATTTCTTGTTCTTGAGCCAAGAAGTGTTTAAGAAAATATTAGTCAATAAATCATCGGAGGGAAAAAATCCAATCAGTTAATATTTTTTTAAAAGTCCAGTTATAATTGTTTGCAGAGGCTGCAGATTTTTCTTTCTTAAATTCCTGGGTCCTACAAATTCTTTGATGTATCAGTACTTCTAATTGTGGGAAAAGTGGCTTTAAGGAACTACCAAAGAAAGTTGTGACAAGAAAAGTTTTGGCATAACCTTAACTAAACTGATTATGTTGGATGCCAATTATGTCAATTACATAGCTTCAAGTCTATACTATTCAACAATATTTAATTTGGATTTTTTTCACCTTTCTGCCAAAAAACCCTCAAAGTATGTTTTATAAAGAGCATGTTTAATAACCTGTAAATTAAGAAGTGTTGGGAAACAAATAAAAGTAGATAATGAGAGGAAAGTATGTTCCTTAAAAGTAAAAGTATTGTATTTTTCAAAGCAAAGTGAAACTCAATAAATGTGTGATTAATACTGAACAAACTATTTACACAAAAATAAGATAACGATAAAACTCCACACATCCTTTCAATGCCTGAATTGTGACAGAATTCTATAATCTTCTTATTGCAACATTTGGGGTAAAACTTGTATTTTAGTCCAATAAATAAGACAGCCTTATTTGTAAAAAGGAGGATAAACTGCCTCATATATATGTACATTGTAAAAACATCACTGCATATACCCAGTTGATATTAAAATAAATTAATGAGCTAAATAATATTTGTGGCTACTGGACCTAAATATAATTCCACTACAATATAGATTATACCATTAGTAATTTACATAATTACTGAACTATTTTTCTCTGGGTCAGCCACAAATTGCCAAGCGCCTTTTTTTATAGGGCCTGAAAGAAGTTAGTGGAAATTACATAAGCCCTAACAAAGGAAACAAGAAAACAAAAACTATAATAGTTTTCCTAGTTCTATGACATTTCTCATTCTGCATAAATGTTGCTTATGTTTAATACATCTATTCGTTCCTTTACATACAGAGACAAAAAAGCACGGTCCATGAGTGGGAGATGAAGGAGGGGAACAAAATACAATTTGAAGATGGAGCAGAGATTGGAGGCTTGCCTCTGAGAAACTTTCACCTTTATTTTTAGCAAAGGCCCAGATCAGAGGTAAGACTTCAGAATACAAAAGAGTCTTCTCTGCTGGATTAGCACTGTTGATCCGACCCTTCGGATCTAATCACCTTACAGATAACTCCTTGCTCCCCAGCCGTACTTCATGACTGGCTCCTTTCAGCCCAATGGTGGACGGTCTGTCAGATGCTCACACCAGCTTCCCTCCTGGCCGCTGCTTACCACCTGATCCTTGGCTGGAGATTCTGGTAGATGCTGGTCTTTTTGCTTGCACCACCACTTCACAGACTGTTCCCTGCTTGCATGCTCTGTCAACTTCTCCTCCTTTCCAACTCTGCTCATTTTCTAACATGAAATAAACCGCTGGTATTTTCGTTGATACGGTAACTTTTGAAAATTAATTTTGAGGTAACTTAAGCAAATTGATGCTAGCAACTAAGCATACTATTGAAGAAAGAGTGCTCATCAAGGGACCTACGATCATCAGAATCTGACCTTGTGTCCAACGCAGTGCACGATGTTCCAATTCATGATGTTACCCAAACCCTCTGGTCCCGAAAGTGATAGCTGGGGTATACTATAATTTTTAGCTATGATGTTAAATGTATTTCTCCAGTACTTTGATAGTCACAATGCCTTACTTAGAAATGTCACCATCCATCTTCTAAATGTGGCACTGAACACCACAGATGATTTCAATGTTACAGAAGAAAAAAATATAATTAGATCAGAAGAGAATTTTCTCAAATACTTCTACCTACACAGTCTTATGAAACTGCTTAGCAAATTGATTCTATTAGAGCAAAAAAAAATTAAATACTAATCTCAGTACATAAAATTTGACTTAACTCTTGGACTTTTTTCATGCACTAAAAAGATTTATCTTTTGTTTTTATCAAGACTGTAGTCATAATTGTCAAAATTAAGAAATTATTATCTTTTTCAAATGAATTTTTGGTAGTAACCATCTTAATCAATGTAAGGGTAATTATCTTAATGCCAATATTTGATCACCAATAATAATAACTTCAGAAAGAGTTAGTTTTCCATTTCATTCTGCCATTAACCAACACTGAGATTCCCAAAGATCTACTCAGTCATGCTTTTAAAGAACAATTACAAAAGACTATAATATCAAACCCATTCTCAGATAAGCATTTTTAAGAAAAAAATTGAAAGTCTTGAAAGCTATCTAAAAGAAGCAATGATAATCATCTAAGTGATTATGTTTTTGGATTTTTATTCCCATATTGCTTTATAACCACACTTATTTTATTTAAGAGGATTTCTACGCATATGATCAAATTTCTTATTTTCTTTTCAAATATGTATTTTCAGATAACTGTGAACAGTAGTTTCCAATCCTAACTACATATCATATATGGATTTATCTGGAACTTCCTAAGCCTGCAGTTTTTAAAAATTGCAATATTTACAATATTATGT
>NW_004624732.1:8780176-8809971 GCF_000247695.1 Heterocephalus glaber | reverse complement strand
ATATATATATATATATATATGCACTCAACATCAGACCTCCCCAATAGATAATATAAACATCAACTTCAGTTCACTGGAGAGAAATAGACACCACAGTAATAACAGAGGATTTAAATATCCCACTTTTAGTAACAGAACAACCAGACAGAAGATCAATAAAGAGTTAAAAATTCAAAAACACTGTAGACAAATAAATCTAAAAGATGGATATGGATAGTTTATGTGTAACTCATTTAATATAATAAAGTTTTTATGGGCCCTTTGAGACACAGAAAAGAGCTATGTATTTAGCTCAAGTTATTTATCAGAGAAAATTTTAGAAGTTAGTAGCTCAACTGGAACTAGAATCTAAGTTTATGATTTTTCAGTCCATGGTCTTACTATATTATTACTACCACATTGTCCAGAAATTATATCATTTGGAACTCCTTTTGATGATGGAAAACATTATCTTGAAAGAAGAAAATGTATTGAATGTCATAACTGAGAAGTCTTGAGGGAAATCTGGCTGTAGAAATGAATCTATAGAAACTCAAAGTTCATTAAGTTGTAGTTTCCCCCTGTTCCAGTTTGAGTACTCATGTACAGTCTAGGTTGGTTGTATTCTTGGTGTACATGTGGTAACACCATTGCTATAGCAGCAATAGTCTCACATCCTCTCAGGTTTAAGATCCAAGAAATAGAGAAATATTCCCAGCAGTTCTCACATTTGCCTGTAAGATCACCCTGATTAGAGTTAAGCCTTGGTTAATGAGTTCTATCTTTGTAGTAAGAGTGTGGCATCCTATCCAAGGGATGGATTCCACCTCCAAGTGGGTACCATTTACCAGAAAACAGGCAGTGGTTGCAGAAGGACCAAAACTGTACAACATGCCTCCATCATTTTTCATCAATAGTGGAGAATACTGTTCACAGAAGACTACAAAAAAAAGGAATGAATGTAGACTAGGGATGGAAAACATGTTTTCTATTAGGATCAAATTTTTCCTACTTCCTCAAAAAGAAATAAGATTTGTAAAATGTACATATGAGCTGGGGAAATGATGAGTATTCACAACCCTCTTGGGATGCTGTTGTTCTGGAGGCACAGTGCAAGCAGTATTACCAGTCTACATCAATGTTGCCTTCTATTCACATGGAAGCAGAGACGTGGCTGTGCAGCAGTTGAGAATGAGGTATAGAAGATGCTTAGCTTGATTGAGAAAGGTTAATTACATGTGAAATGAGGCTGGGATTCAGAGAATGTTTGCTCTAGATTTTGTGTAATGTTATATTAACACTGGGATTCTCTTTATTCTATTAACAAAATAAACTCATTTTGTTTGGTTTTATTTTACAGTTGCTTTAATCCCACTGAACATTTGTACCATTATTTAATTTTACTAAACATTTGTGGATAGTAAAATACATATAGAATTAAGCAACTGAAGAATAGTAAAGGCATACAGTTCTTTCAGAGATTTCATCTGCTAATTAGCCACTCCAATTTTATGGATCATTGCATCTCACTTAAAATGTTTTGTTATACGTTTATAATCTTTCCATAATGAGCTTTTATTGAGTGCATGGGTCAACTTCTGTGTAATGTACAAGAGGAACTCCCCTCCCCCATCTAAATGCAGTAATGTGTTTGCAAGCCTAGTCAATCATAATAACACTCCTTGGAAAATGGTCCTCTTGGCATTATCATATGATTTATTTGGGACGATGTTAGAAACACAAGTACATGAGAAAGGAGTCACAGTTCTCTCTGAAGAAGCTCAATAAAGAAGCAGGTAGAGAGGAGGACAACTACTGTAATCAATTGATGTCAATATAAGTTTACGGAGAAAATATATGGGAGTGAAATTTTCTTTTATTATCTCAGTGGCATTGTACAATCTTTTGCATTTTAGATTTTATTACTTAAATGTGATAAACCAAAACTTTCTGGTTTCTAAATAGGGTATTCATTCAATTAGGGATATTACTTTTTAGGATTAATTATTAACTTTTGAAATAATTTAAAAGCTTTAAATTAGCTACTCCTTGAGTAGAATGGTCAGGTTGAAATGTGACTGGCAATGTTACACTGTACCTGAGCCCTGTGCTTTTGGAGAAGAGTGATGATGGAGAAACTACTCTCACATTTTTGTGCCCTAAGAAATGGCTTGCTACAGAGAAACACCCTTCCCTAGGTTACTTAGATAAGAGTCATGATACACCTTGTTTATCTATGACAAAGCCAGACAAAGGCTCTCCAAATTTCTTTCACTATTGCATAAATGATTTAACTGCTTATTTCTACTGATCATTCGGGACAAAATGCCTAAAACTTAACTCGACCAAACTATATGAGATTATCTTTCTCCTCAGGCATCTGAACTTTGGTCTATTCTTTTAAAAAAATTTTTAAAAATTAATTTTATTTGTACATTTTAGGTATACAATATAATGACATCCATCATTGGAGATTTGTATCTTCACATAATGTATCTTGATTTTTATTTTTTCCTCATTCCCCTGCCCTCCCTTCAACCCCTCCACCCCTCTCTATTTACAATTACTTTGGTTCCATTTTTTCATTTTTTTTCATGTTAATTCCAGTCCCTTTGTTCCATTCTTGAGCTTTGGAACTTGGAACAAACTCCTTGATGGCCTCTCTCAGGAATCAGCTGATCTTGAGGTCATGTGTATATTTGTTTTCTTCCTCCCTATCTCCTCACCCATCTCAGTCTTCATGCTAAGTTCTTTCTAGTCTTGAAGGGACTCCTCTCTATAATGGAAAGGCCATTTTTTTGCCTGACCATTGAGATACTTGCTGACCATTGAGGTACTTATTGCAATTAATAGTTTCCTTCCATATTCCAGTAAGCCTCTTTTCCCTTTGCAAGAACACTTGCCGAATAGGTTTTCCTTTTCTTTAATTTTTTTTTTGGTACCAGGGATCGAACTTAGGACCTTGTGCTTGCATGGCAGCCACAGCACCACTGAGCTAAATCCTCGGCCCTGAATAGTCTTGTCTTAGCAAAGTCTGGATTTGTTTTTTATTTGATACTAAAATAATTTAAGTGGCATATAATATTTATAAGGGTTCATTTGCTAAAGAGAAAGTCTCATCATGGCATCTATTTTCCTATCTTAACAGCAATTTAGTAGCATAGTTTAGCTTACTCACCTTATTTTTTTGACCACACTTCATATATTCTCATGTATGTTCTTTATTGCCATAGTTTTAAAAAGTTCTAGGCATAGAAGTTGGTTTTGATACTATGAACATCCACATCTTTTTGTTAGGTGCTACATGTTTTAATGATGGGTGATCCATTTGGGCAATTCAAGAGGAAAATGGGCAGCACTTTTATGGGTTGACAAAGCTTTTTCTCAGCCTAGCTTCCTATTCACAAAGAGGGTTGCTCTGATAGAATAAAGGCATAACTTCTCAGCCTGGCAGAATTCCCTGGAATTAGTGAGGTTTCACAATTAGAGTCCAACTTCTATGGCTCTGTCTTGTCAACAGTGTTCTCCCTGGAGTAAGTCTCATACTGCTGAGAAGGCCAAACTTCCAATATATAAAGCACCCCATTTTCCAGGGCTTACCTCTTTGATTACACTATTTCCTTTTCTTGGAAACTGTTCCTCCTGAATTGGGTATGTCCTCCTAGATTTTAAACCACTTCTGAGTATAAACTATACATTTACAGTGAGATATTTTTTATTGGAACTTACCTAACATAATACCTTCTAGGCCACTAGGCTGGCATTGGTAGAAAATGCTACGTGCTCTTTTTTTCTAAATAGACCCATCAAATTTCATTTGGACTCATGGTTGCCAATCACAACAATAAATAAACAAATAAACAAGTAGTGAATAATTAATTAATTCATCTGGTTCCAAAGAACGACTTACCATACAACTAAGTTTTGGCCAAATTAATATGAATGAAAAATAACAGGTAAAATTTTGTGTGGTGTCCTAAAAGGGAAAATGCATGCCTTACATTTCTTCTTTTTGGATCTCCACTGATTAGTGATAAGATAACTTGAGGGCAAAAGCTGGAACTGTTTGTATTTAGACTGTTACAGGAGACAGAAAGACCCTGTATCTTGTTTAAGTTGCTGTTATTTTGGCATTTGATATAGTATGTGCATTATATGCTAACATTCTCTCCATAAATCCTCACTGAATAAAACACTATTTCATTGGAATTAACTCCCTCCATTTTGCTTTGCCTAAAAAGAGTTGGTACTAACTAGCTGGCCTAACTAGGTCACAATCTGGGTGTTTTAACACTTTATCACATAACCACTTGTTGACTGGTTAATATATTGTCTTATAATCCAAATAATTAACAATATTTACAGTTCAGCAGTTTCACATGAACATTTTAATTTCTAGATTTCTTAAAGCATCAGGTAATGTAAAAACCTATGGTCCACATTCTTTCCTTACCCCACACGGCAGAAGTCACACTTACAGCATTGGCTGGTGAATGCACTGTTGACGTTCACCAGCTCAGGCTGCTTACCGCGTCTAGACGTATGACTGCTTGCCCATGCGGCCTTTGCAGTTTGCGACCTGCCACGTAGTCTTCGCATAAAAGGAGACTTCTGTTAGTGATGAACACACATTGCTTTACATACACAGACACTACAGAAAGGGACAGAATGAAACTGCTTTACTGGAATTTCGTTCTCTTATGAGCTCTTTGAGGTCAGGAGCTAATTATCTTTTGCCCTTTGTCCTTTATACTCGCTTTGGTGAAAATCACACTCCTAAGCTGTTTTATGGCCTCTAATCTAATTGAAGACAGAAGGAGGGGCATCCTGCATGAGTTTAATCTCTCAAGCAGGTCTTAGCATGAGTAACCCTTCGCCAACTAGCAGACATCCTCCCCTTGGTTTCTTCAAGTCACTTTCCTGGAAGTCGTGTTTCTTATTTCCCTACAAAATAAATGCAATGCATTCATAATTAGCACCCTAGCCCAATCTGTCATAATTGAGAGAAAACCTCACCCTTTGTAACAAAATAAACTACTCAGAACAATCAACATCTTCATCTGACTTACAACTTGTTTCTTTGTATGACAAATACTGAAACTTCAAGTAAGTTAATATAGTGCTGCAAATTGGTTCTGAAGGGTTAAAATTAATATTTATAAATGGGAAAGAGTCAGAAAAAGTTTGAGAGCCCTTACCTTTGCAAAGAAGGAAGGGTAGAGAAAGAAGAGATGAAAACTGGAAGGGTCTGTTTATACATATCAGGATTTTTGGAATCCTTACTTTATACATATTACATAAAAATAAAAAAAGTACTAAGATAGGAATATTTGAATATGAATATTGAGTACTTTATATTTTTTAGAAAAGTGAAAAGAAATATAATAACCAGAAAATATACTTTAAGATACATTGTGAAGTATGTTTTATAACAATAATTATAACACAATTCTATGTATGTACAAAATATTTTTTCTCATATGTACATATTTACATTTAAAAGCATTGAAAATGGAATAAATGGCACAAAATTAAAATGACCCATAACAAGGGGAGAACATGAGACAGAGAACAAAAATTATTATATCTGCATTTCATGTTTCACTTTTGTAATTTTAAAAAGCAATTAAAATTAGATAAGATGCCTTTTATAAGGTTATGGATTTAGCTCAGTGGTTCCAGAACTTGCCTTGCAAGCCCAAGATCCTGAGTTCCATCCCCGGTACCCCCCCAAAAAAGATGCTTTTTATAACCTTTGTGCCAATAATTCTCTTTCTGAGAATATACTTTAATTGTAGTTAAATACAACAAATATTAGGCACATAAATACTACACGGAAATATTTTAGTTTTGAAAAATTAAAATATTCAAATATTAATTCTAAGATTTAATTATAATGTGCACAAATTTTAATAACATTTAGTCATTTTAAGTCATGATTACCAAGAGTATGTGATAACATAGAAACATGTGATTTAATGGCAAGTAAAAAAGGTGGAATGAAAAATGAAATATTCAATTTAGTAATTAAAGAAGACAAAATTATTATAAGATCCATCAAACATTTGCGTGACTGTGTTTCACAAAACTTTATTTGAAAATGAGAAATTTTGAATACTTCAAAGTTATCTGCTACATTGTGCATCTTGTCACAAACACAAAAGCTCTTGGGGCCAAAGGATACCAAACTTTCTTTAATATGTAGGAAATTAAACATTTGTCTGTTACTATCACCTTTACATTTATTTCCAAATGTACATGTGAAGGTTTTTACTATGCATGTTGAGAATTAGAAGCAAGTGGAATTTTGCACAGCCATGTCATGTTTACATGCATATGTCATTATAACTTTATTAAAACAAAGAGCAGAGCTTGTTCTACAGGCAGAAAGTGTGAATTCATCTCACCCTGGGAATTTTATTTGGTAATGGAAAATTGTGCCTTCTCTAGAATCTCAAATGCATTCACTACCAAACTGTCACATGCCTTTTATCCTACTAAAATGAGCTTCTCACTGGTTGTCTTTGTTTTCCCGTGTTTCTCATCCATTTGGTTAAATGTGCTTCTATTTTAAAGTTTCCATCTTTTCCCTTTGCCATTTTCTAGGACAATGATGAGAAGCATGCACCTTTTCATCAGTAATTTTTTTGGAAATTTGGAACAAGATTTTTATTTTCAAGAGCTTGATAGCTCCAGTCCTGCAATGGAAAGATTATTGCTCAAAGTTTTTCTGACTTGCTCATTCATAGCATTAAGTCCCTTAAATAACTGAATCTGAGAAAAATCATGGACTCAAAAATCTCTTTCAATGAGTCCAGGCTTGCCCAGTCTCTTTTTCCCATGAGTTCTGGTCTCTCCTCACTCAACACAACCGCCCCCCCCCCTTGCTATTTGTTTCATGTTTGATAAATGATACAGTGGGATTTGAATGCCAACTTGAAAAACACGGTACATGATATATGTGACAAGCTCTTCTGCATCCTTTGTCTTCTCTTCTTAGTTTAGTGGTTGCCACCAATCACTTTTCTGCAATTTAGTGGCTTTGGCTATTATTGGTATATTTTATGCTATCAATATTCCTTTTTGTTGCATTTCTTTGTCATTGCTATGTATTACTTTGAATTTGCTTTCAATATAAGCTAACGTTCAGGTCACAATTCAACATAGTAAGATTTCAGATCTTTACCAAGAAAACAGATTCAACCTTTAGGTATCTCTCTTTTTATTACCATGAGTAAACCTCATGAACTACCAGATTATTGAATAATTCTTATTTTTATACATAAAACTAAGTTTCAGTTTGTACCTGGGAAAATATTCTAGTTTATTTATTTTAAAATTAATTTTATTGGTACATTTTAGATATACACAATGACAATATTCATTATATGGAATTTGTACCTATACATGATTTTTTAAATTCTTTTTTCCCCTTTCCTTCCCCTTCCTTCAACTCCTCTTCCCCTCCTTATTTACAAAAGTTTTGTAGACATTCTGAGTTTAGAAATGTAACTTCAATATCAATTATTCCCTCAAAATGACCAATATAATTATTAGCTTTTCTATGGTTCTTAAACAATGTATTATATTAATTTTGATGTCACTTTACTATCCTTGATTGTTAACTTTCATTCCATTTTCAGGTGCTGTAGTCCATGTATATATTAAAACTATAAAGCCTTATTCTGGGAGACACATAAATGATTGAATAGATTAACTACATTAGGTCCTAACGTCTGGTTCATAAGCAACAATTATTATTTAGAACCAAATTAAACATGACGTGATCAAAATATATAATGGAAGTGTTTAAATTTAAAAAAAATTACAATAAAAGACATATTATTATTAATTCTCCTCAGAATACTTCCCCTCACTTCAAATACCCTAATCCTATCATTCTTGCCCCTTTTGAAACAGTTCTGGAAGTCCTCTTTTCTGTTTTTAGGAGATGTGACAAAAAATACAGTGAATGCTGCTGCTGAGTGCCACCCAACAGAAAAGCAGGCTGGTGAAAACAGGATGGTGTGTCTCCATCCACCATATTCACCTGATGGCACTGTTAAACTTCGGGCCCTTCTCCAGAATCAAAATGACCATGAAAGGTAAACATTTAATTCAGGACATTGAAGTCTACAGTACAGTGCAACTAAGGACATTCACAAAAGAACACTTCCAGAACTACTTCAGAAAGTGGCACGAATGATGGGATAAGTATGTTCATAGCAAGGCAGAGTATTCTGAAGGGAATTAATGGCAATGTGTCTTTAATTGTAATAAGTTTTTTTAATTGAAACATTCACTGTAGCTTTCAGTCAAGCCTCATATTCTTAATGTCATTCTGGTTTATCACCTGAAAAATCTATACCTTCTTGAAAAAATGTACTAAAATATAAAACACACTGAATTTGGTGATGCATGCCTGTAAATCAGCTACATGGGAGGCAAAGGCAGGAGGACTGCAAATTTGAGATCAACCTGGGCAACTTAGTGAGACTCTAACTCAAAATAAAAAGTAAAAAGAGCTGGAGGTATAACTCATTGGTAGAGAATCTCTGAGTTTACCCTTCAGTAGTGCCATATATAATATAGTTATATATTTATAATACATACAACTCCTTAAAATCAGATCATAACAGCAACTCCTTGAAAATGAAATAGTATTCCTAACAAAAGAAATTCAGAGTCAAATGCTTTACAGTCTGAGGAACAGTAGAAACTCACTGAGATATGTAGTTATCTCAGGTGTCATGAAGCTGCTGATTGCCTATTCTTCCAGAAAATGATAATTACGTAAAAAGCCTAGGAAAATGCCCATGTGGTCTTAGAAAACACACATTCTTAATGGGTCACAAGTAAAAAAAGAAGTTCTTAGGAAAAATGGAAGAAAGTATAATTTTCTTGCATACAGCTTACAGTGAAACTCAGTGGTGAGCTGTTGCTTATGCCAAGACTATTTGCCAGTGTTTCATTCTATCCCACTGTGAAGGCTACAGCACAGCAAAACACACAGCTTACATTAGGCCAGTAAAAGAAATCCAGTTCTACATGCTTTTCCTAGCTTTAGTAGGAAAACATAATCCCATTTCAACAAATGAGCTGTTTATTAATGCATTAAAAATGAGAAGGCATGTATATTAATGGATACAGAATTTATGTAAGAGATTTAGGAAGCTCACTCTTCAATACTCTGGAATTAAAGCAGTCTCTTGATTTTATTAAATGATGGGACTGCTTAACATTGACAATCTGATGGGGAGGAGAGTGTAGTACAGGTGCTCTCCATTAACTTAACATATCTTTGCTTGCCATTGCTTTCTGTGTAGTTCACATTTGCATTTTGACAGAAGGAAAAAAAATCAAAGCAAGCTCTTTAGTAGATGCTTTACATATTAGCACAAATTAAGAGTAAGAGACTTCATGCGGAGGTAAAAATGAGTGGCAAGGGAATTGAGATTGATTCCTTTAGCGTCACATTAGTGCACCTCACAACTGGTGGGCTGTGCTTTTGTCTTATATTAAGGTCAGCTGAAAGAGTCTTTTGAGGTAGAATGAAGAAATGTAAATGAAAAATCAACTATACATAATTTTAAAATCTCTAGAACAGTATTAAGATACAATGCTAATGTTTTGTTTTGTTCAAAACCCAGGCACTATTTATAAGCAAAATAATAATGTAACCAATACTAAATAAATGTACTGAATACACTTCTTTGTACAGAAATATGTTCCATAATGCCCTACTCAGAAGTCTTTTCAGATACAAAGATAGAAAAAAGCCATTTTTTTTCTTTTGGTTAAAAAATCATTAATATATTCAAGGTTTAACTTTCCTTTTACAAGTGTTTCTGAGTGTACCATATGGCACCAGTTAGATTTGAAGGTTTTCATTTGCTTTTTAAAAATCTGAGTGAGGTTTCCTTTCATAAGCTCATACATACTGGTTATTTTTTAATAAGCATAAAACTTCTATATAACACCAAATGCATGATTTAACAGGAAGGAATAAAAAATACATGGCAATATAATAATTGGCTCATTTAGTTAGGAGCACTTTTGAAGCTCAATCGTAAAGGATAAGCGATCATTAGCTCATTAGCTCAAGTTGGACCCAGTGCTTATTTTTTTAATAAGTGCTGGAATACATATCTTGACAAATTGCAAAATGCCTGTCCCCTTTTTAGTGCTCCCTCCCTAGTCCTATATGCACACAGAGGAGCAAGCTTGCTTCTGCCAACTAAGTCAGCTGGGATGGAAGCGTTCACGCATTTGAGCAGATGTGTGTCAACATTGCCCTGCAAAAGAAGATTTTGCCCTGCCTTGTCACACACCATCCCAAAATAAAAAGCACTAAAATTCTGTATTTTCACTAGAACTCTCCTATAAAAATATGGTTGAAGACTATATAATACAAGAGATTTGACTGTTTGAATGTATTCTCTAAAACTGTTCACTAGCAGGCCCTGTTGACAGTAATGAGGAAAGAAGAGTTTCAAACAAAGACATCACTAGAAAAATCCTTAGGAAATTTGAACAAAAGCTAGACTAATTAATGAGGTGGCCTTTCTTGAGCCTTATCATATTTCTGATAGCAGCACTAGTATGGTTAACCTAGTTTAGATCAAGATTGGTAAATGGATTCCTTTTCAAGTTTGAGGGGCCTAATTTTTTATACTAGATTTTCAATTCAATTTATGTTAGTTTCTAAAAAGTGTATTCTTTCCTTTGGGGAATTTCTTTTTATTTTTCTGCATGTTTTATACATATTTCTATATGTTTTTATACATATTTCCCAAGTAAAATAGGGAAAAGGGGGAAAGTTTGCATCTAAATGTAAAATGGACATTAAAAAAATGAAAGCACTGGGTGTGGAATGCAACACAAGTTATTGTCACATTTCTTAATATTAAAAACAAAATTCCTTCAAGAATTTTACAATTCTAAAGTTGACACTTGAAAGAATAAATTATGCATTCAGTGCTTCTCTGATTTTTATGATTTCACCACCTAGGTTTTCAAGAAATATTACTTGAGCATACAGTATTTGCTGTAAAAAAACTCAAATTCTTAGGACTGAAATAAAGCTTGCAAATCATATTCTCAAGAAACTAATACTCCACAAAATATAGGCAGGTACAATGACAAGAATTATGCTACAGCTAGAACACCAAACAGCAAGTTACTCAAAAGATAGAACTTTGAAAGACTGGAAGGAGCTTTCTTGGTAAAGAAGGGAGGAAAGATGGACAAAACTTCAGGATGATAAGAGAACACAATACGATAAGGAAAGAGCGAAAGCTAATGTAATTTTAATGGCAGTGTGGTGGCTGAGTGTGACAGGAGGTGAAGGGGAAGCTGTAGATTTAAAGGCTTTGCATATTGTCTCTATGTATTTATCATTTATCCAGCCAACAGGAACACAGGGGAGAATTTTAATCATAATAATGGAAAAGACAGGATGTAGGTTGACAGGAATAAGATGGGGAAAAGAAGCTATGGGAATAATATTGGTAAGAAAATAAAGGGAATCTGTGTCATCAATAGTGGTAGAGCTATAGAGAAGATACGTAGGAGGAAAGAAAGGAAAGGATGTAGTGATAAGGTATTAAGTAGAGAAGATCTTTCCTAAGATGTCTGTCATTCTGGCCTGAGAGCTTGAGCAGGTGGTAGTACTAATCTTCAAACTGGGGATGTAGGAAGAGGATCAGGTTTAAGGATAGGGAGGAGATGGAACCCATGAACAAGGCATTTTGTGTTTTACAAGTTGAGTTGGCAGCGCCTCTAACATATAATACAGATAATCAGTAGGAATTTGAGTATCTGTGTCTTCAAGAAAGGAGTTAGTGATGTGAGAGAGTATTTAACATATTATGATAATGGTAATCAAATAGGGGATTTCATCACAACTGCCTTTAGAGTAAGAAGAAAGGAGAACATGGCCATGCTACCTGGAACATCAATATTTAAAGGAAAAGTGAGCAAATTTAAAACATCATGGAACAAGAGATAGAGAAGCAAAGGAAGTAAGAAAGACATGGAAAGCGTAGGATTGTGGCAGTTATGATCAGGTAAAAATATAAAACAGAAAGTGATTAAGTGCAGATGTTTAGACAGAGATCTATTAATGTAAAGTCCATGTTAATTATATCACTAGTGATTTTCAGGAGAGGGCTTTCAATGGAGTGGGAGGGGCAGAAATCAGCCTATAATGCTCTAAAAAGTCAGCAGGAAGTTTCAAGAGGTTGGAAGATAAAACTGTTAAAAAATAAAAAAAAAATAAAGTTGGTTTGTTGGACAATGAAGTCTAACCACAGAATCTTCCTATAGATTTTCTGGAAAATTTAAATGTTAGAAATGAAAACCTGATGCTCCCCAGAATTTCCCAGGAGAAGAGTTTTTTGTTGTTGTTCAAATTTACTGAAATATTTTCTGAAAATGGGAAGTGGAAACTTTTATTAATACTAAAAATGATAAGCAAGTTGATTTGGAGAGGAAATGAGGAGGAAATCAAAATAAAAGGGTAAGAGTTACAGACAGAGCTAAGAGGATTGAGTTTAAGATTTCAAAGTAAAATTTTTTGAGGTAAGAGTCTAAGCTATAGCTATGGATGTGGGTTGCCGAAGTGGAGTAGTAAAACAAAATGAAACAATATTGAAGTTGAAAGGTGAATAATTGTAAGTGGTAGCCTCATAAATATTTTCAGTCTTCTAACATTATGGGGAAAATTACAAAGTAGAAAACCTTGAATCTGAAACCACAGTTAACACAGTTTGTGAGAAGGCAATAATGAATCACAGTGATAAGAAAACACAGTGAAAATTAGGGTGTAGTAAACTGTTGCTGAGGATATACGTGAACAGACTGCCCTTACGAGGGAAGAAATGGAGGCCTTGACTTCGTTTTAGAGGTGCATTTGAGCAAGGGAGAAAGAAAAAGGTTCTGTGTGATGTATAGAAGTTCATTAAAAAGAAACAACTATCTTAGAGGATATTAATTACTATCAATGCAAGCAATCAACTCTACTCTTAAAAATCTATTTCTATCCAATAAAGCTATTCTGGGGATTGTTAAGCAGTTTCACTTCAAAGAGGCTAGCATTTCTTTCATTCTACTATGTATTAGCACTTACTAATCACTCAGGAGTGATTTATACTAAATCAAATAGCCTAAAATTTATTTCCTGCTGTGCTTGGTTTAGGATGTTGTATTCTAATAATCTACAAGATCCAGGTGGTCTGGGTCTACTATGCATTCAGAAGCCAAGATTGGATTGCCTTTCTAAGATTTTGATATACATTGTTTTAAAAATGTTACTGCTACTGTAATAACCAAATTTGTTCTGAGACCTAATAGGAGTCAGTAATACAAGGGGTTATAGTTAGCAAATTAAAATAATTTTTATTGAAACCATTATTAACCAATTAGTATAATTGGGCTTTAACGTTTTATGTTGAGTTCCTTAGTGTAAGGCTTAAACCCAGTGAAAATGTCTCCCTATTTTAAGGCAGACACACTGGTAAGGTATTTCCATTCCCAAACTATGTATGCTTTGCCATCTGCTTCGTTCAAATGAATGTGAGGATTCGTTTCCTGTTAGGCTTTATTAAGTTTGCACCAACATAGCATTTTAACCTCTAAACACAGGAAAAGCAACAAACAGGTGAAGATCAACAAACACTGCAGGAAGATTTTAAATGACTAATCAGATGAAAGAAACGTCTAAAAGGAGCAGGCAGGAAAATGGAATGCCAACTGTTGTAGCCACAAGCCTGAGAAGGTGAGAATAGATGGCTGCCTGCCAAAGAAACCTCAGGCCCCATAAATTCAATGTGTTATTACAAATAGAATCCCTTATGTGGGGCACACACACACACACATACACACACATTGTGCATGCACACTAAAGAAAGCAATAGCAAAAAATTTTAAAGGGACTTATAAAAAAATTGGGATTTGTTGGGGGAACTTCTACACCCTAGATTTAGGTTGAAGAAAAAGTTTTATAGGGAATTATCAGTAAGATATAGAATCAGTTAGAAAATGGATCTCAGAATCAGAAAGATGAGGGTCAAAGTCATGATTTCATCACTAGATGATAATTTGCCTTGCACAAGTTCTATAACCCTTGACAGCTTCCACATCTTTGGTTTAAAAATGAGGATTAAGAACAGTCCCCATGGTTAGGGAAGGTTATTGAACATGGACACCCAGGAAAGGTCTTCCACCTGAGGTTGTCATGGAGGGAACCCTTCACTCCTGCTGGCAGCTGGCAATTAATTGCTGCCCATTTCCAACTGTGTCCCACTTTCTTTTAAACAGTGCCTTTAAAGTAACTTTGGGGCAGCTTATCTTTGCCTTTTAAATATGGCTCTAGGTTCTCCTTCCACATAACCCAAGACCTCGTAAAATTTAGATGTCTCTTTTCCAGTGTAAGAAAGCTTCAAGCCATTCACACCTTAAAATTCTTCCTCTCATCATCCAAATACATTCTTTCTTTCTCTGTTTTAGGCCAGCAGTTGCCTTCCTTTAAGGATCGTTTCAGGCCCTTAACTAAAATCCAAGCACTGTTTATCCCCTGATATTAATCACTTATATAGCTCTTTTAGAATTCTTTAGAATATCTGCAAAAGTACATCAGAAAATACTTTTTTGGTCATTTAATTTTATTTTTAAGTGTGTATATTCATGAATTTGTATTGTCAATAGTCAAGATTTAGATATTTCTATAACTTTAAGTTTATCATGACACAAACTTAATGCCTCTAAAAATATCATATAAATACCCATTCCACATATCCCTGGAGTTTTAGCAAAATTTATGGCTTACTACACATTGTATTCCAAACTACATTTTATTTCTCATTACTTAATAATTTCTGAAAGCTAAGCAGTGGAAAAAATAGGGGAATTTTTTAAAAAAGGCCTCCCCAATAACAAATCCTTTCCACAAAGGTATGGTTATAAAAAATTTATATTATGTTAATAGCAGGATCTAATGTAATTAAATTTTTGCAAATATTTTTGAACACAAATGATCTATTAGACAGTATTCTAGATCCTGGAAATATAACGGCGACAGGATGGGTAATGTCTCATGAATCAAAACATGAATAAGTAAGATAGTTTTAGATAGTGATGAGATACAATAATAAAAATAAAACAAATGAATAGAATGGTTAAACATGTGAGAAGGTTAGACACAGTAGTCAGTGTAGTCTTAGATGTGGAGATGACATTTGCTGTAAACTCTCTATGATAGAAGGGTACATTCCAGACAGAAACATCATAAGTTCAAGAATTAATAAACAAAGTTAAACCTGTAAGCCAAATAAAGCCAACTGAGAATATAGTGAAAGGAAAATATTTCAGGATTCAGATCATGTAAGGACTTTGTAAGCAAGAGAAAGACATGTTAGGTGTAAAGTTTTAGGAAAAGAATCAGTACAATCTGATTGAAATTTTTCTGGATGCCGTATGAAGAAACAATAGAACAGTACAAAGATAGAACCAGAGAGTCATTTAATAGAGTTCCTTAATAGTCCAAGTGGTAGACTATAGCAGCTCAGATTTTTACATAGCAATGAAGATGCTGAAAAATTGGTCAGATTGTTGATACTTCTGGAGGCATGATCTACAGCATTATTTCTGAATTGAATGTTTGGTTAAGGGAAAGGCCACATGGGCAACTGCGTGGAGGGTAACATCACCAACTAAGATGGGGGTAGATTTGAGGGAGGAAAAGAATTTAAAGGGAAGGAAATAGATAAGGTTAGTTTTGTAATTTTAATGCAAGTTTTTATTTCTTTCATTTCTAATAGTTCTGTGTATTTCCTTCTTTATGAAGTATGCTTGGTCAATTTTTAGTTTTCCTTGTAGATAACCTTAAGTTTCTATTTCTATAATCAAAAGTTTAGGGTAAGTCTATAATTAAAAAGATTTATAATTTGCTTCTGTTGCTATGGTTTTTTATTTGTTTTGTTTTTGTTTTGGTATTGGTATTTTTCCATCATGATACTTTATTTCCCTGTGCTCTAACTGTCTTAAATGATGTGAATAAATAAGTAGTGACAATTAAGGCTTAGAGTAGATGCAACTACATCAAGAAGGTTTATGATTTATTATGCTGCAAAGCATCTGAAGGTAAAAGCAATTGAAAATCAATTTAAATTACATCTAGGACCAAAATCACCCTTGGCCCAATAATGCAGTCTACTGAAAATCATTCTAGAATTCATTATGAGGGCTTATGTATTTCTGTTTTTCCCTCTTTTCCAGAAATTAAGTTCTTTGGTATCTATATGTTAGATTTCCAATTGATGGACCTTTATACCTGACATCCATAGTTTAAAAGAGGAGAGATTTAATCTGGCTCATAGTTTCAGAGGTTTCAGTCCAAGGTCAGGTAGCTCCAAGCCAGGAACACCATGTGAAAGGGTGAGTGGAGCAAAGCTACTCACCACATGGCAGCCAGGAAGCAGAGGGGAAGAATGCCAGTGAGAGATATACTCTCCAATGCACACTCCCAGTGATACACCTCCAACTGGATCCCACCTCCTAACAGCACATTCATCTATGAAACATCAGTGGATAGTGGATTAATCCACTGATGAATATAGTACTCCATGATCCAGCTACCTCTCTAGGAGTCTATTAATTCAATCAAGATGACAAGAAAGTTGAACAATCACATTCCCTGCCTTTTCAATTTTGATACCTAAAAACATCTCCTTAAATCATATTTAATATTCAAAACAGACAATAAATAATCTGATCTAACTGTTCAGCACAATAATTCCTTCCAGAATTTCAACCATTCCAGCATTTATCAAAAGTCTATGCCAGTCTCCTCTGAGACTGAAGGCAAACTCTTACATGTAAACCTCTGTAAAAATAAAAAGCAGGTTTCTTAGTCACCAAATACAATGGCGCAGGGTAAATATTTCCATTCCAAGATGAAGGAATAGGTGGGTAGAAAAGAATAGGACCAAAGCAAGAACAAAACCCAGCAGACAAGCATTAAGTCTTAGAGCTCCGTGTAAAGCATCTGGGACACATGGTGGTGATATATGATTAAAAAGGACTTAGGTGGTTCCAGGTCTATGATCTTGCTGGTTACATGGCCTCTCTCTTCTTGCTGCTTGCAGCTTTTTTGGGGGCAGACATCCATGTCCTTCACATCTCTGGTTTTCTGGAGTTTTCACTACACCTTTGGCTTTATTCCCATAGCTTCCCATCCCCTCCCATGCAGGGCTACATTATCTGGCTCCTCAGGCTTTCCTTTGCAATCTGGGTGGAAGCCTCCATGACTCCACAACTTTTGAATTCTGCATGCCTAAAAAACCACCATCAAGTGGATTAACACCACTGTGCCAGCAGCACGAGGAGTAGCCAGGGTCCCCTGGAGCAATGCTGCAGTGGCCTCTGCATACCTGGATAATTTGCAACAGTGAAATGAACCCCAGAGAACCAATTCCCTACCCAGCTCTCCGCAAGCAGAGCAGGAAGCACAGGGGCTCTCTTCTCAAATGAAAGGTTTATACATTTACAGCTGTTACCCTCAATAGATGAAGTCTTGCTGATTCCTGAGAGGCCCACTTCAAAGTACTTACTTTCTTTAAAATGGCTATAATATGTTCAGCAACCACATTCTCCTTTACATACACTTCTTTTCCTGTCAAACTGCAAAGTTTTCACATCTTTCACCTCTATTTTTTGCTCCTGATTTTCATTGCAGATCTGACTAAAAGCACTTAATCAGTATCCATGCATAGCCTGATCATTGGGGCTGCCTTGAAATTTCCTCCAATATATAAATTATCTATAACCCTTAAATATAACTTCCTGCAAAGTCTCAGGACAAGGACAAATTTTTAGACAAATTGTTTGCTGGAATGTAACATGGCTAGCTTTTATTTTAATTCCTGATAGTCTTTGTTCCCAACTGAAAACCCATGAGCACAATTTTTACTCCCTACCTCGTTAGCATTCTGATCTTGTGAGCCTCAACCAGAATCTCCCACCAACCTCTTCTTATGGTTGTAGTCCATCTATAGCCTGGATTTTGAAACTTTTCCAACTAGTTCCAAAGATTTCTGGACTATATGGTCAGGTATACTCAAAGCAAATATTCTACTGCTTGGTCCCAATTTTAGGTATTTGTCACTTTTCACATTGCTGGCACATGATACCTGACACACAACTTAAAGGAAGAGGGATTTAATTGGGCTCATGATTTCAGTGATTCAGTCAATGGTAAAGTAGCTCTAAGGCAGGAACATTATGGTAAAAAGGCATGTTAGAGCAGAGCTTCTATCTTCAGGGCAGCAGGGAAAAAAACTCCAAAGGAAGAGCACTATCAAGTGATGTACCTCCGAGAGCATGCTCCCTGTGATCTATCACCTACTGGGTCTCATCCCCTAAAATGCATTCAGCTATAAACATCCATTGATTAATCCCCCAAGGAGTATAATCCTCCATGATCCAATCACCTCTGTAGAGCTATCCTAATTGAGTCAAGATGATGATTAAACTTAGCCATAATGGTATTCCAGATCATTGGCAGGAGAATTTCTAATTAGGTTCCCAAATTTTTGTGGGTCTTGGGCTTTGATCTTTGTTATTCTCATCTTAGAACAGCTACTTTTCTCAGTTGTCTTTCTCAAATTCAATTTGATTTCTGGTTTCAACATAATTCCTTACTGCCTTATCAAATATTTGTTGCTTTTCAGAGGACTTAAAATATCTCTTCTTTACTTTTTTAAGTCATCTGTAGTAGGGAAAAATTTGGTACAACTATTTAGATCTATCATTATGGGAAACAAAATAAAATATTTCATTTTTGTAACTTTTATAAAACTAAATGGAAATGTTAAATGGGAAAAATGGATATATGTCTAAAACTCTCAGGAGAATCCTGTGTAGAGGAATAATTTAGGGAGACATTGACATATGGATGTCTCCTAGAGCCATGGGATCAGATGAGCTCCCTTGAGATGTGAATACAGAAAAAGAAAAGAGTCAAATGCCAAGGACCAGAAACTTTAGAATATAGAGATCAGAACAAGAAAGAAAAGCCATCAAAGAAAAGTAGGAAAAAGTCACTGGTGATATTTGAGGTAAACCAGGATGTCGTGGTGCTACTAAAGATAAGAGAAAAAAATAGCTCAAGAAAAGAAATAACTAACTGTCAAGTATTTGTGAAAGACTGAGTGAATGAAGAAAAGTAAAACTAAGCAGAAGTCACTGATTTGAGCAACATGGAACCCAATATTCAAAACAATTTCGAGCCAGTCACAGTGGTGTATATTGTTATCCCTGCACTTTGGGCGACTGAAGCAAGAGGGTCACAAATTCAAGCCTAGGCTGTTAATTAACAAGACTCTTCCTTTAAAAAAAGGGGGGGGAGGGTTAGGGATTTAACCTGGTGCAGATACCCTGGGTTCAATTCTCAGTACTGAAAATAACCCAAACACATATTTTTCAAGAGCAGTGTGACAGCAAACCTAACGAAGTAGTCGGAGCTCTAATTGAAAAAGAAGTGGAGGCATTAGGTGCAGAAAAATCTGTACCACCCCTCTATGTAAGGGAAGAAAAAGTGGGGACATAGAGGAGGATTTATGATAAAGGTGGAAGGTATATTTAAATATAAAATGGCATGGTTGAGTTCTCGGTAATCTAAGAGAAAGAAATGGCTGGTGTAGGAAAGAGTAGGGATAAATGCAAGTGCAAGGTGTTTAGAAAGGCAAAAAGGCAGCGATCAACAGTCCATGGGATGGGGGATAATTTATCCTCTGTGATTAAGAAGGAAGGCAAAGCAAGTGAGATGAAGGCCATGCAAATTGATACAAAAAGTAGTTAAGAATGTATATTTTGGTTGGATATATTAATCTGTGTGGAGGAGAGAATTATTCCCCAAATGTTTCTTATCTTTGACAGGAATTTATACACTGGAGAGGATAACAAAGACACATACATAAGTGAGACAGAATTATAAAATAATCTGAACAATTTTCTACTTAAGGAACTGGTATGTTTCAAATAATTGAAGTAGAGCCATAGCTAAGAAGCAGTGGTGGTGGTGGGGTGTGTGTGTGGCCCCAGAACACAGAACTGTGACCAGTGGATAGAAATTACAGGGAAGTAAATTGCACTTCATAATAAAGATGAACTTTGTCATGATCAGAATTTTGCAACAATGAGGTTGTGAAGTTCCCTTTACAAAAAATGTTCAGGGAGCTGTCTGAACTCCATGTGGACATTGTGGTGATAATTCGTGCATTTAAATGGAAAACTATATTAGACACTTCAATCTGTACCAGAAGTGAGTTTCTTGAATCTTATGATTGGTTCATCTTTTCCTATCACTTCTCAGCAGTATCTATTCTTCTTTATGCTCTGCTCTCAATTGTAGTATTATAGCTTCTTAATTGTACTAAATGGAAACTTTGAAAAAAGTTGTTGTAAGACAGGAAATATAGCTCAGATTGCATTTTATGATCATATTCTGCAAGCTTTGTCAACAAAACATGTGGTATGGTAGAATTTCTCTGATCCAATATTGTCAAAGAAACTCTAGGAATCAAATATCAGATTTTCAGCTTCTTCTCCTTTTTAATGCTTTTAAACTTGAGTCTGTGTATAAGATACTTCAATGGGTTTATTGCTTAATTAGACACAAGAAGAATAAATTTTTAAAGAGAATTGTAGATTACAGAATTGGCTGTTCAGCAGTGACATG
The DNA here is from genome assembly GCF_000247695.1 of Heterocephalus glaber. Next base: position 8,789,255 of record NW_004624732.1, on the reverse strand, counting down.
AACGAATTTGACAATTGAAGGGTCAGTACCTGCAACATTAAGGACACTGCGTACAAGCACCAGCATCCAACTAGTAACAATGTGCTCGCCCGGATAATGAACCTAAAACAATAGTAATTAACAGGCTAAGACAAAGGATTAAAATAAAAAATGAATGCTGCAGTGCTTTCCACTTGCTTGTAAAACAGCATTAAGCCAACTTAATCCATTTTAATTCATTGTGAAACCTGCAGTGCAAATGAGATGGATTCAAGGGTCAGGTTCAGCTCCTGAGAAAGTGCGATACATTCACCTGTGACAATTCTTTCTGGAATGATAAAGTAAAGGAAGTCTCTTAAGAACTCTGAGTGACTCCACAAGGTCCCCTGAGATCAGGTGTCAAAGTTGTCTATCAGATGCCTGAAAAGAAAAAAGGGAAGCATTACTCAATGCTATTGTGAGACAGTTGTCATTGACTGATCAGGCCTTTGAAGCACGCTTTCACAGTCAATGAAACCACCTGAATAGATGAAAGCCAGACAGCTTCTGACAAACAAGAGTCTATGGAATATTCATTGTGCATCTGGGAGGGAAAGATTAATGTATTAGAAATTAAAATGGGACCAGAATGTATGATCTTGCTCTAACACTTGGCCAGACCTGTGCCACCCACTGCTGGTGCCTGAAGTCGACAGACAATTCTGCCAAGGAAACTGAGAATCATTAAGCATCCTGCTATTGTGCATGGAGAATAATGAAACTTTTCCCCTATTCTTTTCCTGGAGCTGACAATGAATAATTCTGGAGCTATTTGCAATGTTAACAGCACCTATCTTGCCCATCCATTCCTTTATGATAAGGGTAGAAATATGCATTTCAACAGTCAGTACAGATACTGATTCACAGGCATTTCAAAGGACACCTGTCACTCAAGCGAAGGACCTGTCAGTCTCCAACGTATGATGGTGCCAAGAAAATGGCCAAAAAGATTATCTGTACTTTATTTCTCCAACCGTTTTTCCGATTAAAACGCTGTTACATTTGGCATAGACTGACAAGTGATTTATATTGGGAACTGTAATGTGTTTAAGACTAGAAAAAAAGCTATTCTCTTAGGCAGGCATATTCTTCCCAGGTTTACACCTGTATCAAATATACTATCACACATTTGATCTAGACCATACAAAATGTCATTATGTTGGATATTAGAAGCATTTAATCTGTTTGCTGACATAAAGGTGACATTGATAGAGCTGTATTTTTAACGTCAGTACCAGGGAAAATTTATTTTTAGGAGATTACAAGTAGTCTGGAGTCATTAGGGTGTGACCGGCTTGCATTGAAAATCTTCACTGAAATTGTGTGAGCAACTGAAGATTGTTCTTCATCAATATATCACTGAATACGTAGTTCAGATCAGAAGAGCTTCATAATTAAAAGAAATTCATGTCACATATTCTGAAGGTTAGAGAACTACTGCCAAAGAAGTTCTTAATGTTTTCTTCCCTGGAAAAAAATCTGTAACCACTTTTTAGATCTTCAAAGACTGTCAAAGTCCTAGTCTTCTGAACTACTTCTGTACCTGCTGTTAGGTTCTCAATTTATTGAACAAATCATCCTACCTTTTTCTCCTACAGTTAAATCAGTGATTCAATCACATTGTACACTGGTAAACTTCAAAGAGGTTTACTTTCCTTAACCCTGCTGAATGTCAGCTACATTCCTCTTCCTATCTTCCTGTCAGGGTGTTGTAGGTCCTTCTTGTTTTCTTTCTGAGATTATCGAGTTCATTATAGTCGTTTTTGGGCCCACGGAAATTCTTGGAAAATGTTTTAATGGTACTCAATGCAAAAGAAGGCTTTATGTGTCATATCAAAGAACTGGAGTGTAGAGTTCTCCTGTTTCTTGCTGGTGAATAATCCTTCTCTTCCTTCTTGCAGTGCAGTTCCTATAAATGGTGGTCTTTTCTTCTTAAAATTATAATTTTATAGCCGGGTGTGGTGGTGCACACCTGTTTTCCCAGTACTCTGGAGGCTGAGACAGGAGGATCACCCCAAGTTTGAGGCCAGTCTGGCCTCCATAGTGAGTTCAAGACCAGTCTGCAGTGCAAAGCAAGACCTCGTCTCAAAAAACCAAAAAACCCTAAAAAAATATATAATTTTATGATTTTTAAAGAACATATTATAAACCAGGGAACTGTTCTGATAAAAAATGATCACAAATCTCTTTAGTATCAAGGAATACATTGAAGTGAATTACAACAAACTTTATTGCTTTGTACTGGATGATAGATAATAGATGGATAAGAAGATAGTTAATTTGATCTTTCAAAGAAGCTAAATATGAGGCTCCCAAACTCATTACAAATCATACAACTATGGTAAAATTCAAAGAGATAGAATACATTTAAAATTATTATAACAAAATACTATCCCATGAGACACTGTTTTAATGACAGTGGAAGAGATAAATTGAGAATTATCTTGGGCACAGGGAGTGAAGAATCACTAGGATCTAGACTCTGATACTGGATCTGTCAACATCCCCACGAGGGACCAATAACCCTACAATTCTTTTCCTTCCTGATAGTGAATTTATTATATCCAAAGTCTACAATTATTGTAAATAATTTTTAGTGTCAATTTCTAAAGCAAAAAATGTATTTATAATATCTGTAAACCTTCTCCAGGAATTGCTGGGAATGTCACCTTCAGCATGCTATGTATAACAAAATACATACTTAATCTACTAGGGACCATTAAAATGGCAAGTGTTTGTTGCTTTGTTGAGCACTAAAATGTTCGTCAACTCATTCATTCCCCAGAGAGACTTACTTAAAATGGTTTTTCCAAACAGCTCTTCTACTTGCCTAAGGATTTATTTCTTTTTATTTAAATTCCTAAGGGCTTAAGGTAGATTTCCTCCTCCCCTTCTTAAAAATATCAATTTAAAATCTACTTATTTTTTCAAAGCACTCCTTTGAGAAACTTTTATTGTCCCATATTATAGATGCAGAAATATCATGAAGTCTTATTAGTTAGTAATCGGCACAGTTAGGTCTAACCTCAGCTGGTTTGACTGAAAAGTCTACTCTGTAAGATGTGATTCCTGACTTACTTGGGAATGGTATTTTTTCTTAGCATGAACTTTTAATCAAGGAGCAACTAAACCACTAAGCTACATAAAATTTATACTCTTTCTTTTTCAGCATTGGAGGTTGAACCTAGGACCTTTTCACTAAGGTATATCCCTAATCCTTTTGATTTTTAAATTTTGAGGGAGGGTCTTACCAATTGTCTAAATTGCCCAGGCTGAGTTGAAACTTGTAATTTTCCTGCCTCAGACTCCCAGAGTGCAGGGATTGACAGTTGTGTGCTACAGTGCCCAGCAAAATTTATTATACCTTTAACCATAATCTTCTTGAGAAATGAATTTATTGTCATGCATTGGATAGTAATAGAAACTACCTGATAAGTGGGTATTTGAGCAATGGTAAAGATAAGTTAATTTAATAATGTCAACTGAATTATATATTGAAATAACAAAAGAGAGAAAACATTTATTTTCTAAATCCTGTATGTTATTACATTACATTACTCATTCTACTCTAGTTTTTCTGTATCAATGCCTAATTCTACTAGTACCATTGGGTAATAAATCTTTAAAAATGCCAAAACTGTATGCATAATGTTTAATTGAGGCAATACAACATACCAGTATAGCTTGTTCTTTCTGGGATATTGAATAATCAATATCACTTCAGGTAAGGATAGAATACCAACAGTACAAAGCACTGTTTCGATTTTCAACTTTGTTAGAAAGTTGGACCATGCTATAGTGACTTTTATCCCTGTTTTATCTATTTATCCCTATCTCATCTATTTTTGGCATGTCTTTTTATTTCTATTTTATCAATAAGTGTAAATTTGCAGACTTTATCAGTTGACATTAAATTTTATATGTGAAATTAAATTAAGTACTCTAGTAGTCCAGAAACTAACAAAGGTAGTATTTGCAACTAACTACTTGAAATCAGCTAGATATTAGGTGATAACTGTCCAGATCTGCAGAAAAAATGGTACCAGAGGGAGAGAGATTTCTGAACTGTGTGATCCCAGTTAATCCCTGATAGAAATATGGCTTGTAGATAGTCAAAGTCCTCATTTCCACTCCTGAATGGAACCTATTTTCAGGAATTTGTCTTTTAAGTGCAAAAGAGGGCAAATGATCATGAAGATAGATAGAATCATATTACATTCATCCCACACAGACTCCAGAAGCTAGCTCCAAGGACCCTGAAAGATAAGGTTTTCATCATCTTAACTGAGTTTATTCCTAGCTATCTTATCTTTTTTTGTGGGATTGCAAATGAAACTATTTTTGTAACTTCTCTTCCAGGTAATTCTGAATTGTTCATGCATAGAAATGCAGCTGTTTTTGTATATTGATTCTGTATCCTGCAGCAGTATTTAATTCATTTATTCTAACAGTTTTATGGAGTATTTATGTCTTTTTATATAAAAGAGCAAGTAATGTGCAAACAATTTTACTTCCTCCTTTCTGACTTAGATGGATTTCATTTTTTTCCCGACTAATTGCTTTCATTAATACCTCTAGTATTACATAGAATAGAAATAAGAGTAGTCATCCTTGTCTTATTCCTGATCTCAAATGAAAAGTTTTCAGGGTTTTTTTTCCTATATAGTATCAGTGGGTTTTCACATGTAAAACTCTTATAAGAAGCTGTACGTGGAAGTGCATGCCTTCAATACTAGCTACCCAGGAAGCTGAAGCAAGAGGATCTGAAGTTTGAGATCAGCTTGGGCAATTTAGCAACACTCTAAAATTTTTAAAGGGGGGAAGGGGTATTGCTGGGGTTGTAACTTAGTGGTCCTTGAGTTTAGTCCCTACTACTCCAAAGTAAAAAATACTCTTAGAAGAATAAAACAGGAGAAAATTTTCATGCATTGGAGTTGGCAATGATTTTATGAATAAGACAGGTAACAATGGGACAGGTAGCCAAAATAAACAAATGGGACTACATCAAACTAAAAACCTTCTGCACAATAAAGAAAACCATCAACAGAATGAAAAAAGTGAAATACTTACATAAGAGATGAAATACTTTCAAACTATATGCCTGATGAAGAGTTAATCTACAAAATATGCAAAAAAAACCTGTTAGAATTTATTTGTCAAAAATAAATGAATAAAACAGTTTTAAAATGGGCCAGGGTCTTGAATAGACATTTATCTAGGGAATACACACCAATGGCCAAAGTATATTTTGAAATGCTCAATGTCACTATTCATTAGAGAAATGCAAATTAAAGCCCACACATGCAATATCTCCTCACACCTGTCAGGATGGCAATCATCAAAAAAACCCAAAAGACATTAAGTATTGGCAAGGATGTAGAAAAACTGGAACTCTTTGCATGCTATTAGTGAGAATGCAAAATGCTATGGAAAACGGTAATGCTGTTCCTCACAAAGTTAAAAGTAGAACTACCATATGATCCACCAATCCCACTTTTGTATATTTATGTAAGAGAACTGAAATCAGAATCTTGAAGAGATAGCTCTGCTATATTCACTGAAGCACTGTTTACAATACTAAAGTTATGGAAACAACCTAAACATGCAGCGAGAGATGAAGGAGTTTTTATAATGTAATATGTACATGTAAAAAATACTAGCTGTCCTTAAAAAGAAGACAGTTCTGCAATATTGAATAGCACAGATGAAACTTGATGCTAAGTGAAACAAGCCAGTCACAGAAAGACAAACCCAGCATGATCCACTTACATGAGGTATCTAAAGTGATCAAATTCATAGAATCAAAGACTGGATAGTGGTTACTAAAAGCTAGAGAGAGGGGGTAGTGGTAGGTTGCCAAATTTTAAGCACGAAGTTATAATCAAGCAGGGTGAATAAGTCTCAAGGTTTGTTGTACCACACTGTAGCATTAACCAATAGCAATCTATTGTCAACTTAAAAGTTTGTTGACAGGGCTGATCTCTTATTAACTGTCAGCACAATAAAAAATTAATTAAGAAAGTAAGAAAAACATCCTAAGACACTATTGTTTCTTGTAGAAATTAAGCACACATCTGCTACTTTAAAAAATATAGATGTTCAATGTATATTCTTCATTTGTAACCATAATCTGGTTAAATTTACAACACTGAAATTAAATTTTAATGGAAGAATTTTCTGGTTGTATTATGTATTTGGTGATAGAAGCAAAAATAAACTCTAAGTAGAAAATATGTACTAGACTTCAAAGACTTGGCACTAAAAAGAAATCTCATGTTAATATATACATTGATTATATATTGCAATGATGTTTTTTAAAATTTTAACTGACATAGTACATATTTAAGCGGCACAGTATGACATTTCAATATACGTATACAATATACAAAAATCAAATTAGGGTAACTGATATATCCATCCCTTTGAACATTTACTCTTTGTGTTTGTGTGTGTCTCTCTGTGTGTATGCACACATGTGTATGGTGGACACACACAAAATCTTCTCTACAAGCTATTTTGAAACATACAGTTAAGCTCTGTCAATCATAGCTATTCTGTAGTTTTGTGGAACATTAGAAGTTATTCTTTCTCTTCAAGTATACCTCTATATTTATTAACAGTTTTTTTCTCTGTCCTCTTCCCCTTTCCACTTTACCCAAAAGCTCTGGTAAACACTATTCTCTACTTTTATAAAATCACATTTTAGCTTCTACATATAAGTAAGAACATGAAAAATTTGTTTTTTATGTTTGACTTATTTTACTTAACATAATGTCCTTGAGTTTTGTCTATGTTGCTGCAGACAGAATTTCATTTTTTATGACTGTATAATATTCCATTGTATGTATACACATTTACTCTATTCATTCACTGATGGACACCTAGGTTGGTTCTGAATCTTAGCTATTTGGAATAGTGTAGCAATAAATATGTGAGTGTGAATGTCTCCTAACATGCTCATTTCAGCTGCTTTGGAAATAATAGTGGTAGTGGTAGCTCATGGGGCAACAGTATTTGTAGTTTTTTGAAGAAACTTCATTTTCTTTTTGATAATGGCTGTACTAAGTTATATCATCATTAAAGTATATTAATTCCCCTTTCTCAATATTCTTATCAGTACTGCCTAACTTTTTAATAATAGCCATTCTAACTGGTTGAGCTAATATCTATCACCCTGTGGTTTTAATTTGCATTTTCATGATGGTCAACAATGTTGAGCATTTTTTTCATATACCTTTTTGTCTATGTTTGGCTATTTGGGTATCTTTGTAATCATGTAATCAAGTTGTTTGCACACTTTAAAATCAGATTACTGAGTTTTATTTTTCTATTGAATAAAAGATTTTTGATGTATTTGAATACATAGAATATAATATCTAATTAATGTGGTATGTTTTTTACTTTTCAAAAAATTAAAAATTACATATGTGGCTCACATTTGTGGCTTCTCATATATTTATTTTGGACACTTTACCTTAGGCACTGTTTTCCAGAATGTGACACAAATGAAACTGGTGGTAATCTTGATGATTTTTGGTTACAAGTGAAAAAAGATATACATATATATATATGAAATATATATGAAATATGCATATATATATATATATGAAAAATGTACTTGACATATCAAACCCTTAGCTTCACACATAATATTGCTTTAGGATGAAGATAAAGTAGGTAGCATCCTTTTAATTTGTTTTCAGAGAGCCAGAAATTGTCAGTACTACAAACCTTCCATTGCTATTTTTTTTTTTTTTTTTTTTGGTACCCGGGATCGAACTTGGGTCTTTGCACTTGCGCAGCAGGTGGGAAAACCACTGAGATAAACCCCCGGCTCTCATTTCTAACTCTTTAAAAATATTAGTCATGCAGGTAATTTTATTTTTAAATATCTTGTCTTCATTCATTCATTACTTTCAATACATAACTTCAAACTTAGAAAATCAAATGCACTTACTATGCTACAGTTAATCTTAAATTATTTTAAATGTGCTTGAAGATTTTAGAAGTAGCTAGAGAAAACATTCAGTCCCGTTAGAATCAAGGCATTAGTTTCTTCTTTTTTTCCCTCAGTTTTGTGAAAATAAGGTGAATGGCTTTTTCATTAAGAAGTCATTAGTGTACCAAATGTAGTGTGAGATAACTTTAAGGATTTTCAAATGAAATTTCCAAGCTGGAAATGCATTCTCCCTGCTTAGGACTGGGCTACAAATATATCTTGCACACTTACATTTTCAATTGAATATTAAAATTGTTTGCTTTTGGGGGGGGGCGTACAGGGGATCAAACAACCTTGCACTTGCAAGCCAGGCGTGGTGCCAGTGAGCTAAATCCCTGGCCCTAAAATTGTATTCTTTTTTTTAAAAAATGAATTTTATTGGTACTTTTAAGGTATACCATACAATGACATTCCAGATTGAAAATGTGAACCTTTACATAATCCATCTTGGCTCTTATTTTTTACCCACTCCCCTGCTCTCCCTTCAACCCCTCTACCCCTACTTATCTACAAAGACTTTGTTTCCGTTTTTTCTTTTTCTCATATTAATTGCATTCCTTTCTTTCTTTTCCACTACTCCTCAAGCTTCCCCTTCCCCCTTGCACATTTTCTTCCTATTTCAAATTATCTGTTATACCTTTTAGTCCTTATTTACACTTTCAGTTTCTTACACCAGAGAAACTGGTATTTATACATGTGTGTCCTATTTATTTTGTTCAGGACTATTGCCTCAATGTGCATCCATTTAGTTATAAATGTCGCCAGTTTCTCAGTTCTTTATGGGTGAGTAATACTCCATTTAAAAAGCCCCTACATTTTCTTTATCTAGTCTCCAGTTGATGAGAAATTGGGTTTCTTCCAAGTTTTAGCTATCACAAATTATGCTGCTATGAACATGGGTGCATATATATCTTTATGGTATGATTCTTTTAACTCTTTGGGGAAGAAACCCAGCACGGGAATAGCTGGGTCCAATGGGATTTCCAGTCCTAGTTCTTTGAGGTATCTCCATACTGATTTCCACAGTGGTTGCACCAGTCTACACTCCCACCAGCAGTGGAG
>NW_004624732.1:8656022-8766908 GCF_000247695.1 Heterocephalus glaber | reverse complement strand
AAAGTTACATTCAGGATATGTGTATAAAATATATATATAAATTTTATGTTTAGGCTTGAGTATCATATATATGCAAATATTTCAAAACCTGAAAAAAATGCTAAAATCCAATCCATCTGATCCAAAACATTTTGAATAAGTGTTACTCAACTTATCTAATAAAATGAGCATTTCCCAGAGAGTAGACAACAGACAATGTAGATATATGATTCTGAGATAAGGAAAACAAATGTGAACATCTACAAATAACTTTGTTTTTCTACCTGGAGACATTTTCCTGACCACAGCGAAAGGAGGGGAGGAAACTCCAGAAGAACATGGTATTATCTCTGAGTTACAGAAACAGTGTCTGACTTTGAAGAGGCTAAGACAAGCGGAATTTGTGTGGCAGAGTATCAGACAGCACAGAGACACACAAAGAAAAAGTTCAATAAATCTGTACAAAGATGCTCGTGCATTTATAGGGTGGGACTCTGCAAGGAGGATAAGCATAGAACAACTTGAAGGGGAAAAATAACTGATACTATACAATCCTCAGAGCTGAAAGACATTTGAATTTTGACTAGCAGAACAGCAAAGACTTTGTTGAACTCCTAGGGTATTCAACAAAGGCTTTTAAAAGGTCACTTTTTAAGCATAGCTAGAGTGGCTCCAGAAAAAGTTATTTAGATAGTGTCCTAACATAATTTAAAAACTTAGGGGAAAAAAAGATTATTCACTAAATTACCAAAACAAAACTCAATATTTTTTAAGGAAAAATCATGATGAAGACATTATGTAATAACTCAATAACCAGCATTTACTGAAATCTTTATCAGATATGTGAGATAGCAGAAAGTGTGACCAAAAACTGGATTAAAAATCTGCTGGTAGGAAGAAAACCAGAAGTGATGGAGATAATAAAATTTAAAGATAAAATTTTAAGACAACTAATTAAATATCTCAATGGGTTTAAAGAAACAATATGATGAAAAAATATAGATTAATAAAGACTAAGCTGGAAATAATAGATAAATAAAAACATGTAAATTCCATAAAGAAATATCTGGTGAGAAATAAAAGTTTAAAGAACAGATAGACATAGCAATAAATGAATAAATAAATACAGGCAGAAGACTGAAACAAAAATTAACAGACCCCCGGAACCTATGGGAAAGTGTCTGATATCTTAGTCACTTTCTTGTCGCAGAGACACAATAACCCACAACTTAACAACCACAACTTAAAGGAGGAAAGATTTATTTTGGCTCATAGTTTGCAGAGCTTTCGGTCTTAGCTGTCTCCCAGGCAGTATGGCATGGTAGAGGGGCACGGCAGAAAAGAGTTGCTCACAGCGGGGATGATGAGAAGCAGAAAAAACAAAGGGAGGAGCCAGGGAAGAAGATAAACCCTCCCCAGCCTCACCCCCATGACCAGCCCTTTAGACCAGGCCCCATCTCTCAACAGCAAGTTGACCCTAAGCCTCATAATCTTGTCACCTTCCAAAAAGCCCACCTCGGAGTGCGTGAGGCTTTGTTCAGGGGACAGCTAGGTCTAAACCATAACATCTGGCAATCTAATACATGTATATTTGAAGGTTCGGAAGAGAAGGAAAATACTTGAAAATAAAGCCTGTATTTTTTGCACATTTGATGAAAATTATGAAATCACAGATTTGAGAAGTTCAAAACTCAGGTATAAAGAAAACCATACCAAGGCAAATTATAATGAATCTCTATAACTAATGATAAAGAGGAAATCTTGAAAGCAAGCATAGGAAAAATAACCATGAGATATAAAGGAAGATAAGCCTGACCACTGACTTCTCATCAGAAATAATGAATGTCAAAAAACTGGAAAATGCCATCTTTAAATTGCTGAAATAAAAAATTCCCATCCTATAATTCTATAGTCAGTAACAATATCCTTCAAAATAGAGACAGAGAGACAGATAGACAGACAGAGACAGAAACAGATAGTTTGACAAAAAAATATATACACACTTTGGGAAAAGAAAAACAGTATGTTTTTTCAACAGATGGTCTTACCCATCTATAGGGGACCCTAGAGGATGTTGAATGTCACAGAATACCTGTTATGCTGACAGTCCTTAGAGAAGAAATTGAAAATGCATGTGCAGCCATCTCAGTGACTAAGATACCCAAGCAGGAGTTCGCTGTAGGAATAAATGTCTGGAAGCTCATGGCCACCACTTTCAGCACCTCTTGTAATTGTAGAGGCCAAAGATAACTTGTAGCAATCTCATGATGTCTCAATAAATTTAGCATTAAACTATTTATACAAGTTTTTATTTTCCTGAAGTGTGTATAATACACACACACACACACACACACACGTGCACTGCTTAGGAATTCTAGATAAAGAATACATAGGTTTAATTATACCATTTTTGAAATATGTTTAAGCATAACATTGTTTCATTTAAAAATTCAAAAATGAAAAAAAAGAGATTTCAAGTAAATAAAAGTTTATCAGTGGTTCAGTACTTGAAATGACAAAGTGTTCTTTAGACTGAAAGGGAATGACACCAGAGGATGTTTTAATAATGAAAGAGATTATAAATAGTAACAATAGCAATGAAATAAAAAAGATGAACTATGCAGAAGTCTATGAAAAGAAATGATGGATTTTTTGAAAAGGTTGATAAAGTTTATAAATTTCTAGAAGGATTAATCAAGGAAGAGAAAGAGACCAAATCAGGAATGCAAAAGGAAACTACACTAAAAGTATAATATGATATCATAAACACCTTTTGCCAGTAAATTCAAGAATTATATGAAATGAAATTCTGTCAAATCAAAAATTATGAAAATGAATGATAGCAAATAAAATGACCAGACAGCCGTATATAAATTAACAAATGTCAATTCTTTCTACTGAGAAATCTCTAGGCCCAAATGACCTAACTGTTTCCAATATTTAATATGGTAACTTTTTCCAATGTTTAAGACATATAACAATATTTTTACTTCAGAAAATAAAGGAAATGTTAACATTTCCAATTCAATTTTTAAGATCAAAATTATTGCAAGAAAAGAAAAACAAAAATAGATCAATATCTCTAATAATCATGGATGCTAAACACCTTAACATAATATTTTCACTTTAAATATAGGAACCTATACTATTTCATAACCAAGATTTACCCTAAGAATGCAAAATTGTTTTAATTGTAAAAATTCATCAAAGAAATTTACCATTTTAGCAAAATGAGTGAAAACTTTAGATTATCTTAATAGATGAAGAAAAGACATTTAACAGAATTCAAATTTATTTATGATACTCTCAGCAATCTAAAAATAGAAGGGAACTTCCTCAAAATGATAAAATGCACATATGAAACACCCACAGTTAACATACTTCTCAGTGAAAGATCATTTAAGATTAGGGAAAAATAAGGATGTCAGCTCTCACCACTTCTACTTAACATTTTACTGGAGCTCCTATCCCCAGTGGAATAAGGGGAAAAAAAGGCATGGGGTTAAAAGAGAAGAGGTACAACTCTCCCTTTTTTCAGGCACTAGTATGTTTATAGAATAGTAAGTCATACATATAAAGCTAGTTGAGTGAGTAATTTATTGTGATTATAGGATGCAAATCACAATACAAAAACAAACTGAATTTCTATACAGAAGGAAAAAATTAGAATATTAAATGACTAGAATGTGAAAATTTAAGATATCATTTTAAAATCTAAACATCAATTTAGTATTATTTTGAAAATATGATTTATTTGCCTCAAAAGTATGAAATACTTAAGAGATAAATTTCATAAATGTCATGTGCTAGACTTTTACCATGAAAACTATAAAATTTAGATGAGAAAATTTGAAAAAACCTAAATACAGACCGAAAACTCAATGTTGGTAAAATTTCAATTGTTCTCAAACTAATCTGAAGTTTCCACAACAATTATAATCAAAATCTTACAATTTTCTTGGTAGAAACTGTCATGGTGACTTTAAAATTTCATATATAAATATAAATAACTGTGAATTTAAACCTAGGTTCTAAGTAGCTCTAGTATATATGAGCTATCGAAACTCCAACACTGGGTTGCAGCTTACACTATGCTATGATGATTATAAATCATATCATTTATATCAATTATGGCAATAATCCTAATGCAAAATTGGAATCTGAGGCTGTAATACAGTTCATATTTTAGAAAGAACATTAAAAGTTTTGAAGTTTTTGCTATTATTGGTTTCAGAATAGACACAGAACAGAAATGATAAATGGAAATGAACAACGACTTCAAGTGTATGCTAGTATTTAAGAATACAGAAATAATGTGCTCCATAAATTTCAGATAGAAAGGAATGCAATAATAGAGAATCAGAGCCCGTGAAACTATTAGAACTGTGGGAGTGTTCAGAGAAAGTCGCTGCTGAATGCTGGGAAATTAGGAAGGAACTGCAGGGATCCGCTGATGATGATCCCTGTGGAATCGAACTGAATGATTCTCAATGGGATGCACAGAAGAATTCACACCTGCCCATTGCTGCCAAAAGAGCAACAATGACTCCCACTTCTCTCTGTATTTCCAACTTTTGAGTAGGGTGTCTTTCGTTGGTGGAATTATTATAGAACCTTCTGACAGCAGTAAGGACTCTTAGAAATACACTTCCTAGGCTTTCAATTGTGATATAAGAGAGAAGAGACAATCTGCCACTAAAACATTCAAATTGTAAGACATTGTGTTCACCAACTACTCATTGAGAACATACAAGATGCAAGGCAGTACGCTAGGCTGTGAGGAAAAGCATGGATAAATTGACAACTGTCCTCAAGAAAACTGCAACTTGGAGGCAAAGATAAGACTTGTACCTAAATGCTATGGCTGAGGACGTATATGGTATCTGTAGTGGATTAACTAATGGTCAACTTGTAATGCCCAGCTGAACTGACTCATCGTGGTCTAGGCATTGAGGATCCACCTGAGGATTGTAGTCAATAGCCATAAAAAGAGAACTGGAGGGGAAGATTGTGGCTTGTTGATTTTCTAGGAGAAGCTTGCTGCAGATGGTTTTCCTGATGTGAACTAGGCTGTTCTCATCGGAGGAGGAGCTCAGAGCCTCTGTCACTGCTGTTTTCATCAGGGGAGCTTTGATCTTCACTGTGAGCATCACTTCCTGGCTCCAATGTGGATCCCTCACCTTGGTGGCACAAATCCTTCATCTCACTGGTATAGGTTTTCTGGCTTCCACCACTGGCCTTTGGGCCTTCCAGGTGCAGATCCTCAATACGGACAAGCATGAGACATTGCCATGGGCTCTAGGCCACTGGCTGGACTAGTGGAGGACATTGCCTTGGACTCTAGGCTTTTAGCTGGACCTGTTTGGGACATTGCTGGGATCCAGACCCTCAGCTGGATTCTTTGGGCCTCTAGTATGCAGTAAATCTCTCTTGTATTCTTTGGCATTTGACTTTTTGAGTAATTATCATAAAATAATCCTATAAATTATGTATCCTGTATTTAATGTATTCCCTTGCCAAAATTTTGACTACAACACTATCAAACTTATACTGTAAATGAAGCCATAAAAATTTAATAAGCATTTATAGAACTCTACATTTTATGTTGTATAGTCCCTTAATATTTTAAATTAGTCATCCCTTTGATATCTGCATTTACAAAAGCACATTCCATGAAATAAAACAATACCTGCTCAATTAAAGATAATCCACTGCATGCTAAATGTTTTCCTTGAGATGAGTCATTGCTAGTATTGAGTTATAGATAAACTATATATTAGTGAAGGTTCCCCATGCTAATCTTCATATCTCAGTTAAACACACTGAGGAAACTAATTTTGTCGATTCACTCAGGGGTCAGTATTTCTCAGTGTCATGGACCTTGTTGTGCAATTGTTGAATGACAACTCTCTTAGTGGATAGTGTATCAACTGAATAGATAAAGACCCCAAGTCCTTATCTTTGAAGCAGTCCCTTGAATGAAAACACTGAAAAATTCTTATGCAGAAATACTCTTTACATTTACACATAATAAATATGTGTGTCAAATATTTGTGATTCCCACAGTATGAAATAATTTTCAGGATTTCAACCCATTGAACATTAATCTTACTTTTGATTGACATCTGTCTTGTGATATTTGGCAACACTCCAGTTTTGTTCATAAAACATCTTGCATTGTGGGCTAGCTTTGCAGATGGCTTATTGTATTAATTTTCTGTTGTTGAGCTTTCCTAGCTACAAATACAGAGGGTGTTATTTCCAACTGGACTCCCAATGTTAGAGGTGTGCTTCATTCATCATTTGGAGATACTGAAATATTGAATGCAGTTAATACAGACAATTAATGGTAGTAATTATAACCATAAACAATTTCTGTATATTTTAGAAGTGTTTTAATAAAGACTGTGAAACATTTCAAAGGTACTTTGAATTTTATTAGTTACATAGATATCAAAAATTACTCTCATGACTCAGAAAGAAGTGATGCCATGTTGTAAGATGTTTTTTTTTTTATCTTAGCAAACATTTAAAAACAGTTTCATGGTGATATCCAGCCTCTTATTCTACTTGAACTCTTCTTTCATATATAGTGATGTAGATTTCTATTTTAAGTTACTAACAGTTTGTGATTTTTGTCCTTTTCTCTATTTGCAATGATAATTGGCTAATTAGAGAGTTGATCATTCACAAAAAACAGCCCTGTTGAGAAGCTGGCTTTGGATATGCAAATGTTCCTCTGTATCAAAAGGGCTTATTTCAACTCCCCCAACTCAAGGATCACTGCTTGAGTTCACTACTTGTCTTCACTACTGAAAGGTCATCAATGACATTTTAAAAAACACACCCCAAAATAAACTGTGATTAATTTGCTTTATGAACTTTGTACTTTAGTGTTTATATACATTTCCAAAATGTGCTACTATCATTTATTTATGCAAAAAAATCTTTGCTCAACCAATATAGCATTAACATTCAGTTTCACCTTTCAAAGTGGTCATGAGTATATTAACTTCCTTAGACATTTTTATGGCAAAAGTATCTTTACTCACACAGTACAGTCTTAGAATATTCTTTGTGCAAACTAAACAGGGTTACGTGTTAGTGAGCTTTCAAACTAAACAGGGTTACATGTTAGTGAGCTTTCCATCCTGTAATAAATGCCTAAAATAATTATTGCAAAGAGAAAAGGATTATTTTGACTCTCAGCTTTGCAGGTTCTAGTCCATGGCTGTTTCGTGACTATGGTGAGGCAGGAGCTCATGGCAGGAGCTTGTGATCCAGCAAAACAACTCACCTCACTAATGGGAAACAAACAAGGAAGAGGAAGTAGTCTTACACAGCACTCCTCCAGTGACTGAAGGACCACCCACTAAGCCCCACCTCCTTAAGGTTCAGGCACCTTCCAACAGCACCAAGCTGGGGACCAAACCTTTAACATATGTTCAACATCCAAACTTTTAACATATGTTCAACATCCAAACAGCTCCACATAGAACTATCTTTCTCTGAGCTCACGGTTTTAGGCTTATACAAAAAAAAAGGGTTTCTGATATTGTTGATTTTTGTTTTTCTTTCCAGTTAAATAAAACCTATAACAAATCCAAGGTCATTTTAACCAATCACTTTGGATGTAATTTCTTCTGTTTATTTAATTTCCTTTTAGTAACTTTTATATATGACATCTACTTAGCACAATATCAATTTATTTTTAAAACTAGTATATCATTTTCTAAGTGCTTGCATTTACAGATATTATTGTATTTAATTTTTATACAAATCCTATTAAATATTAAAAACAATTCTACAGCTAAATAAAAAGCAGAGAAAGTTTGAATAATTTATGGATCATACAGATTATAAGTAGGCAAGGTAGGAATTGAGCCTATGGTTGTCTGATTCTAAAGTTTGTGTGTTTAATCACTTTATTATAACCAAACACTACCATAGACTAGTTATTGCAGTGGAAAACAAAAAAATGTATATAACAATATTCAAGGAATGTACTCTTATTTCTGAAAGTATAACACATTTTTAGGTTTTCTTTGGATAGGTTTTGTAGTAGTTAACATTACTTGTAAACTTGACTGAGTTAAGAGATTCCTGGAAGGGTAATTGGATCATGAAGCACTCTACTCATTGGTGGATTAATCTACTCATACATGAATGTGCTGTTGGAAGGTGAGATTCAGTTGAAAGTGGGTCACTGAAGGTGTGCCTTTGGAAAGTATATCTCTTAATGTTATTCTTCCTCTGTGTTCTACTTTCTGGTCACCATAAAATGATAAGCTTTGCTCTACCATATTCCTACCTTGGAGCCAGTCTATCATATACTAACAAAATTAAACCTCTCCTCCTTTAAATTGTGGGTGTCAGGTAGTATGTCCTAGCAATGAGAAAGCTAACATAAGTTGGGATAAATATTACATTTAAACTGTACATCATTTAAGTCTCTTTATGGTGTGTACTTATGGAGCCCCTTCCAAGAAATGGAAGGAATCGCCACTCAAGACACAGAACCCAACCATCTTCACCATGATTCTTTTGATCAAAGTGGACATCTGGTCCATTGTATTCTACAATAAGGCTGATTTATGGTTTAGCAGAGGTCAAGCCCAAAGTTTTATTCCATAACAATGGTAATGATGACTTAGGTAATACATATAGTCTCTTCTAGGGTGCTTGCATGGATTCGTGGAGAAACATTGTCAGTTAATGCGGTGATTAAGAGGATTACCTAGTCATGAGAGCAGAACCTAAATGGTGACTAGAGACAAGTAGAAAGAGTAACTAAGCTGTAGATAATAGTGAACATACAGGAGATATTAAAAAATTTCTACTGGTGAAGATATTTAATTTCAATCTGGTGACTAAAATTGTCCAAAGGGGAAAAGAATATAAAGAAGAGAAGGGAAGATTAACTGAGCTAACAGCACCACAGGTTCATGAATACCTGCCCTCCTCTGCCTTTAATTCTCCTGATGAATGTTCCCCCTTTTTATATCTAGCATACTGGATTCACTTCCCAGCTGTATCACATGCTAGCTTTGTCCTCTTAAGCAAGCACCCAGCTCTTTGAGACAATTTCTCCATCTATAAAACATGCTGGACAAATGGTATGTGACGCTTCCCAGTAAATGTAGGCCCTCTAGAAATATTACTTGAATTACATGGAAAACAAGCAAGCATTCACTGGTGTTCCTGTCCACCACAAAGCTCTTTCCCCACTTACTGTGCCCTGCATCTTCCTCCTTCAGATCCTCCCTCATTTTTCCTTGTGATAAGAGTGGAGGGGAGGGAGTGCCATCAAAATTTCCTTAGTCCAGTCACCTCTGACCTTACCTGCTAAGAGTCTATATTCTCATTCTACTTAAGACTCTTCCTAATAGACTGTAAATGGGACACTATCAGTGGATATCATATAAACCACATCTGTTTTTATCAAATTCATATTCATCTTTAAACTTCATTTCAAAGAAGTCTTTTCTGATTATTTCTACTAGGTTTATTCACTATATTCCCATTGTCCTTATATATAATTATTGGTGAGGTGTCTTGTCATCTCATCAAGGTATACTGCTCTTAGGAAGCAGAGACATTATATGACTCGTTTTCCATCTCTAGAAGTACATAACATAGCACCTGGCACATAGAAGTTATTCACCAAATATTTGAACTGAAATTCAATGTGCTGAGCCATGGCAAGGGCTGCTGGAACAGAAGCAGTTACCAATTCAAAAGATCAGGGAAGTACTGGAGTTAGTTTTGCTGATATCAGGCCTCCTGTCCTTTCTGGATGTGGGAAATCACACTTATTGTGTATGTGTGGTTGCTTTGCCACAACCCAGAAGTACAGGTGCAGATATTAGCATCTAGCAGATTTGTATAAGCAAGAACTCTCCAATTTGTCATAAAAAGCTAGGATTCCAAGAAAGGAGGTGATAAGTTGAAAAATTAGGGGGAAATATGTTGTAAGAAGAATCTGGCACACCCCTTCCCTACCTCCATATTAATGAAATGAAAAGGGTGGGGGAAGGAAATGCTATGCTCTACATTGGCAGGAAAATTGTGCGTGTCCTGTGAGCAGATGAACATGGGACTGTGAGCAGGAAGCTGATTATTCCAACACATTATATTTCTCACTGGAAATATCATCTTGGAGGAAAAGTCCAACATCTCTACTTTTGGAGCACCTACTGCTCTAACTTTCTACATAATCTTGGATGGAAGATAATGATGAAGATCATTTAAAACTAAGGTAGATAGATACTCCTTACATGTGTGTATTCAGCTTAACACTGATCATGACCACCAACATTTTCTGGAAATTGACTCTCTTTCACTTTGCCATCAAAGTTAGAGTTACAGATTTTTATTCCTGTCCATTGTGCAACATCCTCTCCTTCCTATAACCCATCCACCCCAGTCACATTTGATTGTCCCCAAAGTAGGAAAGAGGCAGGAACTAAAGCAACCTAGACCAATAAGAATTTCTTTTACTAAAATTGGGATTGGAGTGGAAGATGACTCTGTGTGTAATATAAAAGTTGTGTACTTAACTGAAGTTAAACTTTCACCATATGCACCAGAGTAGTAGAGAAAGCTAAATAAAGTGTTAATAAAGTGCAAATAAAGTGTTAATGAATAAGAATGAAGTAGCTGTAAAGAGAGGAGAATGATAGAGGGAAAGAGACGTGATGTTTGAATTCTTATTTCTTAATCATTCCTGGGGATCATTTGCTACCATTACTTGTCTTGTAAGATAATCACATATTCTTAAATCTAGCTCCTTTATTTGTCCTCAAGAAAGCTAGTATTATTTTCTGTTAAAAATAACCAAATAAGTTTTAAATATTTTAATTTCAAATCACATCAGTATAACTCTGTGTTAGTATTGCTCTGAGAGTGACCCAAAGAGCTGCCTCTCATCTTTCAAACGTTAACAGTTGCTCACCTATCCATAACTAAGAACATGCTCAAAGTTAGCACTAAATTAAATCCTGTAACAATTATTAGGGCTAAGCCATAAAAAAAGTCAAAGGTAGCAGTTACAAAGGTTTTTCAAACAAGAAATAATGTTTAATAAATCACAGAAGCAAAAAAATACCATCCAGCATGTAAAAGCAGCCACCTTCATCAATCAATAAAACAAGTTTTTGCTATTTTTAAAAATTAAAAAATAGCTACAGTAGCTTTAAAAAATTGTATTTAGAGCTCTGTTGTGCAGTGGCCTCCCTAGTTCCCACATGGAGGGTGATATTTTGAAAAAGTTAAGACACAGGTGTGCATCGTTTGAAACGGAATTCATTAGCAGGTTGTATTATTTTACTCTGCTTCCACAGAACATCACAATAGACTGATAAGCTGCCACGCACTTCAGGCAGAGGGAGTCTCATACACAGAAGTTTGAAAGTGAAAAAGCTGTGGAGCTAAGAATATACACAATATGCCCCATGCCAGCTGATTTATTCAGTAGGACAAGGGAAAAGATGATCTTTTCTTAATTTCAGTGCAGTTTTTTAGTGCGATAGAGCACTGAATGTAGTCACGAACCCCATTAAATTACTTGTCAAGGGCTGGACCCTATTTTTCTTTGGAAAAAAGTACCAAGGCAATAAGATAATTTGTAGTTCTGGGTTTCTAATATACAATAATTCTGACCATTTAAAACAGTTTTTGTAGGAAATATTTTATAGTTAGAGAAATAGTTTTTGACATTTTGGGGGTAAAAGAACAATGGGCCGTTTACAGGTCTACACAGCAGATTAATGAATCTAATTGAGTCTGTAGGGAAATGTTTCAGTTTAACTACTGGAACTAATTTATACATTCACTACATCGTAATAAGTCAATTTAAGTTTCTGGAAATAAAACTGGATATCCTGGGTATAGATTTGAACTATAAATTTCTGCAAGAAAGGAGTCTGTGTGTTCATTATACATTGTAAAATTACCATATGGACCTGTCAACACTTCTTAGCACAGCTTTGTAATAATGTCATTTAGTTTAACATTGTAATGTGCCAACTGAATTAATGTGTATGACACAAAGCGTGCCTCCCTCCCAACCTCTGCTTCTGGGGAACTGTGCAACTTTTAAAGATTTTTCTCAAGGCAAGGGACTCCTGCATTTGCATAGAGAACTTCAAGAGGAAGATTGAGTATAATCACATTTACTGGGAGTTGCTGAAAAACAAGCTTCAGGGTTGTGACACCTAAACTTTCCAGAAATATGAGAGCTCTAGAAATGGGAATAAATCTTTACCTGAGAAACCTTACTTTACAACCAACACTAATCTGCATTGAGTTAGAAATGGCTTTCTGCAATAATTTCTTTTTTAACTGTAAAACTCTGACGATAGAGAGGTTGGAGAACATTCTCTACCCAATGGTGCCTGGCGTTAACTGTATTACTGAAAATACTTTCCCAAAATGAATATATAAATATGATAACATCCTGCATGCAGATAGCATTTAGACCTGACGTAATATAATGGTATAAGTAAGCCACCAAGCAAAATGGGAAATGAGGAAAACAATTGATAACAGTTACTGTGTGTAAAGTTGTTTACATGTATGATCTGATTTAATTTTTGTAGCCCATTTTATAGGTGAGGAATTTTGTGGCAAAATATGGATTTGAAATACATGTATAATGCCAGAGCCAGAATCCCTAATCTATATACCATATTCTCTATCAATAATAATAATAATAATTATAATAACACTTACATGAAGTAAGTACTTTTCCAGGTCATTAAATCATTTGACTCATTTTTATCCTCTAAATAACCATACAAAGTAGCTAATTGTTATTATACCTTTTTTGTGGGTAAAGAAACTGAGTCATAGAGAGGTTGTATAACTAGCTCAAAGTCATATTACTAGTAAGTTGGCAGAGGAGCAACTTGAATTCAGACAAACTGATGTTAGGATTCCATTTCCCAAGTAAGCATCATACACTGTCCTCCATGGCGTGTATTAGAAGAAAACAAATTTTACCTCCTCCATATGGTTATAAAAGCTTTAAGTTCTCATCTACATGAAAATTTGTCACTAATCATTATTTGAGTTAAGGCATTGACTTTTATTTTTTAATTTTTAGTTTTATTAGTACATGTTTGCAATATATAATGATTGCATTCAGAGGAGTTGATGCATGTATATAACACATCTTCATTATTTTTATATCCCCTTTCCCTCACCTCCTTAAAAATTCCCGTTCCCTCAGAAGAACAATACACTATCATATAAGTGCTATGAACACACTAATGTAGATTAAATTTCTCTAAGGGACTATCATCCTTATGTACAGAGTTTAATATTAAGTGAGGAACTTGCTGTAAGGAACTTGCAAGTGAGGAACTTGCTTGTAAGGCATTGATTGATAGAGATCAAAGTTTTGGGAAAGGTCCAAGTACTATATGGAAAAGTCATACCCGGTGAGGAGTGAAACTATGGATGATCCTGAATAAATAGCCCACCACTTTGCACCATGAAGACAAAGGATATCCAAAGGAGTAGGGGAACACTCTTGACCTCAGACTTGGATTTTCAGGCTAGTTTGACACACCCAAATGCCAGACAGAGATGACCAAGGAAATTCAGCTTCCTGACAAAAATCTCAGAAATCTCCTTGTTTGACTTCGTTTTAAGTTTACCTAGATTGTTGTTTCTCTTTGTACTCTGTTCTCATAATTTAGACTAGACATGTGAACTTGGATTCTCTTGTTTTGTCCTCAGTGATCTGAGGTTGCCTCCCCCTGCCCACTGTTTTGTTTATTTATCTCTGCCTTATTTGTAATCTCCATGACAGAAATTGTGCTGTAATTGATGAACAATATCTTGAAAGGAACCAGCCAAGGGCTTGTAATGAAAGCCTAGAGGCTTCAGTCTTGGAGTATTTTCAAAGAGAGAACTTATCTTTATAAAAATCCTAAATAGGTGACTTTTTTATTCAGAAATTATAGTTAATTGATGTTTTCAACTCATCAGGAGAATATAAAGAGACCCAACCCTTAGTGTTTTGCATAGGTAAAAAAGATTAGATGAGACTGTTTAATACATCTCATTGACATAAACAGAAGTAGGATTATTTACTATCACAGGCCATCATTCATGGCCCAAGGTGAGATACAAGGGCACACAATACTCCTACTGGTGAGCAGGCCCTTGTTAGAGCCCACGGTGGCTGATGCTGAGTTGAAGACCATCTCCTTTAGGCAAGCAAACTGTGTGCAAGTCCCATCCCTTGCATACTCACCAAAGAAAACACACGAGCAGGGATCTGAACACTGAAAATAATACTTGATGTGTGAAAGCAGGTGCCATACTAAAGCTTGTGATTGGCCCCTGTTCCTCATGTTTAGGAACATCTATCCGCCTTATTTGCTTTGCAAGGAAGAACACTATGGAAAGATTACACTATAACCATCAAATAGAAATATAATTCCTACCAAAGTTGAATTTCCCACATAACTCATTTTAAAAACTCAAAGGTAAGTCGGGGTCTAGTTTGACTTCATAATAAGTTTACCCAGGTTGTTGTATCTTTTTGTACTACGTTTCCATGACTTAGACTAGACATTTGAACTTGGATTCTCTTGCTCTGGTCTTCAGTGATTGACATAAATTTTCCAGATTGAGCAATTTTTCCAGATTAAGAATTCACAATGACCAATGTGGAGCATTGGTCTTGATTCCTATTTCCTTGTTCCTAACATAGCCTAATTAGGCCATGGAAATCATGGAGAAAAAAAGGGGCTGATAATTATCTTGTGAATTTTTTAAGTACAGATATAAATAAATGTTTTAAATTGTATGTTTTGGCCTTGGGATTAAGTCTCAAGAGTATTATATGATAATCACTTGTATTAAGGAGTCTTGACATAATTCAGCCAATAATTTCTTAAGTATGAGCAAAATTGTAATACCATTCCTTTCTAATAAATTTGTACTGTGTTTTCAGTAGATTTATATGAATGTACATATTCCTTTACTCTTATAATAATGATAGAGGGAAAGAAATGTAAAGGATCATTCTTCTCTTGATTACATTTGCACTTTTCCATTCCAACTTCTCCTACTTCTGCCTATCCCCTGCCTCCAAATATGCCTAGTTTTTTCATTTAGATGAAATGTAATTTGTTCAAATTGTCCTTTCTAAACTTTAAGAAAGCTTGTCTAGTATATGAGGCAACACATGACTTTAAAATACTTAGCATTTGTATGATGCTGCTCATCTTCAATGCACTTTAGAAGTATTAGCTAATTAATTAATTAGTTCCTGATTACAAGGGGGTAGAAGTTCAAGGAGAAAATTGGCAAATGTTTTTCCACCTTTATAAAGAAAAACTTGCTTATATTAGAGAATATTATTTCTTTTTTTGAGTAATATATACTATCACAAAAGTGTTATAAATGACCTTTGCTTTGGCTAAGTATAATAATCATTAAAAATGAAGAATAGTTGTAATAATACTACTACAAACACAACAATGTTTTATAAGGTAGGCACATGTTTGTTAGATTCTGCTTCTTAAGAGCAAGAGCTTCTCTTCTATTTATGTTCTAGCACCAAACACAATCCTTGGCATGGAAAATATGAATACACTAATTTATAGGTGATGAAGTCAAATTTATGAACTGTATTTTATTCAGTGGTAAACAAAATGAGGGTCATGCAAAACAGAATTAATCCACATAAAAAATTCCACAGTGTGGTTAATTTTCTAATCAGAAAGTTATGTCTATGTGTCATTAAATGTCAAGAAAAAAAGAAAAATAACTTCCACATATAACTACAGTCTATGTGTAAATAAAGAATGGATTTAGGCTTTTGTTTCTTATTCACGCAAAGAAAAAGTTAATTTATTCAAACCTAGTCTCAAATATATTTTCTTAAAATAGTTTTCCTGATACTCTAACAGTTGAATAGATAGTATAATTCCTCCTCATCTACTCTATGTCAAGCAGCTACATATTTCAAATTGACTTTTTAGTCTCACACATGAGTTCCTGACTTGAAGTAGACACTAGGCTGTCTGTACACATGAGCATTATAATTTTTGAAGAGTCAAATTACATAGTTGGCAAAAGGGATAAAAATGATTGATGCACTTTTTAAATTTAGGAATAGCATCACAATTTTGTATACTGAGTTATGATCTGAGATCTGTGTTTCATATCTGGCAGGAAAGTCTTGTGTATTCTCTATCAATGAACAAAATCAAACCAGCAATTGATATACAGTAGCTAAAAATATAAACAAAATGACTGTAAAAGCAATAGAAGTATTCGGATTTGGGAGTATACTATAGATAGACTCTTTAACTTTATTGTTTCAAAATACAGAGAAAAATTTGAATTCATCAGTGGTTGTTAAACTTTTTGTGGATCTCTGATTCTTTTGAAAAGATAAAAATTTCTAGGACCCTTTCTTAGAAAAAAGAAATATAAAAGCAATACAAACACAAGATATGTACCTTGTTTCAAGAAAATCCCATACCTCCATATCATGCATGCCTGTGGATCCTAAGTCCCTGGAAAGACGGTAGTGCAAAGACAGAAGTTGAAACATCAAAACCAGAAAGAGTTAGGAGAGTAAATTAGTTCAAATTTGGATGCGCTAAAAGAGTTCAGTGACAGTAAACATCAAGTAAATTGCTCAGCCTGTAACTGGAAATTAGAGAAAAAGATTGGGACTAAAGTTCGACTCTTGCCATCTATGTGGAGATGATGGCTAAAAGAGTAAGACTGAATACAATGAATCAGCGAGGAAGAAAATATAGGAATAAGAAGAAAAGAATATTGAAAAGATGATGAGATGCCTTTTCAAAGAAGTATGAGAATAAACAAATGAGAAGAAAGTGGAGAATGGCTGACCAAAGAGGGGACAGAAAAGCCAGAAAGATCAATGTCATCAGAACATAGATTTGAGAAGTGGGTCATCAACAATGTCATAAGGTTATGAAAAATAAATACAGAAAACTGAACAAGAACCATTTAGTTTCGTAAATGGGAGATCTCTATTATACTAGAGATCTCAATCATTACATTTTTAGGGGTTAAAAAGGGGGAAAGCATAATGAGGATGAGAAATCATTGAATTATTGAGAAATTGTTGTAATCAAGTAAAAGAGAGGAGGGCAATTGTAAGGTATAGAAAGAAAGGAATGAAATGTTTCTAGAGATAGTTGAAGCTAAAGAACATAGAAAAGCAATGGGGAATGTTACATTTTGGCAAGAGGGAGAAGTCTTAGCAAATAAGGGAGCAAGTCCCTTGGGGACAAAACCCTGTGGGCAACAGAATAAACTGAACTCCATAATAACACACAGTACTTCCTTGATGTGCTTTCTGTGGAAGAAGGGTTAATGCAAAAATTCCAAGATGAAAATGAAGGCTGAAACAAGAGTCCATCTTGGTGTTTCAGTGAACTGTGTGAATATCCCAGCAGACAATAAATCTGTGTGAGCGTGGAAGCCCAAACACTGCAGCGTTGTTTACAGGAAAGCCATTAGAAGAGCACCCCAGATCACAAGCAGCAGGGAGGATCCTGGGTAAGGCTGAGGAGCCTGGATTTGTAGAATAGCAATGTAAGATTATCGGTAATAATAGCTATCAGTTTATTGATCTAAGAAAAGGTATAGAATGGAGGCATTTGTATATTGCCATGAGCATTGTCAATCATCAACGTGACAGGACACAAAGAACTTAAATTTAAGAAATCTTGAAGCCAGGTTCTGCTGTTAATCACTGTGCTGTCTCAGGTCAACTGGCTTCTCCTATTTGATCTTATGTTAGGTATGTAAACTGATGGTCCTAGACAATGTGATCTGAAATATTATTTCAAATGAAAACATAGCATCCTATTCCAGAGGCAAAGTGAAGTAACAAAAAGAACAATAGCTTTGTGGTCAAATTTCACTCCATTTCTGTTACTTTATTGGCTGTGACCTTAAGAAAGTTAGTTTTTTGTATCTCAGATTTTTTCACCATACAATGGAGAAAGAGTTTTGAGGAGATGTTAAAATTAAAATTTTCTGTATAGTGAGTCAAGAATCTTTTTGATTATATTAATTTGATCTACTTAATCTTAATTATTTCTTGATGGCATAGAATTACCATCACTTGCAACTGACAAGTAGGTCTGTAATATAGATTGCTGATACAGTTACTGAATCGAAGGGCCTCATTTTTTTTACAGGTGGACAAACTATCATTATACTATTATATATATGTCTATAAACTACCATGATCTTTGACAAAAGATAACTAAGCCATTCGCACTGTGCATCAAGAGTGAATATTGCTTGGTGAGACCATATGTGCTGTGGTGCATAGCTATTTCAAATTCTAAACTGTTTTCCAATAAGCAGGACACTGAATATTTGAAATATCAAAAAAGAAATCAAATTTGATTAAAATACAAAAATCTGTGAAAATGTTGTCATAATTTCCAAAGCATGAGTAAAAGAGAACTCACTAACTCTAATAGACCCTAATACTGTATTAACTACTTTGGCCAATTTTAATTCCATTGTAATGCATGAGGAAAAGAGAAAATAGTGCAACAATGGAGTTGAAAATAGAAATGATTTTATTTTCTACTAATGACATTTGGTCTACTCTCACATTTAAAACATACATTAGCTAAGTCAATAATTGAATAGAGTTGGTTTGTTTTCGGAACAAGAATCTCAATGCAGTCCTCTGTAAAGTTAGAGAAATGCTTAGACAAGTCAAACTATGTTAATCATTTTAGAACTAAATTCAGAGAGCACTGAAGGATATCAAGAGAGTGGGCAGGTCATCTTCCTTTCAACCATCCTTTTATCTAGCTGATTGTTGTATCTCATGTATTCTTTTCCAGAGATATTTGAAATTCTGTGCTGAAAAGACTGGAATATTTTGCAAGCCAATTGCTTCTGTCTTAAACAGAAAGATATAAGTCTATTAAATTCATTTTTTAAGGACTCTGAGCTGCTTGGGAAAACGACAGTAAAAACTGAAAGGATCTTTCTACCTCAAATAGAGGTACTTCCATAGTGTTTTGGAGAGTTTTTCCCTGCCTGAAAAATGAATATGATCGAAGTGGGCTGACTGCTAATGTTTACAAGCTGCTGAGATGCTGTGAGATTTCCCCATGGATACAGTATTAAGCAAAGGACTAGCGAAATTACTGCAATCTTACCTCTGAATTAGTTGAACAGATTAATCCTCACAAATGGATAGGATTTAAAATATGATTGTGAGATTTTTATCCAATTGCATAAATCTATGTATAGGTGTGGGTTCAGATTTATAGACATTGACTGTAACAGAAAAGGATGAATTTTTAGCAAATTTTGTGTACATTTTAAATCATTGTTGAGTATGTATCTCTCTCAATAAAAGTAACATGCTGAAATGGGGAAATGTGTAGCAATAAAACATAAACCCAAGATATCATATTACTAGTTCAATTGCCCAATGACTTATATACTGTATTTAAATTTGTGCAGAGAGAATTATATATAGAACTAACATATAAAACCCTAGCCAAAGCTACCACATTTTCACTTAGGACCACATCAACTTAGTATGAGCAAATAAAGAAGTTGAGAATCTTGTTTTTTTTAAAAAAAATTTACAAAATATGCACATTAAAATCACTAGGATTTTAGGCAATCTTTTTATTTAAATAATAGATGCAAAAGGCATTATGTGGTAAGTACGTATACATTCACTTTTAAAACAGAATGTAAATTTCCTAATCTTTCAGAAAAATTTTTACCAACCTACTTTCTTGCCTTACATAACTGATAAACTTGCTTTCTATTTAATTCTAATAAAAGAGAATTATTCTATAATACCTATACGTAGACACACTTGAGTTGGAGAATCAGAGCATTTAAGATGTTTAAGCAAATTCTGAAATTCTTTAGTATAACTCCAGCCTGAAGTTGGAGGCATGAAACTGGGCTTACAGAAAGCATGTCCTCAAAATGATGTTCAAGCTCACAGTTAGTCACGTTTGTCCGTATCATTCTCTTTATCATTTCCTCAGGATTCTCTGTAAATGTTTTTGCTTTTTTGCTTCATGTTTGCTTGTTTGCTTCTGTGCCTCTTTAGATGGTCATGATGATTTCTTATAGACCCTCTGATACAGCAAATATGCTAAACACATAGGTGTCAACTTCATGGTTTCAGTAGGGTCTTATTTCTTGAGATGATTCTCTTTCCACATGGAGATATCCATTGGTTTCAGAATCAATGTTTTAAAAAACAATTCTTTGTAGTATATTTGTCTTGGTCATGTTTCTGATGAATCCACAAAATAACACAAAAAGTTCTTTATATGCATTGACTTTTGAAGTTAGCACCAGGTTTCTAATCTGAAACTGTATCAATCGCACTATCATATGCATGGAAAGCTTCTGGCAGACCCTGTAGCCAGTGAGTCATTTTACACACATCATATTTCTTCCAGCATCTTTTGGTAGCCCATGCAAGATGTTTTTACAGACTTGGAGAGAAGAAAGAATAACTAGATCTTGTCATTCACACTCAACTAAGTGAAGAGATCTTAGATAAGACCCTTCATTGTAAACTAGCTATTCTATTTTTGTAGTTCTAATTAGCCATTTCCTAAAAAAATAAGAATTTGGTACTATAAAAACACTCACAAACTTACCTAAGGTAAAACCATAAACTATTTTAGGTTACTATAGTGGAGCACTTTATACTTCCAAAGTACCTTACAATACTTTCACACATTTAGACTGTCTGCACTCATTTAATCACATATGTTCCTATCGGAGAACTGTGGAATATAAGGGCTATGTAATTTTCAAAGCTATGTATCTCATAAATGCTCTATCTGCTATTTTATTTTTAGCTATTATATTCAGTCTTAATTCACTAAGTGCTATATACTACTGACTATTTTTAACCTATGTATAGAACAGGGCATCCAAAATTAGGCACTATTACTGCCCAAAGGAAATGGCTTATGCATCATTTTTTTTTTTTTTTTTTTTAGGGCAAAAGGGTCAAAACTCACCTGAGTGCCTTGTCACTTGCAGGCCACTGTCATGTACCAGTGGATCTTTTTCCTGGCAATTCTCTGGAGTGTTAAATGTTAAAGTCCTTCTTAGATACCATAATATCAAGATTCCCTCTAGTGAATCACTTACAGGTCCCAGTGAGAATATTTTGTGAGACTGGGTCTTAACATTATATTGTCCCCCTTTTCTACAGTGAGCCTTTTTGATTGAAACTCTTCTCTGACTGATGCCATCCAGATCAGTTCAAGTTAAACTCACAGGTCCATCTGTGTCCACTGTCACCCATAACTACCACCCATGTGTCCTGATACTTTTGTTTTGTTCCTGTTCTCTTTGTTTCCCTGGAGCCACTGGTGATATTAATACCCCTTAAAGAAATGTGAGGAGAATGGATTTTATGCTTGCTGTGCTCCTGAGAGAGAGATGTAACAGACATGACAGATGCTATTGTCCAGCTATGTATGTGCACTCACTCTGGAAGTTCCCGGAAGCATTCTCTCATCCCAGTGAACATGTTGCTTTACTTCCTGACCTGGAACTTAGATCCTGCCAATGTACATATGGCTCATTAATGATTCTGCATTTTTCCCCCCAAGAATGTTTTCTTTTAATGACAGAAATGTTATAAATGTTATAATGTAATAAATGTAGGAAATGTTATAAATGTAGGGATAGATTTTATTATTTTTATTTTATGTTTTTAGGGATAGATTTTAAATTCATTTGCTTTCTATTCTGTTGCCTAAATCATATAATGCAACTTACTAATATTACTAAGAATTGAATATTTGTATTACCGTCCTTTTTTAATTCAGAAGAAAACAATTCACTATTTTTGTAAAACAAAAGTAGGATGATTTTGAAAAAGGGCAAGCACAAATAAGAGATTCAACAATGTAAAGCAACTCCAAATTTTAAAAAACAAAGTGAAACCATTCCAAATTTGTCTTTACCACACTCCTGGAGCATTTCTCCATCAAATTCCAAAAAAAACTAATGAATCTAAAAATACCTTTATGATTCAAGCAGTTCTGTAAATGTGATAAAAATCCATAATATGTAACAACTAAACACAATACAAATATGTCCATGGATTTCAGAAAGGATTATTTGAATCAACTTAGTCATATTATTTCAAACACATATCTACAAATGAGTTCAGTGTACAAATTTACAACCATGTCATACAAATTAAAAAGTTTTTTAAGATCCATACATGCAGCAGTGTTATACAGCTTTGCAATGAGAGAACTAATGTGAAGATTTTATGTGTGTTTCTGAAAGCAAAAACTTTGCCTTAAAGATTGATTTTACTTTGTGATTTACTTCTTGATGCTCAAAAAAATTTCAAGGATTTAAAATCTGTAAATGTATATTCGAACAAACAGTCAATTTAATGTCTATGACTAATGCAAAATTCATATGAAGTTTACCACACTTATGTAGAATCTAAAATGGTTACTTTTTTCATTCTTTTATTA
Source organism: Heterocephalus glaber (assembly GCF_000247695.1). The sequence continues at coordinate 8,744,400 of NW_004624732.1, read as the reverse complement.
GGAAACTGATCCTAAGGTTAAAAAAAGGGGCTGTAAAATGAAGTAAGCCTCAGTTAATATTTGAGAAAACAAATTATTGTCATGGTTATTGACTTTTTCCTTTTTTATGTGGAAACAAATTAGAGATGCTTAAAATTCTTGTGTTTTAATTTTAGAAGAATGTGTACGTAATTAAATATATTTCTGTGTAAATGCAATAGCACCCTCTGGAGGTCTGGAACACTTTCCATAACTTTCATAAATCAATGCCTTCTTTTGTTAACCCTACATATTTTTGTTGACTTAGATGTTTGATATTTTATACCCTGATAATTACATTTGTTTTGTGAAAATGATTAAATGCATTTAATCTATTATTACTTTCTATCAGACATTTATTGTGATTTGTGTGTCATGTCATTTGTGATGCTAGAATGCGGTAACAAAACATATAATTCAGCTGATCTCGGTCATGTCTTCATAGCTTTCCTATTTCCTATCATGTGAAAATATTTTCCAAACATGAAATGACAACTTTTATTTCCAAAGTTCCTTAATATCTGATTATATGAAAAAAGTGGGGAACTATTTTTGCTTCCTTTGAAGATTCCTCATGGAAACAGTAACTTTCATTCTTCAAGTCCCTAATCAACAAACGCTGTGGTTTTTCTGTGGTTTTGAAGCTAACTTATTGGTGATGGAAGAATATGGAAAGGAGCAGAGGTCAAAAAACATTGGAAAAAAATAATGAGTCACTGGAAAATATTCAAGAACCAAAGTGACTTCTATTGTGGCATAATAATATAAACAAATGATCCCATATGATTGGCTTCTTTGAAACAGCTCCACATACAAAGATCTTTTTGAAGTTCAGGAAGATGCAAAGTTGTTCATCTACTACAAAGCAGGGGATGTGCATGTGGCTGATCTTGTTAAGAGGAAATAATCTCATTCTATTCTGAATGAAGCCCAAGCTTGCCTCTCCCTGAAAGTTGTTGGAAAGGGCACATATTGGCTGTTGGGGAGATACTGGTGAGGGACAGAATCTTCAGAGAAACATGACATTTGGGCTGGAATCTGGGAAGGCTGGCTCCAAAAAGGAATGACTGTGACGATGTCATGTAGAGTCCTCTAAACTGTTACATACAGAGACAACAAATGCTAAAACAAATGGATTGTCTGAATAACCACTTGAATAGACAAACCTGGATGTATAAACATATATTGTATAAAAAAATTATACTAAATGTCATAAGAAAGAGTAATGCCCAAATGACTAATAGGGAAAAAGATTAGAGGAGCTAGAATTATTTAAATTTCACTCTCCATAGCACAGTATTTTGTTTCTTCAACTTATCTTTTGCTTCCCCATTTTTTAAGCCTTTTTTATTAGTACATGTTTGTAGTACATAATGTACTTGTGGGGAAATTGGTACGTGTACATAACACATCTTAATTTCCTTTTTTCATCCCTTCCCCTTCCCTCTCTCCCCTCCATCCACCTCTTGATTTCCTTCTGGGTTTTTTTTGTACACATTTGTAATGCCTACTGTTTATATTCCTTGTGTGGAGTTGGTACATGTACGTAACACATCTTGGTTCCTGTTTTTAAACCCCTTTCCCTATCCTCCTTCCATCCCCCCCATCTCTTCATTTTTCCCCTTTTAGAAAGATCTAACTCCCCACTTCCTATCATCTATCTTTTTTTCTCTTTATTTATACTTTGGTTTTCTCAAATAAGAGTAACCAGGCAATATTTAAGCTTGTGTGTCTGATGTGTTTCACTTATGGTGTCATAGATGCATCCATTTTCCTACAAGGTTTTTTTTTTCCTTTATAGCATCGTAGTACTCTTTTGTATGTAAAAACCACATTTTCTTCATTCATTTATGTATAACCACTTTGGAAATCAGTGTGGACGTTCCTCAAAAAACTGAAACTAGAAATTCCATTTAACCCAGCTATCCCCTTCCTAGATATCTTCCCGAAAGAGTTAAAGGCATCATATTACAGTGATACCTTCATACCCATGTTTATGGCAGCATAAAATTCATAATAGCTAAATCTTGGAAGTGCTACCCCACTTTAATCAGATAATTACCTAGAAGTATCAGGTTTGAAGCCTGCTATCAAAATGATATATTTTAACAACATTAATCATTAAAGAAGTTAAAGATATCTGTGCAGTTAAAAATATCACTTGGATTTTGTCACTGACTTTCCTGAGCTTTTCTAGCTGCAGGACCATGGCAAGTTTTGTAAACACCCTGTTTACATTTAACAGAGTTAATGAAGAGATCCTTGCAAAGTATTAGATGGTGTCTAGTACATAAAGGTAAAGGCTGGTTTGCCTACAATTTTAATTTTATTTAATAGATTTGTCTAGCACCTACATGGACTAGGTACTGTTTGAAGTGCCATATAAATGTTTGACCAGTTTACTCTTTCTGTTAAGTTTATGAGCTATAGAATGCATTATTATCATAATCATCACCACTTTACCAGGTAAATTTGAGAAACAGAGTCACATAGCTCACTGCTAAAAGAATTCAACCTCACACAATCTAGATATAGTCTATGCATTTAGCTACAATGTAGTTCTGCTAAGGTGCCACTTCTGTTATCAACACTGTTGAACAAAATTGTCCTATACATTCCACTTCCAAGTTTTTGAATAAACCTATATCACAAGAGTGAAGATATTACTGTATCTGTGTGTGTACATTTGATGGTATGAGTGAGATATCATTTTAAGAAATGGATTTTGTAAGAAAAATGATCATTTTGACAGTCATGAAAACATAGTATTATCTTGGAATTCCCTTGTTGTCCATGTTTATTTAGTTACATTCAGTCTTCCTTGGTGGTCACCAATTTTTGAATAATCATTCACTCTAATCTCCAGATTTAAAGTATTAACTGGTAATCAAATGAGAAAATGAAATACCAGGCCAGTGATCTTTCTTGCACCCTTTGCAAGTTTCTTTTTCTTTTTTGTGAGAAGGAGGATATGCCCTGAAATAGCAATCCTAAGATTCTAGATAAAAGCTGCAATTGTAGAGAGACTAATCTTTCAAAGAACAGTGAGCTTATGTCTGGTGACATTTATGTTGAGTCATAAGACAGCAATGGCAAATGTGCTGATTGTGCCCAGGAGTTTTGATGTCATATTTTTGGCTCCTCGGGTTAGACCAGGTTCTCTATAAAGAACCATTGCTCAGCCTGATGCTAAGACTCTGAAAGGGTATCTGTCCATTTTTCTCTTATTTATTAGATCCCAAACTCAAATGTGCATCAGTATTTCTCCAGAGATTCTGATTCAATATGGCAAGAATTGAGTGAGAAAATTCTGAATTATCAGGTGATTCTGATGCATGTGGCCCAAAGACCCCACTCAGCAAAGCATTTTAGTAAATCCAGGGCCTTCTGGGAGCTCTTTCAAATCCAAATCCAAGGAGGTCACTTCAGATGCAAAGAACCAGAATGTGCGGGAGAGCAGGCTACACATTTGATTTTCGAAAGGGCTGAAGAGGCTTTCTGAAATTGCCTCTGATCTTGTTCCATTCTGAAATTGTGGTTTGAGCCAGTGTTGGGTGGAGCCCCAGAAATCTGTGAAGTACTTCAACGCCTTCTCTGTGGCAAAATGGGCAGGTACTTGCTTTCAGCTCTCTTAGTAAGCTTGGCTCATGTGATTTTTTTTTTAATATTGGAATTTTTTGTAAAATGAGGGTAGTGTTCAGGGTGGGAAGAAATTACTTCAATCTCTAAAATTAGTACCCTAAAATTTCACTAAGCCACATAGTGAATTCTGGTCATTTTGAACCAGCTTTGCATCCAGCTCCATTTTCCTTTTTCCCAAAAAAACAAACGAAGAAAAAAATTATGATGTGTGATATCAAAATCTCTGAATCTAAGTGTTAATCACAAGTGATACTAAGGAACTGTTAGTTTTTTAAATTTTAAACCTATCAACTAAAATGTACAGATATATACTTTTCACTTAATTATTCTAACGATAACTCTATAGAAATAATCCTAAAATCAATAAATTTCAGGTGAAGCCATAAGTTAGTTATAACTGATTTTTCACCATCTTTCCACTTCTATTTTAGCAAGAAAAAAGTTGATTTATTGTATCTAAGCTTCATAACGAGCACATGCACTGAATTGAGTGTTCTGTTTACTCCTGGTTACAAGCTGACAAGGTTGCCATTGGATCGAGAAAAATGTTTCTAGTATGATTATTAATGTCTGTTAAGAACCCAGGGTCTGGATTGTGACCACAGAATTTATAATAGAAAATTTATAGTCTGTCAAACATTGAAAGTCAAAAACTAAAAATGGAAACAAACTAAAAATAAAAGCAAAGGTAGACTGAAGAATCAGTTACCTACTTTCTGGATGATATGTTTCTTTGGTTTGTAAAGATATTTCTGTTCTAATAGGATCATCTTGAAGCTCTAAATTAACTAATGAAGGTGATTTGGACAGAAAATATTAATATCCACAATAATTTTTTCTACCGATTGATGAGAATGATGATCAGTGAGATGGCTAAAACATGATTAGACCACACACGTTGTTCCTTCTGCTCATTAGCTCTGTCCCCTTCCACAGAGCCATCACATGGCAGTTATAGCTCATGTGCTCTTCAGTCTTGTCTTTCTCCAAATGGCCCAAAAGACAGAGATAGCTCAAAGCTAAGTCAAGATGAGACGAACTTTAGTAGGATAAATTTGTTACATCTGAAGAAAAAAAGTTTTAAAACTTTCTAAAAGATATTATCTTTCTATATCCATGTAACCCTTACTGAATAACTTCCGTGTGCCTAGGGATATAAATATGAGGCACATGCTTGTCAAATACATTTTTTTCAAACAGAGAGTAATGGCCTTTTATTGAGCTGAGAAATCAATTCAATAGATTGTAATTAATACTTGTTTTTCAAAAATTGTTTAGAGTAGAACATAGGAAAACACATTGCCTGCTGTAAGTGAATGCATCATTTCCTAGAAGTTGTGTTTCAGTTTGTTTGTATGTATGAATCTGGATGTGTGACCTGGATCACATGGCAAAGATGAGTTTTTAGACTCTGAAAGCTACTGGTAAACAGTCTGCCAGAGGAGTAGATAATCAGAGCGGCATATGACTAGCACTTTCTTGCAGGTGAGGAAAAATAACTCTGAAATCTAAAGGAGGACTGGAGAGTTGAGGTGACTTCTGAGGAATAGTCTTAATATTTAAACTGGATCCAAAATTATGAACATGGAAATAGAGATGAAGACCTGAAAAGAACATTTCAGAAGGACCTGGAAGAACTACTTTGAAAGTGACTGCTGCATTTACAAATATTGAGAGTGTCTATAGCAGAAGCATAAGGTTTACAGGAGCAATGGCAGAAGCATGGCATGTGATAAAAACAGAAATATATGCAACAGGCCAGCCTTTGAGGAGGGGAAGAACAACAATGGTCCAGTTTGCTCTGCTTTGTTTTTGTTCGCTGTTGTGATGAAGGTAGCTGTCACCAAGATAGACTGCAAGAGAAAGGGAGACAAGCGATTCTTGCAATCATTCAGGCCAATGCACCTGAGGATCTCAGAATCATAAATGTGGAAGGAGAAGCTGTCACATTTGGGGAATGATATTAACATCAAATCCATATGATTTTGTAGCCAATTGTGCATGTTTTCTTCTGAAAAAGAAGGCGCTCGATTCATAGGAAATGGCAAATATAACTTAGTCAATGATGCTATGCGAATTTCCTAGCATGTGAGGCTTGTGGCCCAAACATTGATTTAACCACTTCAAAGTAGCTTCCACCATTGCTTTTCCATATACCAGTACTGATAACCACTCTTAGTAAAAGTTTCCTCTAGAATTATAAAAGTCTACATAAAAATAAGTTCCCAGTTATTTTTTAAAATTGAGCACATTACAGCCAATCCATGTATCATGCATTGTGAGATGTAATGCTCTGCAAACATATCAATGTGGGGATTCTGTTTCTCTGTGGTTAATAAATTTATGATGTCTCAGATATTGTGAAGTCAAGGAATGTTGTTTGGAGAAAACAATGAATGCTGATAAAGGATTTGGAAACTTGGATTCTAGGTGTTATTTTCTCTCCAGCTGACAGATGGATGACGAATCATCCTTCTCTAAAGATTGATTATCCATAAAAATAGTATCTATGAACTATAAGATGGATGTTTAAATCTTTTTTAGTTTCAATATTTTTTGAGTTTATGAAAAGCTTATAAAATGAGAGACCAGATAAGTTGGATACATCTGAATAGAAAATAAAACAGACAGAAGTTGTGAGGGCTCTTCTTGGAGCATCATCTTCAGAATTCCCAGGTAAGGAGCACCAGCAGTGGTAGTTGTTAACATTCTTTGTCTTGAAAACCGTTTGTTTGTACATGCCTTTAAGAATGGTGGCTTGTCCTGTTCTCTACAAAACGCCTTCTCTTATTCACCATAAACTGCAGATTTTATAGTTGCACATGACTATCCTATGAATTATTAATAATACTTATTTGTTTGCTATTCTGGACGTAGGTGGGGAATAAGGAGCAAATAAAGACTCGTTCTCTCATATTTTCCATATCTAAGATTTCTTAAACTTTTGAAAACCATTAGTCTATGTAAAGAGACATTGTCTGAGTAAGTTTATGGCATTGTCTTCATAAAAGAATTTTAAGCTGCACATCTGTTAATAAACTATGACTGTGGGTATTTGCCAAGATTCTCCTAGAGGATAAATCTATTTTACTGAAGTGTAAAACTAAGATTTTTCTATAGAAACACTTTGATTCTTTGAGAGTTAACTCTTTTCCTAACTTTTAAGCTGTGGAAAAAAATCTTAGTAAAATAGAAGTTAATAGACAGATCAGGAGACCATCATAAAAATGTTTGTATTGTGACATTTTTAGCAAGAGCCCTGTGAGGGTATTATCATATGAAAAGGATAGCAGCTGTCTTCCACCCTTAACTGGTTGAGTACTACTAACAAGCCTGTGTCAGCTCTTACATAGGAAATTAACGTCTCACATCAATGTAAAGTCAAAGAAGTATTTTTATGGATTCCTCCATCCTATATTAATTCAGACACATTAACATCATTCTGAATTTAAAGCAGTCCTGACCATTTTTTTTCCTTAAATTCTTTTATTTGTACATTTTAGGTATACAATATGTTTACATTTATCATTGGGTGCTTGTACCTGTACATGATATATCTTGGTTCTTATTTTTTCCCCATTCCCTGTCCTCCCTTCACCCCCTTCACCCTTCCCTATTTACAAACACTTTATTTCCATTTTTTCCTTTTCTCATAATTTTTCCTTTCCCTTCTTACCTTTCCCTTTCCCCTCCAACTTCCCCTACCCCTTAGGAACTTTTCTTCATATTTCAAATTATCAATTACTCATTTTAATCATTTTAATCCTATTTACACTTTCAGTTTCTCACACCAGAGAAACTATTTGGTATTTACACATGTATGTCTTATTTGGCCTCAATATGCATCCATTTAACTATAAATATCTCTAGTTTCTCATGCTTTATGGCTGAGTAGTACTCCATTTTATAAAAACACCATGTCTTCTTTATCCAGTCTCCAGTTGATGGGCATTTGGGCTGTTTCCAAGTTTTAGCTATTTTAAACTGTGCCGCTATAAACATGGGTGCACATATATCAGTGTAGTATGATTCTTTTAATTCTTTTGGCAAGATACCCAGCAGGGGAATACCTGGCTCAAATGGGACCTCTAGCCCTAGTTCTTTGAGGTATCTTCACACTGATTTCCACAGTGGTTGCACCAACCTGCACTCCCGCCAACAGTGGAGAAGGGTTCCTCTTTCCCCTCAGCCCCACCAGCCAGCATTTGTTATTGGTTGATTTCCTGATAGCAGCCATTCTTTCTGGTGTGAGGTGGAATCTCAGTGTCGTTATCATCTGCCTTTCTTGAATGACCACTGATGTTGAACATTTTTCATATGCTTATTTGTTGCTTTTACTTCTTTGTCTGAGAAATGTTTGTTCATTTCAGATGCCAAGTTTTGAATTGGGTCTTTAAATTTGGGGGGTCTGATTTGTTTCAGTTCTTTATATATTCTAGAGAGTAGTCCTTTGTCTGAAGTACAGCTGCTAAAATATTTTTCCCACATTGTAGGTTGCCTCTTAGCACTGTTGGTGGTTTCTCTTGCAGTACAGAAGTTTTTTAATAAGATGAGATCCCAGTTGTTGATTCTTTGTGCTAGTTCCCGTGCTGCTGAGGTTTTTCTTCATAAAGTCTTTTCCTATGCCAATGTCTTCAAAAGTTCTACCTAACTTATCTTCCAGCAAGTTTAGTGTTTCTGTTTTAATATTTAGATCTTTAATCCAGTTCGATCTTAGTTTAGTGCATGGTGATAGTCATGGGTCTAGTTTTAATCTTTGGCAAGTTGAAATCCAGTTTTTCCAACACCATTTATTAAATAAGCTATCTTTCCTCCAGTGAGGTTGGTTGGCCTCTTTGTCAAAGATGAGGTGGCTGAGTATGTCTGGAGTTGTTTCTGCATCTTCTAATCTATTCCACTGATCCTTGGGTCTGTTTCTTTGAGTCCTGGACATTTTTATCAATCTTCCTCCTTACTTTGCCGCAGGGCACAGAATATTCTGCTATTCTGCTGTCTAGCAGATGAGGCTGGTGGTTTGAGTGTATCTACCAAAACCTGTGTGCAATGAACTGACTTTAAATGCAGGCTTCTCTTTGGTGGATACTTATATATATCACTGTGATGCTTAGGATTAATAACATTCCAGTTGATATGAGAATCTAAAAACAAGGCATGCACATTTTACATGACTTATTATTTATATGTTTTGGAGAAGAAATATCCTCAATGTTCAATCCTTCCCATTACTGATGTATATTACATGGTGTATATTTCATCTTTACATGATGCTAACTGTGCTAGTTTTAGGAAGTATTCTCCTTTCAGATAATTCTTCCTCTGCCGATATTGTCAAATATCAGCATTGTTAAAATAACCACATGTGGCTAATAGCTACTGTACTAGACAGTATGAATCTATTTTTTTACTTTCAAAATAATCTTAGCTCTTTGGTTAGTGACCACCCATATCCTAAAATCCAAGAGAATTGTTCCTGACTGTCTGCCATTCTTTGGCTTCTAAAAGTGCCTTTTTTGTCTTATGAAGTATAACTCAATGTCAAAGGGGTTTATGTAATATTTAGACTTGTATTACATGAAATTAATCTTAACATGAAAAAATCTTTTGATTACGGAGTATGCTTTGTCAGTGATTGATTGACCAACTCATTTATTCATATAATAATGCCACCATTTACTCCTATTTATATTCTTGAGCTATAACAAAATGTTTCTGTTGGTGTTATGGTAATAGGTGAATTACATGGTTATCATAATCTTTCCAGTTATTTTACTAGGGTCTCTGGAAATTACAATCTCTTATTTTCTTTGTTACTGACTCTCCCTCCCCGCGTCTCAAAATAACTTTAAAAAAAATCCAAAATTTGGAGATGATGATAAGGAAGATAGTGTTATTTTAGGTAACTCAACTCCTTCCCCACCTCATTAGTACAGGAAAAAGTGAAGACTTTATTTTCTTCAGACCTTCTTCGGGATCATTTGTGTTAAGGAGAGAAGTAACATATGAGCCTTCTTTTTAGAAATACAATGGTAGCAAATAGATATATGGTATGTTTGTAACTAGAAAAGAGTTACTACCTCATCCTAATCAACTTTGGACTTTTTAAGTATAAAAGAGGATCATACATAGGTGGTAGTGAAATTCTTTGTTCATCTTATATACTGAAAGAGAGGGAAGAAATATAATCCTTCATAGATTTTCACATCTTCTGTTATTTGATGAAGAAGGATCAGGTTGATTTCCATGAAAACCCTCATTCTAATCCTTGATTTTATTGGTTCATATTGTTCTTCCCTTTCCTTGTCTTTATATGTATGAAATAATTGAAGACAAAAATGGTGATCTTTAGTCTATTCATTTTCTCACATTAACAGGATAAGTAGTGGATATCTAATAAAATCATAAAATCTCATGTTGATTTCTTTGTTGCCAAAGAAACCCATAGTGAATTAAATTGAGATCAAACTCATTAATAAAACTACTGGTCAGTATTTGTTTATTGTGTACTATATACTCTGAATTAATGCAGACATAAAATAAGTATCAAATAGGATCTCAGCTCTCAGATAAATCAAGAGTAATTTTCTGGAGGTTATTATGGACTGAAATCATAGGGATTTCATTACTCTATGTATGCAGATAATCTCTAAGCATTTTATGCTTTAATCTTGTAGAATTTAAGAAATGACAGAGATCCGTGAAGACAGGAATAAATAAGGAAAGATTTGTGGAGGAGGTGACAATTCAGCTATAGTCTGACTAATAAGAAAAACTTGACAAGACCCCTGGGAAGGCAGTGACAGTCTAGGTAGAGAGTTTCTCAGACCTGAGTTGGAAAGGGCCTATAAAAAGTAGTGATACAATAGATTAGATGAATGGAAGAGAATCTTACAAGGAAAAATGAAAAGGAAGTTCTAGCTAAGATGTAGTAAATACTCGAAGAGGAGCTTTGTCCTTGATTCAATAATATATTTTAACAAGTATTATTAAATCCTAAGTTTTTTTCTGATTCTCAGAGCTTAACAGAGAGACCAGATAATGTTAGCAACTTCTCTACCCTTTCTGTTATCCTCCACCTCCATCTCCTTTTCCTCTTTCTCTTCCTTCTCTTCTTTCTCCTTTCTTCTCCTATCTTCTTCCTCCCTGCCTCTTCCTTCCTATCAATCTTTTATTTTTCTCCTTCTTTTTAATTTTTTTCTTTTCTGAATGCCAACAGGCCACTTAGAATCAGAGGACAGATTCAATCACATCTTTATAGTACTCTCCTCGGGGAAATGATTAAGGAACAAGTGAATGGTGAAGAAGGAGAGGCAGTCAAGAAGCAATGGACAAAGGAAGTTCCAAAAGCTGGAATCTGGGTATTCAGTCCTTACCTTTAAGTGTTTGCTCACTCTCTTCTTTGGTACCACTGGAATGGTACCAAAAATGGAGGCCAAAGAATAATCCGAAAGTGAATGTTATCAAAATATTTTCAATACAATTTATACTTAAAGATTTTCTTTGTGCTTATTATGTAATTAGGGTAGTCTCCCACTATTAATATGCTAAATTAATACAAGTAAATCTCTTTAGGGAAGCAAGAATTGTAAGAAGAAACAACCTAAAAGTTAAACAGCTTTTTGCCTTCATATAGGGGAGTTGCCAGTTCAATTCACTGATGCTTCAGGACTTGATATTTTGTTAATCTTGGTTCACATATGAAAAAATAAAATCTAAAACCCTCACCACAAACATAATTTTCACATACAAAGATATATGTCAGACACATGTTGAGTATAGGATAAATACATGCTGAGAAGCCAATGATATGCAAATTTTTCTGTAAATTGTCTATTACTGTCACCACTTGTCAGCATATCACCACAACAGTAGCTATCTTAGACCATCACCCTGACTAATGAGTATATTAGAAGACTGTGGAATTAGAAAAATGCATATTTTTAACAGTAACAATCATAATCAAGTTATGATAAAAAACCCATAATAATATTGAGTCCTTCCAGCTACAAGAAAAAAAGCAAAGGGAATCCTTTAAAAGTCAAGATTCAATTAACTGTTACAATGAGAAATCACTTAATGTTAAGCAAAAATCTTAAAGAAGAAAGATGGATTTATCCTTTGCAATACATTTTATAGATGTCAGTTTGAAATATAGTATAAGAATATAGGAGAAGCCCAACTGCACAGACATAAGCTACAGATGTTAGGTTTATCCTCTCTGCTAATCTTTTACTTTGGAATTTTGTTTACTCTGTATATTTGCATTATCCAACCAGCTCAGGCTAAAATTTAGCTCACCTATATATATGTTTATCACAGAACATCATGAGGAAGCCTCAAATTCCAAGAGATATGTACTTATGTAGACAAGTCCAGTACATGACAGCTTAGGTTTGTTATGGGTGAAACACTTAATTGTCTTTCTTTGTTATAATGGACAGTGTTGGAGAAGCCTATGAAGGTTCATCCTCCCTACCAGGCCCTTTACAGGTTTCCTGTCAGTCTCTAAGTGAGCCAGGAGCTGAGGAATGGAAATGAGGAATCTAAATTCCATTAAGGAACTTTTGTTACTACATTTTAAAATTACTGCTCTTTCAATTAGCCACACTATACTTAAGGACACTTAAGATCTTTGACTAGTCTCCTGGTTAACTAGCAATTTTTCAAAGAAGGGTCAAGGTCAATGATGCAGCTTTAGAAATATAACCACACAGGATTATTTTGGTAAAAATGAAAAATCTTAGTTATCTATAATGCTGTACATTGCAAAAACAAAAATAAATAAAGCCTTACCGATAGAATTTTTATAATATGATATTGGGATTATACTGTTAAAAACACTGAAAATGTATCAAGAAAAATATCCTGCAAAAAAGAAGAGATAAAGAAAACAGGTTAATTTGAATAAGCTATATTTCTGGCACCAATATTTATATGATTGAGCCCTGACCTTTGGAATATTACATGCATTATTAATCCACTGAAAGCTTAGATAATATGACTTTATATGTACTGTAGGGTATAACTTGAATAACTTGGAATGTAGTTTATTTTATTGGCACCTTGCATGCTGATTGCTCAATAAATACTAAACCACAATAATATGGTATATAGTGTACTCCTGAGTCTTCATTTGTATCGCAATCTCTGGAAAATTCTTGTGTTGTAAATACTGGTTGTACTTTGACTAAGAACAAAATTACTGTGGAAGTTGTTAGTGTTCTTGATTTAAAATTTTTCTTACTTTTCACCTTTTCATATTGTAGAAAATGTAGCATAATCCAAGAAGTCTAAGGCTTTTCAATGTAAGGAGTGGTAGATTTAGATCATAATTTCATAGTAGCATGTATTTCATTTCATTAGCTTTTGTTAACTCATTTGCAAATCCATATTTTTTTAACTTTTGCTGGCCCTCATATTTTCATGTAGTGATTTGTGTTTAAGGCTGCACAAAAGAGAAAAAAACCACAGGAGTGATCAAGGAAAAATATCATAAAAGTGACTTAAGTGCTTGGCAGGGGTGCTAGGAGATGCACAGTGTCTAAACCTGCTTTTCTAATCTTATGGTTTCTTTCTTCTTTCCCATCCTTCTTTTCTTCTCTCCCTTCCTCCCTCCCTTCTTCCCTTCTTCCTGTCTTTCCTCTCCTACTTCATTTGAATCCATTTTTCCTCTTGAAAGCTCACACAGTTTCCCCATCCAGCATGATTTTCCTCACTGACATGGTATGTAGTAATTGTAAGATAAGGAATACTTTTTCCGTGACTCAATTTTTATTTATGAATGTATATTTTTATTTTTATGATTGCATCATTATGTTCTTATCATTGAATTCACCCATTTGAAGTGTGTAATTCAATGGCTTTTAGTATTTTCAGAGTTGTACAACCATTATCGTTACTAGTTTTAAAATATTTTCATTACCCTAAAAGGAAACACTGTGTATGGACTGGCTTTGGCTCCCCATTTCCACTCAACTCCTTTCCAACCAGAGCTAGGCAACCTCTAACCTATTTTCCATCTCTATAGATTTGCCTATTCTTCATATTTCATATAAATGGAATAAGTAAATGTGGCCTTTCATTACTAGCCTCTTTCGCTTAGCAGTTTTCTAGGTCAATGCATGCTGCAGCCTATATCAATAAGTTGTTCTATTTTATTGACAAATAATATTTCACTGTACAAATATATCATATTTTATCTATCTATCCATCAGTTTATATTGCATTCTTTCTACTTTTCAACTATTATGAATAAAGCTACTATGAATAGGTACGAACATGTATTTGTGTAGACATAGGTTTTCATTTCTCCTAGGTATATAACTAGAAGTGGAATTTCTGGGTCACATGGTAAATCTATATTTAACCTTTTGTGGAACTTCAAACTGTTTTCTAAAGTGACTTGTAGCATTTTACATTGTCACCAGCAGTACATTAGGTTCTATCTCTCTACATCCTTGCCGGTACTTGCTATATGTTTTATTGATTATAATTACTTTATTTGGTTTGAAGTAGTATTTCACTGTGGTTTTAATTTGCATTTCTCTGAGATCTAATACATTTATTTTTAATTTTCTAAATAGCTGCCAGGACCTAAAGGCAATATGAGAGGGGTGTGTTAATTTGTGTAAGAAACACAGAGATTGAGAAGGAAAGGATTGAGGCAACACCTCTGCCACAAAAAAATACCCCAAACACTTAAGATATATGAAAAATTATTGAAAACAGTCACTGTGGCCCTCAAAATCTACAACCAATGGTTAGGGATAAACAAAGGAGACCAGATACAGACTATTAATGGACTGCTCAAATTGGAGACAAATTCAATCTTGAGCATGAGTGTTTGGACTTTTCAGTCAGATCCTAGCAGGAAACAAATATTCTACTCAAAGATGGTAATTTAGAAGGGTTTAATGAAAGAACTATTTTCAGAAATGTAGTGAGGATTAAGGAAATCAACTAGAAATAAGCAATGATGTTAGTCAGTTACTACCCTTAGATGTGAAAAATCAAGGAATCAGATGCAATTTTCCCTAAAACAATCACTGAGAAGAAAATATGATCTTATGTACATAAATTCAGCCAATCTAAAAGCCACATTCCAGAATAAAGGAAAGTAGGGTGAAGGGGAATGAATAGAGTCTTTTCTCTTTCCCCATTTTCCCAATCTCTTACCACTGCCTACTGAGATAAAACTAATAAGAAAGCAAAGAGTAAAGTAGCTCAAGTATAACATCTATAGATATAAGGATCACAAAGTTCAGCACATGGCAAAGAAGAGAAAATAATGGATCCAGAATGGCAATCAGATAAGTCACCCAGGCTGAAAAATGGGGATTGTGTCTCCCCTACGAGTACAAACATATACAAGTGGAAGAACTTATGAGACCGTCTGTATTTGACTTGCTTTTCCCAAACCTCTCCCCTGATGGAGGCATTAGTCACATTGAGGTTCACCTGAAGCAAGTAAGTTCAATTTCAGTGGTTCCAACGTTGAACTTTGAACCAAGCATTAGAGAAAAACAGACTGGCTATTCGATACCAGGGAAAACACTGTAGCATCACTAAATGATTCACTAATTCATTCTCAGGTCTCATCTGTGACCCTCTGAACTTGAGCATTAGAGTTGGCAACCAAAATGGAAAAACTTATGTCAGGAAAATACCTCAAGTAACAGGAGAAGAATATTTCTACAGCAAGTATATCTGTACCTATAAAATAAAGACAAATACCACTGTTCTGTGGTAACAAGAAAATGCTTTGGAAGTTTTCTGACTGCATCAGGTAAGGGGTGGTCATAGCAAAGAGATAATGGAATTCATGCCATCTGGGTTGGTGGAGTCTTAAAAAGCATTTGGAAATACTGTAATAAAGCTTCTGTTTTCACTCTCAACCGTAAAGCATGTATTTCTTTTATCATATTAAAAAATCTAGGTTAGTTATTTTCTTATGGTGATGAAAATTATGCTGGGATATAAGGATAATTTTAAACTTTACCTTATCTCTCACACTGGTATAATTATTAGGTATATTCTCATATTAAAAATAAGGTTTAAAGCATAAAACCTATTGTATAAATCCTTTCTCAACAAGAATCAGACTATCACCACAAAGATGTTCTCGAAAATGCATGAGTTAGAACAAAGAGAAAAGTTCTCAGGTAAGAGGTGAACAGAAAGTCTGATGGCCTATCAGTTAAGGAAGGCATTGTTCCAGATAATACAGGTTCACAAGGGTGACTTCAGAAAAAAACTGAAGGATTGGTCAGATTTTAAAACAACACAGTGAAAAACTAGAGTAGTTTTTATTTATCTGTATATCATAAGAACTTATTGTCTATGGAGAATTTTTCAAGCTAGTTGATTCAGGATGATAAATCTGAATTCTCAAAAGAAAAGTTTACACTAATCATATGACCAGTCATGGATATTTTCTGTTCAATAAAAAGCCTTACTCTCTGGGTATCTCATGTCTGCAGAGGTATTTGTTTTCTAATCTTCACCCCCTCCTCTACTTTAAACACAAAAGATCAAATGGCAAAAAGCCATGCAATTAGTATCTTCGCTAATTTAACATGTAATTGTTTGGTATATTACAGTGTTTCACCTCTTCAGAGGATAAATGTTTCAGGAAATCAAATCATTCCTATATGGTGTCAGATAGTTTCATTTAGAAATACTGCACTGTGTTTTCTTTTTTTTAAATAGATATCTAGGTGATCTTGTTAATGAACACTTTATATACACATATGCACCATTCCTTCATTTTTATGCAAATCCTTTCTGCAACCAGACAGGTGCATTGTCTGCTTTTTATTCATCATCAAGAAATCCAATAAGGTGGCTGTGTACCTACATCTACTTAGGGTTTGACCCAATATGTGCTTGAATGAGGATTTCAAATATAGGCAGGTGTCAAGTCTGTAAGAAGCATGAGCAATTGGATCTCATTCACCCCTACAAAGGCAACCAATGATTTTTTTTTAATGTAAATTTAAGTTTGATGCTTATGTTCTTTTGGTGGGAATGGGAGGGGGGGGGAGTTGTTTAATTACTGAAGCACCACTGAGTAGTAAGTTTCCTAGAATTCTGTAATGCAGTGAAATATAGTTGTATACAATTTGTGAACCTGACATATACAATGAAAAAAAATTCCATTAAATTTTAAAGTCAAAGAAAAATACACAATGTATGTTTGCTGGTGTATTTTTCACACTGTTTGCCTACAGAAGTGGCTTTCTCAATGGAGCACAAAAGTCAGGAAACAGCTGGACTCTGGGGACAAAACAAGTCATCCATAACAAATGGTAATGCTGCAGCTCTGCCTCCCTTCAACACATCCTTCCCCCACTTCCAGCCCACTCTGAGGAGGACACTGATGCCACTGCATATAGCCAGCTATTAATCATAGAGCCCTTTTTGGAGCCTTACATGTTGAGAGATTAGGGCCTATTTTTAGTTCTCAGAGAACAGAACTGCTAATACATAAGGTCATGATCAGTTGCTCTGTAGCAATGAAGATTTACATTCCCACAAGAGAGAGGAAGCAAAAAGCAAGAAAGGCCAAGATAGCTTTGAAAACTGTCCGCGGTCTCATGGCCATGCAAACAGCTTAAAACCCTGGGAGAAAGGAAAAGAAAGGGGTGTGAAAACTTAGATATCACTGGCCAATTTATACTCTTGTGTTTGTGTCCTTAATTCCTAAGGCAAAATTTTTGGCAGAATAGAAATTTGAAAGGAGGATAAAAAACCTTTGTACTTGAAGCAGAGAAAACAAAAGGATAAAGGGAGGGACAAATATCAGAGGGAGTAATAATGAGGTAAGGGTTTAGAAATGAGAAAAAAAAATACAATGAGGTCTTAGAGTGAGAAATTACAGAAGAGGATTAAGCAATGAGAAGTAGATAGAGCATATATTTTATAAGAAGAGGGAAAAGGGAAACACGAAAGAAAGAAGGAATGGAAGAAGGTAGGAGAAAAAAAAGCATGGAATGGAGGAAATATGCTACCTCTATAATAAAATCCAAGTGGGCTCAACAGGACATTGCTGGCTAGGGACATAGCTCAGTGGTAGAGTGCTTGCCTAGCATGCATGAGGTCCTGGTTTCAATCTCAAGCACCAAACAGACAGGACATTGCTTCTGGAATTGAAAGGGAGCCAGCTCCCCTTTCTACTAGGGTTTCATGGCACTAAGTTGACAGTTTTCTGAGGCCAAAGGAACAAGTGACGGCATCATGAATTTAGATCAGTGAAGAACCTCCTTGCTCAAGGAAAGCTCTCTGAATGATGAAAAAGTTATACTAAACTCTCAGCATAAGGGAATACTCCTCAACCAGTATTATGAATGAGACTGTGGCATACCTAGAGTGAATCAGGAAACAGGACTGAGTAAATGTGTTTGCTAGTCAATTTGTGTAATATAAGGCCTGAACTCAAGAACTGCAAAAATGAATTAATTTAAACCCAGGAGATCTGCTGACAAGGTTAGAAGTTAATTTGATCCCTTAGAACACACCAGAGATTTCAGAGTGGAATAAGAAAATAAAACATTCAGACCAACATCCTGGCATGACTAACACTACCTAAAGGGCCACTGATGTGGAATCGGGTCCTGGAACAAGACCGCACAAGTAAACTAGGCATTTGACCTGGTCTGTTTTACTTTTTTTCATGTTTATTTCTACCAGCTAACAAAGTCGGTTTCTTCACTAGGCATTTCTGAAAACAGTCCTAACATTTTTAACCACTCTTGTCAACCCAAGTGGCCTGAAAGTGTTAATGAATCTTTCGGTGTTGTCTAAATTGAACCTAGAGGGGATGCCTGATTGGATGAAGCTAAAGTCCTTTTAAATTATTGCATTTATTGCTCTGTGGAGCATCACAGTTTGACATGTTCATGACATTCAACAAACATTTATGGAAAATTTATGCTTTCAATTATTTTCCCAAATGTAGGAAAAAAGGGAATGTGGGAATACATCAAAAGTGATCTCTGCCTATGAAGAGCTTGAAACAAGACAGAGTTAAAAAGTACTGATTCCTAGTTTAATTAACTCATAGTGTTTGAATTAAAAAAGAAACACTCTCAGCATTATTTCCTGACTTATCCTAGGGGTGAGCTAAATATTTAAGTGTATTATAAAAGATCATAGTCTCTTTACTATTTTTTTTCACCTGAGAATTCCCATCAGCATTGAAACTGAAAACATAGTTTGTGGTTTCTGAAAATTTCACTGACTTCAGCATGTTAAAAGAATAGCCAAAAGGCAGATTTGTTTTTCTTCTATGCTACTTCTTAACTTTTCTCTTTCCCTCCTCCTATATGGAAAAAAAAATCTTATAACTATAAACTGGTCTCCCGCTTGGATTAATTTTCTTCACCAAAACAGTGACCATTGTCAAATGCCTTGCATCTCCATGGAAACTGTTTCCTTGGCCATAGACAAAGGTCTGCCTATAATACAATGCCATGAGAGTGTCTAAGATTGTAGGCCCCTTGTTTAAAATCACAGTGCAGGGGTGTAATGTAGATTTTATATTATTTCTGCCTGTCTGCTGCAGCTGGTAAGCCTTCATTCCAAAATAATACTTTTTCAAATGAAGGAGCAGAAAACAGCTTTACATTTTTGTTATCCCTTCCAGCACAAAATAAAAAATGCCTGTGCTGCCACTACCTGATTCAATCAAGTGGAGTACATTCGATACCCACAGGCTACAAGTGCTGGAAAAGCTGACTTGTTTTTTAATTAATAATGTGCTACACTTTCTCAACAGCTAGGCCTTTGGCAATCTGATTTGCTTTGTTCATTATTTGCTGTAAACAATTTTCAAACAACATGTAGGCAACTCTATTTCCGGATATCTCTTGCTAATTCATAACATTAACAAAAATATAGAGATTTTTTTCTTCTTTTCCTAAAAAAAAAGACCTGATTAAACTTTAATCATAGTCATTGGAAGTCTTGAGGTAGAAATTTTAGGGCTCAAATTTTAGGAGATGAAATAAATACAAAAATAAATACATATGCCTATGTAGAATGATTATGTGCATATGTATAGCTATACATTCAACCAGTTTGCTAAAACACATACAAGTGAGAAATAGTATCCATCAAAAACATGGTGGCATAGCAGGGAAAAATCCATGTTGCTATTTGACTTCTTGCAATGTACTGAATTGTGTTCTCCCCAAAATTCATATGTTGAAACTTTAACCTATAAGTGATTGAATTGGAGCTAAGTCCCTTAGGTATTAATTAAGGTTAAATTAGTGTATAAGGTTAGGCCTCCCACCCCAAATTAGTGTCATTATAGGAAGAGACAACACAGAGCCCACTTGCTTACTCTCTCTGCCATGTGAGGACACAACAGAAAGGCAGCTGCCTGCGAGTCACAGGGAGTCCTTGCCAAAGCCTGGCCATACTGCTACCCTCAGCTTAGACTCCTCTCGCTCCAGAACTGTGAAGAATAAACCTCTTTTGCTTAAGAACCTAGTCTTTGATATTTTGTTATGACACCCTGAGCTGAACAATGTATATGGAGAGGAAGAAACTGAAAGTAATGAATCAAACTCTTTATATTAAAAAAGCTATGTCCTTTCCTCTCGAATGGAGAGAAATGGTGATTTTCATTTCCACAGAACAAAATCTTCTTAGAATTATATTCAAATATAAGATAAGGGCAAAGTTTAAATATGAAGAATAACTTTAGAATTGGGTACATAAACATGGGAATAATAATTTATTTTCTTTGTATGGCATTGTCTGGATAACAAGCCTTTTCCTACACACTAACTTCACTTCATCCCTAACAAAGTGAATTAAACTAGCATCTCCATTTTTCAAATGAGATATGACAAAAGATACACAGAAGGCAGTACAATGAACTGATAATAACCTACACCACAAAAGGACAAGGGTTAAAATCTTGGCCTTCAGTTCAAAACATAATAAGAGGCAAAAAAAGACAAGATTGAAGCCCATTTTCTAAATATGAATGACTTAAAAGGGGAATTTAAATGTTTAACTTAGCTTTCTCCTAATTGAAGCTAAACTAATACTGTATTCCAAACCAAATCATGTATCAATCTTATATTACCTTTAGCAGCTAACAAATTATTGGACAAACAACAGTGACTCTTAGGTATCTAAGGTGAACTTGGGTTGATATCTTCCAAAAAACTAGCAGTCCATTAATTAACCCACCGACCATTCATTTACTTAACATATTTTTAATGAGCATATATTTTTTAGACATGGTGTTTAGTCCTGAGCATACCATAGTAAAGAAAGTATTCATGGTTTCTATCTTTAAGGATCTTACATCTTGTAATACTAGTTCAATTGAATTAACAGGTACCGAAGACATACTAGATAACCAGTATTGTACACACAAGAAACTAGATATGCAAAAATAAAGAAAGCTTATGACTTCCTATAAGGAAAAAAATGCATAGAAATGAATTTTAATACAGTGTAATCACATAGAAGTATGTGCTTAATACAATGGTGGCATAAATTCAGAGGAGATTAACCCTTCTTATAGGGGGACATCAAATAAAAGATTCCATTTAGATTTTGTGGAATGAATGCAAGAATATCAGGTGCAAATGGTGAGGAAAGGAATTCTGTTCAAGTATACTAGCTGGTATAAATAGATATGAGAAAAGATTATGAATAAGGCCAGAGCAAAATCAATCAATTTCACATATTTTTGTCATTTGTGTGCAGGGGTCAAGTTTAAGCATGATATGTTACGTTGGAGAATTGGGGCTGGAAAGCCAAACCATAATGAGTTTTCTATTCCACATAAAATGTTTACTTCATTTTGTAGGAAATTGGAAACAATGGAAGAATTAGGAAGAGATTGGTGAAGTATACTGGACCGTCGAAAATGCAGTAGAGTAATAAGAGATTGGAAACCAGAAGATAATCTGAAGAATTAAGGTGGAATAGATAAGGACCAGAATAAAAGCAGTGGCAATTAAAATGAAAATAACTTACCAATATAGTCACTCAAAAAGAGCATCTACCTCAACATCTTATTTTATAAATAAGACTTCAAACTCAGAAAGAAGTGGATTTTCCAATGACATACAAAACCAAAATTAGACCTTGGACCTCTTCTAATTTTCATTCCAGCTAACTTTTCACAATACCAGAATGCCCTACTTACTCTTTAATTCTATTTCACATAATGACAGATTACAAGGCACACTGAGTTTCCATAGAATTCCTTTCTTCATTTTTTTATAGACTTCTACTCAAGCCTGATGACTTGCTGATCACTTAATCAAGTAAAAACAACTTAGGTAGAAAATTAAAGGATGCCCACACAGCTGAAAGCTGCTTTTAATTTCCCAGCACTGCTGGTCTTAAAACAAGCCTTCAGCTACTGAGTTCAGCTTTATAAAGCTGCCCTGTATGCAATAAATGTAATGTCACTCCAGCCCAGCCCCATACAGATCAAGCCCTGCAGAATGTTGCCTACGGGCATCAATAGCATAAAACATCTGTTTTCTTATGTTGCAGTTGGTGTAACTTCACCTTGTTTGAGTCAAGGAGTATGGCTGCCTTTATGGCAAGTCACGTTAGCCTTTGAAAATAACCTACTCTGAATAATTTAAAAATTATTGCAAGATCTTTCAGTTGGTTCTATTATATCTGATGTTCTAAACAAGTTCCTTGGCAATTTAACCTTAGAACCTTCCTCTCAATTTTGACCTCACCTGACAGAGCAAAATAGTACCTCAATTGCCCCATGTTGGTGCCACGAGATTTAAAAACATTAATTTGCATTGAGCACAGCTGGTAACATGGGACTTACTCAAACTGCACCCTAGAGATTCAATTCAATCTATCTGCTGAGTTTAAATATGCTCTTTAGCTTCAATTTACTGTGAAAATAGATTAGCATTTCCAAATTCTTGATATTTCCAAATTCTTGATAAACACTAATGTTTGGGATCTGGGACTTAAAAAATTGGAATTCCTCCAAAATCACAGGCATATCAGACTCAGAACCATAAGTATTACTTCATAATACTTTATGTAATAGTAATGAGTGTCCATAATAATAAATAACCATTCTTTTGATAGGGTTATACTAAATTTCAGAACTTTTCCATTTAAAAAGATATAATGATAGATGAATGTTTCATGATTTAAAACATACTTGGCCATAAGCTGATTTCCTTTTTTTCTTAAAATAATTTCAACATTCTTCATACTCTTTACTTGATGTTATGAATATAAACTAGTCAATAAATAAATTATTAAGTTTAATATCATTTGTGAAGAACTGTATCCTATAGAGTACATACAAACCCTGGAAAATTCCAGAAAATTTTATATTTGTTTGTTTGGTGTTTTTGGAGACAGGGTCTCACTATGTAGTTCAGGCTGCCCTTGAATTCACTGGGTAGCCCAGGCTGACTTCGAACTCACAGCAATCCTCCTGCCTCAGCCTCACAAGTACTAGGATTACAGGCATGCACCACCACACCCAACTAATATTATTGTATAATATTTGAACAAACTAACATTCTTATTCCCTAGAAAAGTTAATGGAATTATTTAGAATCAAATGTTGAAATTACAGATTTCGAATTTTTACTTCTGAAATTTGTTTATTCTTAGAGCATCAATCACAACATGTATATAAAGTACGGTATAGTTATGAACTTAATAATATTTATTTTATTGGCAAGAATGAGGCTCCAGTAGCTACAGACAGAACAATAAGGAGACATTTTTAATCTGGCAACCTCATAACTAAGGCTTTGTTACACATTTTTAATCTGGCAACATTCTGGGAAACATCAACTTTGTTCTTACACTTGACATATTAGCATTTCCTGCATCTCAATTTGAAGTTGTCCTAGGAATGTTTTATGTTGAGGATTGCTTAGTTCTAAAACTCACAGAATCACAACTTTTCTCTACTTTTCTGATTTCTGAACTTTTCTAAGGATTTGGGATTCAGAAAAAAATATAATTCTCCCAATTAAATGAAGAAATTCCTGCATGGCAACATGAGAACCAATCCTCTCTTGGAAACCTGAAGCTACAGCAGACACAGCTGTTCTGGCAGCCAATCCTTATCTGTGAATGTGGAAAAGGAATTGGCACCCACAGTGCCTGAAAACTGAGAAGTCCGTGCTTTTCACTCGTGTATCAATCTCTTAATTTCAATTAAAAATAAGTTTTTCAAGAGTACCTTAGCCAAATAATTACAGAAGCAGTTTCTTTTTAAAATATCATTCAATTTGTAGTATTTATTTTGGAATCAAGGAATAAATAGACATTCATGATGCATATTTGCCCTAAGGTCTGCAAAGGTAAGATGAATTTGACAAGTTGCTCACTAAGTGGATCTCATTGTTACAAATATCAATTTTATTTCTCAGCTTCTTAGAGAAATTTCTTGACCATCTGTGTAATAGGTGAAGTATATAACTGAAGAGAAATTATCGAAGGACTCTGATTATTCTAAAGATAAGAGTTTAACCTTTTTTAACTTATGAAGCCAACTTTGATTCTGTATTCTCACTGATTTCATTGTAATCATTGTTTATATAATTTTTATGTCTTTCTGGCGGATTCTGCAAGGATGCTATAGGCAAGAAATAGAGACCAAAGACCTTGTACAATTCTCTGACATTGCATTGTGAGTGACATCTGGCTTCTAGAGAAAAGGGGACATCTTTCTCAGGGTCTTTGCTCTCTGATTAATGAGGAAGCATTCATTACAGTGCAGGAACAGACAGAACCTCCACATTCTGGGAACTTAATTTATTAGTCTAAGGGGCAGGGGTTAAGAAACATCAGAGAGAGAAGGAAAAGAAGAAAAGGAAGGGCAAGAACAATCTTAGCTGGAGCAATACAGAAATGTGGAGTTGCAAATCTAACTAGCGTAACAATAGAAACAATGACTCAGAAATCACCACAGTTTTATAAAACCCAATTAAATGATTAAATAAACTAAATATTAATACTTCATCTGTACATTGGTTATTAAGTGTACCCAAGTCACTGCCACTTACCTCTATATAGAACTGATTATATTGTTATATTTAAAAATCAAAAGATCAGGGTCAGCAAATAAAAACAAAATAATATTCTAAAGCTCTTACTACCTCTTGCCCAGACAACTGATATCTCACTCAGTAGCTGAGTCAATGGGAACATATTTGATAGAGTCCTTGCTTTCAAACATGATCATTCTTTGGGTATGGATAGAAATAAGGGTTGCCTATAGGAGAGAGATCAATATATGTTATGCAACAGAGCTGAATTCTGCTTCTATTACCTCTCTCCACCATTGCAGCAAAAAGAGGACTAGTAACTCTGCCTTAACTCCTCCCAAAGTGTGTATTTTGCTTCAGATAGTTCAAAGTAACATTATTCAAAGGTCTTACTTTGAAAGAACCAAATGTGTTTCTCCTGAGGATTACCATGCAAGCTATCAAGTAGAGTTTATTATTGCTGGAAAAATAATGAGTTGATGCCAACCTAAAGTATCATAGTTATGTAAAAATCTGGCTACTTTTTCACTAAACTCGGTTCTCTTTTCCTCTGAACACAGGTAGACTCAATTTCCCTGCCTTCTTTGGAGTTGTGTGTGGCCACTAAACTAAGCCCTTGCTCATCACTTTTGAGTGGAAGCGTCCACAAAAGCCTCCGACACAATCTGCCCATCAGTTGTTTGGGCACCATGTTTAAGAAGGCAAGGCCAAGAAGGTGAAGGAGTTGGGCTCCTTGAATCATTACTTAGACGAGACCATCATCTGCCAATCCAAAACACCCGTTTGGGATTTTGTGAGCCAAAACATAACTTCTACATATTGGTGTCATTATAAATTTGTCATTGTTATTAAAATAGCTAATGATACCTTAACTACTACAATGATCATAGTCATGTAAAGCCATATTTTATCATACTTTTTTCATAGATTTTGTGCTATCTGAAAGGCCAATGTGTATTTTTACTAATATAAAAATAGTCACTCATGTGCCATCAAATAATCACTTCTGTTAATTAACTTAGAAGGCTAGAATTAATTATTGCTCACCATCATATTTCCAAGATGCTCTTTGCCTTATTTCCTAGGTATAAGCCTCTGAAGATCATGTGTGTGTGTGTGTGTGTGTGTGTGTGCACATTTGACAGTGTGCTAAGAATAGTTTTTCCACAGAGAGTGACAGAGTAATGCTGATTGAAACCATGAGTATTATTTATTATGATGAGCTTTACTTTACCCCAAATTGAGCTTTTATGCATCTACAAAAGTGAAAAGTGACACCTGAAGTTAATTTAGTCCCAAATATGGAGAGCATACTTAGTCCCTCAAAAAGGAAACAAAAACAACTGTAATTTCAAAGAAGATAGTGTATATATATGATTTTAAAAGCATCATAAGGCCATTTTACGTCTTAGCTTATATATGAGGAAGACAGCAAAGCTTGTTTGTGAGTTAATACAGCTCACACTTTACAAGAAAAATGTACACTTCTTAAAGTGATCATCCCAAACTACCAAGCAGCAGAGTATAACTGACTAGTCTCTTCTTTTTATTCTGTCATCCCCTTGTCTTCATTAAGTGTTTTGTTTAGAGAGAGAAATGCTATGGGAACTGCTTTTCTCTTCCCAAAAGAATATCTGTAAGTCACATATGTTACAACACATTTGCATTTTTAAACAAATAGAACTCAGACAAACAATTTAAAAATGATTATTTATGCCCTAGGATGCCGTGTTACCCTGAAGTGCCATCAAAAGGTCAGCCGTTGCCTCCAACTCTGCTGGCTACACCCTGACCTGGAAGTACCATTGATAATGACCCCTCAGCTACAGGACTTGAAGACTTAATCATTTGACATACAAGCAGCCTGAGGCATTCATAGCTGGCATTTTCCTTCATGAGATGTACACAAACAATATGCATTTTAAACAATTCAAAGCACCAGTGCTTAAAATAGACCTGGCACAGCGCTCCTCCTCAGGAGCAGCTTCTCGGCATCTCACTCTCTCTCTCTCTCCCTCCGAGGCACATGCGAGGACGTGGAGCTGGCTGAGGCAGCTGGAACAAGAAGCTGCACGTATTACTGGCATTTCCCCCACATTTCACAAGCATGCCTGTCATCTGGATCACCAGAATCCTAACTGCAGGACCATGTAACTAACTCCAGCCCCTTCAGGAGGGAAATTTTAGGCTTTGTTCAGAGAAACAAACTCTTTTCTGAAAAAACTTTGCCCTTTCTTTTTCTAAGTGAAACCTGAATTGAAGGCATTCCTCCTAAATAGCATGATTGCTACATTCCTTCAAGTTGTGCCAATATGTTTTTGTGAAAAGAAGCCTATATTATCAGATACAGTTAGTTCCACTGATCATTGAGACTCACAGGCTCTGGAAGAAACTGAGTAGTGACATGACCAAGGCATGGTAAAAGCTGTGGATCTAGAATCTGTGTTTTCAATGTCAACAGGGAAAACTTAGGGAGACAGAAATGCATATCCTTTGAAGGAAAGAATCCTAAACACTACTAAAAATGAACCCCAGCTTGTCACTTGAAACTCTAAAATTTGAAAGACAGGAATTATTTTTCTGTAATGTGAACAAAAAATAAGATGAAAAGAGAATTCCATTTTCTATCTAGAATGACTACAGTGAGTTACATGTTATTTTTTGACAGATTTAGTGGGAAATCTTACCTGCTTATCTAAAATCTTCAGCTGAGTCACATAGCCTGTGATGCTATCCTGTCATCCATAGCACAAAGAGCACCTTCTATGTCTGGTGCAGAAACCCCAGAACCTAGGCATAATGACTGAATCCAAACCAAAGGTCATGAATCACATCAGCTGTAAGGCCATTTGGCAGGAAATCATTAGGCATTGATTTACCATTTATTCATTCAACAAACTTTTACTGAGCCAGGCACTATGTTTGGTATGAAGATGGCTTTGGGGAAAAAGAGCCTGCCAATGTGCATATGTATTGCCAGAGAAGGCCTCGCAGTATACTTGCTGTGAAAAGATTCATCTTGCTAGTTTTGGTTACAGGTACTTGACTCTTTTTTGCTATTTAATATTTTTTTAAATTTATTTCACCCACTGAAGGGTTTAATCTTAATAAGAGAGAGGGAGACAAGTAAAACAGAAAAAGCTTACCACCAAGAAACATGATGTCTCTCTCCTATTTTTTGATTGCTTGACATCAAGAAAATGAAACCTTACTCTTACCATGTGTTGTGTTTTAATAAACTGTACATTAGTTTCATTCAACTGCTCCAGCCCCTGGCTATTCACTTTTCTGTATATTAGTTTTAAATACACATTGCTTGCAATAACATTGTAGCTAGAGCTATGCCTCAAGTTAAGAAATAGTTAGGATTGCTTTATATTTGCAGTCCCATTGAAAACATTTATTCAATCAAAGGGAAAAATAAATGTAGTCTCTCAGCTTTGTCAAGTATAAACTGTTATTGATCCCCTAAATGAAATTTGTTCATGCTGATCGATCAAACACATTATCTTTTTTTCCAGTCTATTACCAGCAATTGGAAACTCTCAAGCATCAATAGTTGTTTGACCACATACAGTTGTAAATTTAGATGATAACTTTCAAACCTGAATTATTTCTCTCCAACCATCTCTCCCAGAAGTGATGTTGACATTGAGATGATTTTGCTCTCAGCTGATAGTTAAAAAATAGCTGAATAGCAGGTTAGCAATAATTGGTGCCTCTGCCACTGAGATGTGTAGTAATAGGGAAGAGTTAAAGTTAGAATATATTGTATTAGTGACAGTATACCTATAAACCTCTTCTTTCCTGGACTCCTTACAGTAGGGCCATCCCAAATTCTTCATGCGTTGGTAAAACATAGAATCATTCCCTACTGAGTTTTTCTGCTTACAAGTTTGTTAGCACCAAGTGGCACATGATTTACTATCCTATTCAAGTGGCACCTTATGTAACAAACTAATCTACTAGGAATGCAATATCTCTATAAAACACCTAATGTTTATATCATGGATGAACTTTGGGGGAGCTTACAGTTGCACAAGACCTTAAAAACAAGTCTAGCCTGATAAAGGTAACAGATTTTCTTCTATTCACTCAGCAAGCTAGCCATTCATTCATTCCAGTCTCATATTTGTTTTATATTTCTTCTTAGTACTACACAATGGCCTGTTATAAGATCTATTGCACTGCAAGTCAAATTATTCTTCCTATTTACACACTGAAGCATGGTATAATAAATTGATTCCATGCTATTGTACTTGTTCCTAGTATCAGCAATGGATTAGGCTCTATAGTCATAGCCTTATGGATCTGCAAAATCCTAGAACAAATCTAAGTAGTACATAAATTCTATGATCATAATCACACAAATATGGCAAATATTCTAATTAAAATGTAAATCAGTACAGAACACCAAAGGAACATATGCATTTATTTGAAATAAGACAATGACTTCACTCCCATTTTGGCTCACAGGAAGAATTCTACTATCCTTATATTGTCTCTTAATAAAGAAGCATTAATTTCTCATTATTAAAGAATGTTGTTAATGTTCCATCAGTAAAAGGAAATATATTTTGTGTTCCTTCAAATACTGTGGTTCTTTTGCTTTACTTAGTTCTTTCTCTATGTTGCTTTTTCTAGTTCAAAATTTTGCTTTTCATCAGAGCATATCTTCTACTCCTGAGTATAAGATTATTTTCTCACTATTAGTTTCAATTAAGCCATCTCTCGAGAACTCAGGTTCAGTCTTTAAAAAGGAATTTAATTTAGGGTTGACTGTGTTTTTTAAAAAGTAACTTTCACCTATTAATAGCCATCATTACGGACTTACTTTCTACTGCTGTCAATACCGTATATGTTTGTCTTCTGTCTTGCTGATAGGTAATAATTTTCCAAGCAAGCTTAGGGAGTAGTGACTCTATTAAAACTAATAAAAGTAGGAATCACAGGTTTTTAAAAATTATTGTGGAAACTATTACTGACAAGTCTGTCGTGAGTTTCTAAGCAGAAAAGAAATAGTGAGAAGTTAACATGATTTGTCACCGCAGCACACTGGTGACTTCTCTGCTTGCACTGCCCTAGTATATAATGTGCTTCCTCTTAGGAGAGTAATAAAAGTAAATATTCAAGTAGGGAAGCATAACAAATGCATCAACATATAAAACCAGCTTTTAATGATGGCCTAATTATATATCTATTAATCCAGATATAAGTATGATAAATAATTCATAATACATAAGAGGATTAAAGCTAGGCATGGGACCACATGTCTATAACCTCAGTAGTCTGGGTGGCTGAGGCAGGAAAACACAAGTTTGAGCCCAGCCTGGGCAATTTAGCAACTTCGGGAGAAGTTATGTCAAAAAAAAAAAAAATTTAAGAGGCTGAGGATATAGGTCAGTGTGAAGCTCTGTCAATTACAAGTACTGAAGAAGAAGAAAGAAGAGGAGAAGGGGAAGAAGAGGAGGAGGGGGAGGAGGAAGCTAAAGAAAAGGGGATTAAAATGGAAAGATATAAATCTATAAGAAAGGCATTACTGAATGGAAAGGATCAAAAGAAGGAGTATTTGAACTAGGTTAGAAGTTCAGGGAAAGCCTATAAATAACAAGTATTAAAGAAACATATTTTTCTTTCACTAGCTCAATTTATCTTTGTCTTTTTGCTCTATATTACATACTAGACTGTCTCAACTGCTACACACAATATAATATTGAAGAGAGATACACAAGATGAAAAAGCAGTGTCTCTGCTCTGTTTTACTGTCTGTAAAAATCTCAAAGTCATTGTCCCATCTACTCAGTGAATTCAGAGGGGAAAAAATCTTCGCACTAACTCTGTAAGGCAACTACCAGTCAAGAAATACTTTGCAATTAATTCCCATAATGTAATCAGTGACAGAAAACTTGATGTTTCTGGAAAATTAGGACAGAAGCATTTGATATGATGTATAGTATAATTTTAGGAATGACACTATATACAATACCATTGTATACAATCATATTTGATCTATGGGAATAGATTACTTTAAAATTAATATTGACAAATAGTACTGAGGATTTCTGTAATGTTAAAAAATACACATTTTGGAAAGTTGAACATAATTTCTACGGGAGAATCAATGCAATCAAAATAAATTCCAAATCTGTTGGAGTTGATTTTCATCCTGCATTACAAGGTGTGGACAACAAAAAAGCTCTAATTCTTCAGGTTATTAAATATTCTCTCAATATACTTAATATCACTATTTGATTCTGAGTTATTAATATACGGATAGAAATCCCTAAAAATGGTACCAAAATGACAAATATTCATATGGTCAACATTGTTACAATTCTTATAGCTCACTCTATTATAAGGAAATACTTAGTGTTCACTATTCACACAAACTTTAATTTGGGAAATGAGCTATTTTAATTTGAATTAAACTATACAAAATTGATAGATGATAATTTGTCTAACTGTATACAGGAAACTGCTGTTTGGACCTGATTTGCCATTTCTAAAAGGTTTTGTCAGAGAAGCAAAATCATATGAACACATGTCACCTGAGTGTTTAAGCCAAGCTGTCTTTGAAGGATAGCTCAGAAGGCAGGTTAGGTTGCCACTGATGCTAGAAGTCTTTCATTTATGTTGAAGCAATATATTGTTTCTTTTTAAATTATCAAATAAAGTATACAGATAAATATGGAATTAAAATCACTTCTAATTGTTTTTTCTAAGTTATTTTTGGTTATTCACCCTAGATTTATCACATTTAAAAATTTTTAACAATACTAGTAACTAGTACAGAGGAGGTGAGGTGCTCGAAGCACCCAGGAGGAGGCTTCTGGGCTACCATACCACCCCCACCCCCAGCACAGAGGAGGTGAGCCGCATGGGAGCCAACATCACCCTCCCCCCAGTCAAAATGAGAAAACACATAAACAAGCCTCAAAACCAGACTTCCAGATGACTTAAAACAACCCCAAAGGAAAATGAGATGAAACACTCTGATACTCAACCAACTGGACTCCCTGAACTGGCAGCAAAAGAAGATCTGGAAAAAATTAAATCAGAAATAATTTCTCACATAACAGCCAGATTGTGCCCATTGTACAAGACATGATTAATAAATCTAGAGGACACAGATAAAAAAATAGAGGAGCTGAGGAACATGATAGAATCCTAACATAGGAAACAAATGGAATCCATAAAACAGATGCAAACAGATTTCCAGGAGATTAAAAATTCCACTGAAAGTTTATGCAGCAGAATGAGCCAATGTAAGGACAGAATCTCAGATATAGAAGATAAGATTGCAATTAGTGACCAGGAAAAGAAAAATTGCTTCAAAATTGTAAAGAACATGAAAAATCAATCCAGCAGCTGCTAGATAATGCAAAGAAGAATAACATAAGTCTGATTGGAGTCAGTGAAGAAACAGGAGAGAGTAAAAAAAAAAAAAAGAAACAGGAGAGAGTGCAGATGAGTAAAACCTTTTGTTTCCTCTTCCTTAAATCTAAGACAATGAACTTATCTCCAAATAAAGAGTGGCAGATACTGAGAGGCAGAACAAAAAACTTGAGAATATGCATCACTTTTTAGAGCAGTGACCACATTACTGAACATGGCTCACTTAATATCCTGAGCTCTTATACATAAATTTAACAGCCATTATTCCCACTGAGGAATGAATATACCAGGCTAAAGTGGTGGAAATATGGGTAGATTCAATAGAATAAAGCCCACTCTACTACAGAGTGTACATGAATGTGCCAGACATTGTATAGCACAAACACACTGCATTATTTTTCAGTGGTTACTGGCAACACTACAATATGTATCTTTAACTTATTACCATCTATTCAGAGCTAACATTGTGTTGCTTCATGTAAAGTATAAAAAACTTTCAAATATGTATCCTTTTAACTTATGTTCACCTATCTTTTCTGCTGTCATTATTTTATTTGCACATATTCATCTTACAATAAAAATTTCTTTTTTTATTTAAAAGTTTTGTGTATTTTAATATAATTAAGAGGAGCAAATGGTTTTCATATTTTCTGGACATTCATAATATCTGATGCCCTCTGTTCCATCTAAAATGTACAAATTTTCATCTCACGTCAGTTCCTTTCTGCCAAAAAGAACTTCATCTTACATACTTGCACAACAGTTCTTCTGGCCATGAATTCACTTAATTCCCTTTCTTCTATTGATCTATTATCAAATTTAACTATTTTCTTTATTGTCTCTATTCTGATGTTAAGTCTCCTGAGATTTTTAAAAAATTTCTGTTCTTTTACTTTATAGTATCACCTCAATGTGCATCCATTTACCTATAAATGTCTCTAGTTTCTCATTCTTTATGGCTGAGTAATACTCCATTTTATAAAAAAAACACATCTTCTTTATCCAGTCCCCATTTGGTGGGGACTTGGGCTGTTTCCAAACTTTAGCTATTACAAACTGTGCCACTATAAACATGGGTGTGCATATATCACTGTGGTATGATTCTTTTTAACTCTTTTGGGAAGATACTCAACAGAGGAACAGCTAGGTCAAATGGAACCTCTAATCTTAGTTTTTTTGGGTATCTCCATATTGATTTCCATAGTGGTTTGCACCAGTCTACACCCCCACCAACAATGGAGAGGGGTTCCTTTCTCCCCACAACCCTAGGACACACGTGTAAATACCTAATAGTATCTCTATTGTGAGAAACTAAAAGTGTAAATAAGGATCAAAATATATAATTGATAACGTGATATAGGAAGAAAATGTTTAAAGTGGTAGGAGAAGTGAGAAGGGGTAGGGGAAAGGAAAGAAGGGAAAGGAAAAATGTGAGAAAATGAAAAAATAGAAACAAAGTCTTTGTAAATAAGGAGGGGTGGAGGGGTTGAAGGGAGAGCGGGAGAATGGGGAAAAAAATCAGAACCAAGATATGTCATGTAAAGATACAAATTCCCAATGATAAATCTAACTGTATTGTATACCTAAATTGTACCAATAAACAATGAAAAAATTTTCTATTCTGGTATTTTCTCCCTAAATTTCTTCATGCTTCTTTTTATAGTTTTCATTATGTGCTGAGATTTTTCTATCTTTTATTTCATTGTGAGCACATTGTTTCCTTTCCTTCTTTGGCCATCATTTGCTTTAAAATCGTTTTCTAATAGAAATATCTGGCTCATTTCAGGGTTGTTCCCATTGGTTGTCTAATTCATTACAAAATAATTTTAACTTTAAATAATTTTAAATTCTATCCTGCACATTGTGATTATTAGGTTACTGTGCTATCCCTTCCCATTCTCCTTGCTCCTAGCTGTCCCCAGGTGGTTCCACTCTGCAGATCCCTTCAGTGTTTAGGATGAGGGGAGATGGAGGAAGGTGTCATTTTGGAGCATCCCCACCAAATTATCTTCCTTTGTGGAAAGGCGGCTTGTGTAAACAGAAGCTGCTTTTGCCCTGTTCAATATGTTTTTGTTTCCAGATGCCCTGGAATTCCCACAGTGGTATTCTGGTCTGCAAGTGGTTGCCAAAGGTAGTGTTTCTGTGCAGAGTTGACAGTTAGAGCCTCTCATCCTGCCATCTTGCTCATGTCATTGCTGATTTATTTTCAAGTGTGAAACCAACCCTGACTTTCTTATATAAAGCCAACTTCACATAATAAGTTGCCCTTTATATCTACTGTTGGGTTCAATTTGCTAAGATTCTGTTAAGAATATTTGCATCTCCATTCAGGACAAATAGTGGCCCATCACTTTCTTTCTTTGTAATTTCTTTGTCTGGTTTTGGCATAAATCCAAAGCCAGTCTTACAGATTGAGCTAAGGAAATTATATCTTTATCCTGATTTTGTGGAATTGTTTGTGCAATTGGTAGTTGCTATTTCTTTTGCTTTAAAAGTTTTTCTTGGAACATATTAATGCATCAGCAGGTTTTTTGGGGGAGAATCATAGGTGAATACATTGTATTTGACTGATAAATATCTAGTCCAGATATTTTAAACAGTGAAATTTTCTTATTTGAAATTTTTCACAAAATTTGGCCAATTTTATTGATTTCAAAAATTTCTTTTATGTTTCATTGATTTTTATCTATTTCTTTTGATTTTTATTTTATTTATTTCCATACTAATATGTATTACTTTTGCTTATGTTGAATGTAATCTGCCTTTCTTATTCTAAAAACAAAAGTTGAGCCTTAGGTTACTGACTTAAGATCCTACTTTTTTCTAATATAGGTGATTAATGCCATAAATTCCTCCCTAGGGACTGCTTAGCAGCAACCCATACATTTTGATGTATATATGTTGTGCTTTTATGTTCATTCAGTTTAAAATGCTTTAAAATGAAGCATTTAATCTTTGCTTCAACCCAAGGAATATATAGAAGGATATTATTTAGCTTTAAAATATTTAGAACATTTTCCTGGGGTTTTTCTCTTCTTAACTTCTAATTAAATTTTAATGTGGTTTGAGAACTTACTCCCTAGGAATTGAATCTTTTTAAATTTATTGAGATTTGTGTTATGACCCAGAATATGGTATATCTTAGTTAGTGTTCTATATGCACTTTTAAAAAAAAGTAATCCTGTAGTACTGGGTGAAGGGTTCTACAAATATCAACTATGACAAATTGATAGATTTCTTATGTCTTTGAATTGTTACCAGTTTTCTATTTATGCTATAAATTATTAAAATAAAGATATTTCAATATCTAATTATAATTGTAGATATGTTTCTTATAATTCTACCAGTTTCTGCTTCTCATATTTCAAAGCTCAATTTTTTGCATCAAAATACTTTTATTTTCTTATCATAAATTTGTTCATTTATCATTAAGAATTAGCTTTTTAAAAGCCTCTCATAATAATCTTTCTTCTAAATTCAACTATCTCATATTAATGCAGCCATTCATATTATTCAACTACTGTTATCATGCCATATGCTTTCCTATTCTTTATATTTAGCATAATTTTGTTTATATTTCATTGTATTTCTTTGAAGTGACAAGACATATTTGAATCTTCTTTTGAGATCCAGGCTTACACTATTTCCTTGTAATAGAATGTTCAGTGATCACGGTATCTCCCCTGCCAGGTAAGTAGGCAATGGGGAAAAAAATAAGAACCAAGATACATCATGAACAGGTACAAGCACCCAATGATAAATGTAAATGTATTGTATACCTAAAATGTACCAATAAAAGGATAAAAAAAAAGAATGCTCAGACCCTTTCTTTAAGTGTAATTATAATGTTATGTTTAAAACAATAATTTTAGCACTTCTTTTCTTGGGGCTATCTATGAGTTGTTTTCATTTTTCTTTTTTAAAGCTTTTTGGATTAATTACTTTTATAATTCCATTTTATCTCTTTAAGCAACAACTTTTTGTTTTGTGCATTTGGTGGTTACCTAAGGCTTTATATTTTTAATTTATCACAGTCTAACTTTCAGATATATTGTGATTTCTATAAAATAAACTTAAAACAAAAATTTAATTTCTTTACTCCTGTCCTTTGTGAATTTCTTTGTTATTCATTTTCCTTCAAAGTGAGTTATGACCTGCGAATTAAATTATCATTTTTATATAAATATTCAAATATCTTTTAAAACATTTAAATGATAAAGAAGTAAGCAATCTATTTTCAATGTAAAATCTTATGATTTTTATTTTATAATATAGATACATATTTTCAGCAGTATAAATTTTCCTTCTAAATTAAGGGCTTATTTTTACATAATTTTGTAGAAAGCATTTGCTGTTGATGAATTCTGTCCCTTTTTGTATGTCTAAGAAGGTTTTTATTTCACGCCTTATTTGGAAAGATATTTTCAGTGGGTATATAATTCTAGTGCTTTATATAAACAAAAACTTGTTATTGGTGTTGTTTATGCCATTTTTTCTCCAACTTTTTTATTAATCATTGTTAGCTTTATCTTTATGATGTACCTTGTAATTTTATTTATGTTTACTAAACAGAGGATGTGGTCAGCATTTTGTATCTAAGGCTTTATATTTTTTATTAAACTTAGAGAAGAAAATTAGCCATTTGTTCTTCAACTGTTTTGTTATGCCACCTTCCCTTTCATAGAGACTTCAGTCATACCTTTGACTTCTTGAGGTTAGCCCACTGCTTGCTGATATGCTACTTACTTTTGGGCATCCTTTTGTTTCTCCTGTGTGTTTCATTTGGGATAGTTTTAATTATATCTTTCAAGTTAATCTTTTTTTTATGATGTCTAATCTGATTTTCATCTCTAAAGTCCAGTTTCTGCATAGTTTAATATAAAATG
Source organism: Heterocephalus glaber (assembly GCF_000247695.1). Next base: position 8,707,436 of record NW_004624732.1, on the reverse strand, counting down.
TGCTCAATATTTCCTCTAGATTTTTTAAACATATGAAAGAGAGTCACCTTAGTGTTAAGACACTCACTTTAGCTTTAAAAATACAAAAATCCCGAAAGTGAAGGAATGGGGAAAAATATGCCGTATAAATGGTAACCAACAGATAGGAGTGGCTTCGCTTTTCTTGTATAAAATAGATATAATGTTCAGGAAAAAAAACTGTCACAAAAGACAAAAAGGCTATTATATAATGGCAAAGGCATTATTTAATGCAATTAACATAATAATTATAAATATATATGGACCTAACATCAGAAGTCTTAAATATATAAAATACATATTAATAGAATGGAAGATAAAATTTAGGCAATGCAATAATAGTAGAAAATTTCATCCCTTCACTTTTGACAAATAGAAACAAAATAAATGCCCGTCAAAAGATGAATGAATAAAGAAAATATGGCATATACATATGGTGGAGTATTATTCATCCTTTAATAAGAAGGAAAACTTATCATTTGTGACAGTATTTTGGGACCTGAAGGGTTTATGCTAAGTGAAATAAGCTATACACAGAAAAAATAAATACTATACGATCTCACTTTATGTAAAATCTAACATAGTCAAACATATAGATGCAGAAAACAAAATACTGGCTTCAAGAGTATCTGTAGGGAATGAGGAGGTGAAGGTTAAATGATTCATACTTTTAATTATGCAAGATAAATAAGTATTGGATACCTATACAACATAGTATTTCTATTTAATAACACTGTATTGTCCACTTCTAGTTATCTCCACATTAAAACAATAAAAATAAGAGGATGAAAAGAAACTTTGGGCATGGTTAAATGTTTATGGCCAGATGATGGTGATATGGTAATGGCTTCATGTGTGTACACTTATCCTCAACTGACTGAAATACTGTATGTATTTTTAATAAAGTACTTTAAAAAAGAAATTCAGCCTATATAATTCACGATCAACAACAAATAGATGGTAGAAAATGATTTAGATGAAACCCAATACCACAGACATAGTTTACAATAAAACTCAACATCCATTATTAACAATAACTTTCAGAAAATTAGGGATAGAATTCCCTCAAACTGGTAATGATCACATATGGAAAACTTATAGTTCATATCATACTTCACAGTGAAAAATTTAGCTTGCTAACATTAGAAACAAGATAACTCTATCCATTCAACATTGTCGTAAAAATCTAGCTAAAGTAGTAAGGCAAGCAAAATAATTAAAAGGCATAAATATTGAAGTGGAAGAAATAAATCTGACCCTACTCAGAAAAGATGATATTATCTAAACAAATAAAGGAATCTACCAAAAAATCTCACCTAAAATGTAAGTTTACAAGGTTTGCAAGATTCCAGGTCAACATGCAAAAATTAATAAAAAGTTTAGGATGTGCTATATGTAGTTGTTCCAATGGTAAAAAAAAATTAGGTATAAATCTAACACAACATTTTCAATTGTATGCTTCAAATTACAGAAACCAATTAATTATTTTAAAAGACTTAAGTGAATGTAAAGACATATTATGTTGGTGGATTGGAATATCCAATTATCTCAAAATTGATACTCAGGATTAATACAATTTCTATCAAACTCACGCCAACATTTTTGTAGATGTAGTTAAGAATGTTTTAAAATAAATACAGAAAGACATATGAGTGAAATATTGTTTAAAAATGAAGTAAGATGCATCAGTCCACCCAATGTCAAGTCCTACATGAGAGCTACAATAATGACTGTGAGGTTTTGGTGGGGGATGAACATGTAACCCAATAAGAAAAATATAGATAACCCAGATCAATATGCTCAACTAATTTTTGTGTGGGATGAAAAGCAATTTAATTGATGAAACAAATTGTACTGGAACAATTGCACATTCATTGGCAAAAATAAACCTTGACCTCAGTGTCACACTTTACATAAAAATTAACTAAATCATAGATCTAAATATAAAATGCAATAAACATTTTTAAATTTTAAAATAACTTCTTGGAGCACCTTGTGATCTATTATTAAGCAAAAATTTCTTAAACCTAGTAACAAAATCACAATCTATAAAAGAAAAAAATAATAAGATACTCTTAAGAATATGAAAATAAGCTATAGTCAGAGAAAATACTTATAAATCATATACTCAGAACATATAAAGGACTTATATTTGACTAAAGACATGTATCTAGAATTTCTGAATTCTCAAAACTGTACACTAAGAAAATAAGCTCAATTTTATGAACAAAAGACATACATGGAGACTTCCCTCAGAGACAACATACATATCACAAAAAATGATTCAACATTGTTAGGTATTAAGGAAAACCAAAATAAAACAACCATGAAATATTACTATATACCTGTAGAATAGCAAAAATACTTTGTGATATTCAGAATGTCTTTGTGTGGACGTATAATTTCATTTCTTTGGGGAAAATATCTAAGCATAGAATGATGGGTTCACATGTTTGGTATATATGTACCATTTAAAGACAGTTCCAAACTCTTTCCCAAAGTGATTACACCATTTTAGATGTCCACCAGAAGTGCTGAGAATTTCAGTTCCTATATATCACCAACACTCAGTATAGCCAGAAGTTTTAATTTTACTCATTGAAAAAGGTGCAGAACTATCTTACTGTAAGTGGCGAAGAGGAGCAACTGGATCTCTCATACATTGTTAAATGTAAAAAGGCACAGACACTCCAAAAAGTTTGACATTTCTTTAAGTGTACTTTAAACCTACACTTAGTGTAAGGCAGGCAATCATCTTTCAATTTTGCATTTTCAATAAAGAAATGAAAGGTTGCATTCCTACAAATCCTTATACATGAGAATTTTCACAACCATAAGCAACTGCAAACAATTTAAATGTCCTTCAACAAGGAGTGGTTAGACAAACTGTGGTACATCTATACATTGTAATACTACTCAGCAATAAAAAGGAACAAACTATGGATAGACAGCAACTTGGATAAATTTCAAACGTTGAGTGAAAGAAGTTGATCTGCAAATGTACAATTCAATTCACAGGACATTTTTGGAAAGACAACAATAGAATAATAGAGCACAGTACAACTTAGGATAGGCAGGCTATTACTACAAAGAGAGTTGAGACTTTGGGAGTAATGGAACTGTTTTGTATCTTAATTGTTGGTAGTTACATAAAACAATACATGTAGTACCATCCATACAACTGTCAATTTTACTGGATCTTAACTTTTAAATATAATTTTGAAGATTTAAAATAATGCTTTAAAATAAAAATAAACTTCAAAATTAAGAAATCAACAGCTCAATAAAAAAATACCCAAATGGTTTGAATAAATATTTATTTTCAAATAAACACATGAAAATACATTCAGATAAATTAAAATTCTACGAACAACAGGATTGATGAATTTCAAAATAATTACACTGTGTGGAATAATTCTTATAGAAGAAATAAGTACATTCTGTATGATTCCATTTATATAAAATATGTAAATCTCTAGAAAGTGCAAAGCAATCAATACAGACAAACCAGTAGGTTGCCAGGGAATGGGGTGATGCTAGTGGGGAGGGATAAGTCAGAAAGGGAGGGACAGGTGGCATAGAGAGATGAAAAGTATCAAAAGAGAAGTTCTGAATGTGGTAGGTATATTTATTTCTTGATACCAGAAATGGCTTTATAGATGCACTCATCAGTTGCCATTTACTAAATTGCACTTTTAAAATGTACAATTTAGTACATATCAATTTTACCTAAGCAAATTTATTTAAAAATACATGATAAAATAAATTGTGAAATGTGAAGTATGAGTTGGAATCAGAAAGAATATTGAGGAAGGCATTTATAAATATTTTTCACTTATTTAAAAAAATGTTTGAAAAAAAAAGGAAAGGAAAACACTGGTCCCTCGCTGACCACAACACCATTTTTTCCCCATCTCCAATTCTTTACTTCATATCTAATACTTCAATTGCTAATGTGATGCAAAGATAGCCCACTAGAGAAAGAAGAAGGATTTCAAGTTCGGGCAGGTTTGCTTTCCTCTTCCTAATCTCTTTGGAAGTGCCAAGCCCCAGGCTGCACTGAAGAACACAGCTCATAGTTAGCCTCCCAATCTTCTTGACAGAAGTAGAGCTGGTTGATTTGAGAGCATGTTTAGCACAGACAACTAATCAGGACCATTGTCAGGATTGTCAGTAGCACGGAAAAGCTGTTTCTGAAGCTCCTGCAAAGTGTAGTTCCATTCAAGTGAGAGTTTAAAAAAAAAAAAAACTCAGTTTGTCTAAGAAAAATCCCAGAGAATCAGCAGATTCAGCGTCATCTGAATATTCCACACACAATTTTCCTTCCTTGCTCATGTCTATTTAAGCGATTTTTGAAAGCTGTAATTACATAAACAGAGAGCCTCCCACACTCTGAAAAGTGGAAAAACACATACTAACTCTGACAAAATGTGGGTAGTAGTGTCTTTTATTTTTTTGGCTCTAAGTGAGTTTTATACTGTCAGAAACTATGAAACACTACTGCAAACAGCAACAAGTCACCATAAGTCTTTCATATTAGAAACTGCCATACTGTTTCCTAGGATATTATTTTACTTTATTATCTCTCCTGGGTAATGTGAGAGGTAAAACAGCCAAGCTCTTAAATCCAATTCTTCTTTTTCTGTCAGATAGTATCCCTTCACTAAATTTTGTGTAAGAGCTGGTCAGTTAGAAAAGTAATTGTTGTGTTTTAAGTATCGTATGCAATAATAGGAATTTCTTCTTACACTGAGAGTTACATATGTTGCTGTGTGGGTGATAATTAAAAAGAAAGACACGATGTAGATTTGTCCTTTGGTTTACAAACAAGCCAAATCTAATGGAGGATCTCATGTTCTTATCAATGTGAAAACAAGATACTAATCAAAATCAGATGTAGGAATTTGCATCGTTTTTAACTACTTACCTTAGAAAAATGTTACAGTTTTCATTCATATGGTCATTCAATAATGTTTGTTGAATGTTTTCCATTAAAATCTGGCATGTAAAATTAAAATCACCTTGGAAAAATTGTGAGGAATTAGTAAAACAAGAATTGGAACTGGGTCAGTATCATGCCCCATCTCTGTTGAAAACATGCCATAAGCCCAGGCCCTTTAACTTTATTATCTCAGTTAATCCTTACATCACAGCCCTATAATGTAGACACTCTTACTTTCCTAATTTTCTAGATGATTACATTGAGGCACAAGAAGATTAACTTGCCCCAAGTTTGTAGCAATAAAAATTTGAATGATTGTTATCTGATTGAGATTCTATGCTCTCCACTGGATATCAAAGCAGCAACAACAAAAACAACAACAACAAAAAAACCCCACAAATCACCAGTACTGTAATTTTATAGGTAACATTGGTTGTAGAGCTGCTTAGAGAGTGGTTAAGAGGTCAGAGGCATAGGATGTGCTCTATTCTTATTTCTTCTTTTCTGTTTTCCCCTTCTTAAGCTTTTATGTTTTCTTCTAGTATAAAGATTTTATTCTATGGAGAAAAATATAATGGAATGAGCAATAATTGGTTCACCTCTCACTTTGAAATGTAGGAACAAATAAGAAAAGAAAGTGGGTGAGGAAATTTTTATATCAATTTTGAGAGAGAATTTGGTTTTGAACATGTGAAGACTTGGTGAAGATTTAGTTGTTACTTCACATAATCCTGTCAATCTGGAAACACATTTCCAAGATTTTGAAGGACCATTGGGTGTTAAGAGCCCTTGCCCTAGATGATATAAATTAGCTAAAATAAAGTTATAAGTAATCTTAAGTAGAAAAAATCTTATTTATGGAGCTCAAAGATACAGGGACGAGAAATAGATCAATTCTGCTAGACAGGATCATCTTATGACAAGAAGTGGAACATCTGGTCAGTAGAACTCTGAGAGTAGAAAAAAGTAAACCTTAGAGCCATTGAAATTTTGGAGGTTTTTGTTATAACAACTAGCATTACTCATTCCAATTAAAACAGAATTTCTTGCCAGGAACAAAGTTCTGCTGTAAAACAAATATAAAATATATGGCATTGGCTTTGAAGTCAGATGTAGGAGTCAAGAAGATAGACACAGCAGGCTGAGGTGCTGGAAACTCACATTATATTTTGGAATATGCTTAGTGACCCTGACCATCTGGAAGACAGAATATATGCCTCCCAAGATTATAACTTTTAGGGAAGTTGTTGGAGCATGTCAGAATATCACAGGCTACTACCTGCTGTTTGAATAAGTGATTACAAGAAAGAGATGAGTTCAAGAAAAACTTACCTGCTTTTTTAAATGTAGAGATGAGAGAAAATAAAGTCAATAGCCTTATCTAGTTGAAAATGATGCTTATTTCTGGACCTTAAATAGTAAGGCACATAAGTGTGACAAAGCTGTGAGCATTAAAATCTAATAAAGTGTCTCAGTGTTACAACAAATACAATCTCTCCACCCAAGTCATTACACTAAGAGAATCAGAAGTATAAGGAAGCAAGGAAAGAATGGAAAGAGCTTTGAGTGTAATTACTGTTGTGTGGAACTGAATGAAACAAAAATGTTAAACACATGTAATAAATGTCTTTGGAAATTATATTACAAAAAAGGAGGGAAGGAAGAAAGGACAGAAAGAGGGAGGGAGAGATGAAGGAATTTGAAAAACAGCAGAAATCAATTATGGGTTAAAAAAAAAAAAAAAGCCAAACATGAAGAATCAGGCAGCAAAGCACATTATCCAGTACCCTGGGAAAGCACAATATCTAAGGTCATCTTCACTTCTGGTCATAGAGAAAATGAAAAAAACTAAAAAGTCAAAGAACTTTCTAAATATCAAGATAATCAAGGGTGAATAAATGAGAAGATAAAAGCTTTGAGAGGGATAGGAAATATTAAGGAATTTCCCTTCTGATAGGTAAAGGTATACATATGGACTTTATTACCATTGAATAATGACAGTCAAAATGTTATGAATTTTTCACAACTGGTTTTTCTAAATTTGAGGTTTCCTTTCATTTTCCCTCTGCATCATTTGCTATATGGAAGGGAGAGTTATGAGATACAGCACTGGCAACTTGCCTTTAGATTCTGTACCCACAGAAAAGAGAAAGCTATGCCTGGGGCTCAGAAAGAGGACTGCATCTCACTTAGAGGTTCTAGATTTCAAAAGAGAGCAATTTATTTAATCAAATTTTGGGTTGTTACTTTGGAAGTATGTTCTAGGAGTGCAACCAGAATTGGAAAGGACTGGTCATTTCTTTGCCAAAGGCATTCGTTCTTCCTCCTATGCGCACAGCTAGACTACAATCCCTATCCCCTTTTCATTAGACATAGTCACAAAGGTAAATCCTACCATTGAAAGCATGAGTATGGTTTAAGAACATGTGTTTGGGAGACATGTTGGCAAGGGGTAGAATGTACTGGTTAATCTTTTTTTTTAAACTGAGAGTCTTCACACTGAGCTATATCTATAGCACTTTTTTATTTTTTTACATAGGGAAAGGGTCTCTTTAAATCACTAAATTTCCTAGTCTGTGTTCCAACTTGCAATCCTCCCAAATCTGCCTTCTGGAGTACAGGAATTACAGGAATGTACTGTCACCATGCCTGGCTAATCCTCATTGTTAACTTGATCGGCTTTACAGATGCTTAGGAAAGTAGCAAAATTAACTTGTGGATGTGTCTGAGTTTGGAAGCATGACCTTGGGGACTATATATGGTCTCTGTCCTCTTCCCCTCAGGTTCTTCCCCTGTTATCTGCTTCCTGCATGCCACAAGTTAAGAAACTTTTCTCCACCATGACTTTCCACCATCAGGTTTCTGCCTTGGAGCCAGCTGACCATAGAATGAAGCCTCTGAAGCTGTGAGCTATGATATAATAAACATTTTTCTCCTTAAGTTTTTTATGTCAAATATTTGGTGCCAGCAACAGGAAAGCTGACCAATACAAAAGTTGAGTGCCATTTTGCTTGTCACTCTTGGAATAAGGAAAAAAGTGAATGTATATTGTTCACCCACTTTTGTTTCCCATCAATAAACTAAATGCAGGTGAATGTAGGACCCTGGAAGATTTACAAGATGAAATGATTCTGCATTCTACAAAGTGAACATAGGAGGGCAGTGGCCCATGGGAAACATCTCCAGGGAATGTGCAAGAAAGAAACTTGTATATCACTGATATTTTGTCAGACACAAATACTTCAAGATTCTAATTTAATCTACATTGCTTTATCCCTTCTTTGAATTTTATATAGCACTTAATCTGTGCTAACCACTGTTCTAAATATTTTACATGTACAGTTGGCTCTCTTTATTTGTGGGTTTCACTTCCATGGACTCAATCAACTATAGATTGAAAATATATACATAAATATATGTGCAAATATCCTTCTCATCATTCCCTGTGTTAATCACTTTCCCTCTTGCTGTGACAAAATACCTGACACTCACAATTTAAAGGGAGAGAGGTTTGTCTTGGCTCACAGGTTTTAGATGATTCAGTTCATGATTGGTTGGCTCCAAGACAAAAATGGCATGGTGGGAGGGCATGACAGAACACTGCTCACCCCATGCTAGCTAGGAAACCAAGAGGGACAGAGGATCTGTGGGCAAGTCACATTCCTAGTGATTCACCTCCAACCAGCCGGCAGCTCCTAACAGAATATTTATCTCTTGAAGCTATCAGTGGATGAGTCTACTGATGAATATGATATCCTCACGATCCAATCACCTTTCAGACACATGAGAGCTTTGGGGTCATTTAGATCTAAACCATAACATCCTTCCCTGGGCCCCTCAAAAGCTCATGTCTATCTCATTATGGAAAAATGTATTTAGTCCATCTTTAAGAGTTGTCAAAGTTTTAAAAGTTCCAGCATTGCTGAAATGTCCCAAGTCCAAAGTCTCTTATGAGATTCAAAGCAACTTCTTAGCTATGAGCCCTATAAAAATTTTTTTAAAAGTTAAATATTTTCATCAAACAATGACTTGGGGTCAGCATTCCCATTTCCAAATGGAGAAATAGAGAGATATAAAGGGATCAGACCAAGGGAAATCGTAAAACCCAACAGGATAAACATTAAATACTGTAGTTTCATGTCCATAAGCTGTGGCGAGTTGTGGGAGATGTGAACTCCAAAGTGTTTAGTGGACAGCCTTTCCTCTACAACATTGCTTGATGCAGACCACGTGACCCCTCCTCTGGCCTGGCTCCTCTCACTCCCTGGGGCTTGCCTCAGCACAGGATCCACTTCCTAGCACCTCCAACATCCTAGGATAATCACTGTACTTTTTGCTTCACTTTTACAGCTTCATGCACTGTCCTCTTGTGGGCAACTTTCCTGGCTTTTCTTTGAAATCTGGGCAGAAACTTCCATGACCCACAACCGTTGCATTCTGCATCCCTCAGAAATTAGCACCATGTGGATGACAGCAAGGTCTGCTTCACACTCCAGCAATACCAGTATTCCACTCCCCCTGGACCATAGCTGCAGTGGCCTTTGAATGCCTGAGTGGCTGAGTAAGGTAAAATGAATCCCACGGAACCAATTTCCTATTTGGCTTTTCTCCAACAGGGGATCTAGAGAATCTCTTCTCGAATGAAAGTTTACACTTTTGCACCTTTAACCCTATATTGGGTGGGGTTTTGCTCTCTATGGCATCAAATTTGCAAGCATTTCCTTTATAATGAAATTTCAAGATAATTTAGCTCTGTCCTTTTCTCCTGATTCTCACTACAAATCTGACTGAAAGCATCCAGCAGTGCTTCACATATGCCACATCCTGGTTTCCTTGAATTTCCTCTGCATGATTAATTAGTACATCATTTTTAATCTCAGTCTCCCTCAAAATCTTGGGCAAAATGAAGATAGATTTTCTGCCAGAGTGTAACATACATGGCCTGTAGTACAACTGCTTACAGAACTTTTCTTTCCGACTGAAATTTCATGAGCCTGGCCTTTATTGTCTGCATTTCTGTTATCATTATGCTCCTCTGAGCTCCAACCAGAATCACCCATCAAGCTCTGCTTATAAAAATCTAGGAATTCTCTAGCGTGCATCTCCAAAAATTTCCAAACTCTTCCAATTTTAAAGGCTTCTGAACTATTTGTAGAAACAACCTTCACCTCAATATCATTATTCTGTATTACTTTTTCATCATAGGAACAAAAGATTAAACACCTATAACTTAAACTAGAATAGGTTTATTTTGGCTCACAGTTTTTAGAGTATTCAATCCATGACTGGTTAGCTCCCAGGCAGAAATTGTATGGTGGATGTGTGTGGCAGAAAAATGTTGTTCACCTCAGTCAGCCAGAAAAGAAAGAAAGCACAGAAGACCTGGGGAGAAGAATACATCCTTCCAGGTCATTCCCCCAGTAATAGACCTATACTAAGTCCCTACTTCCTAATAGCATATTCACCCCCTGGACCAATGGGTGAATCTACTGATGAGAATTGTGCCCCCATGGTCTAATCACCTTCTAAATGGATGAGACTTTTGGGGGAAATTTTAGATTTAAACAATAACATCTCTAGTAACATTTACTCCGAATTTACATTATATTACATATTATAAATAATCTAGAGATAATTTAAAGTATATAGGGAAAATGAGTGGGTTACATATATGTATATATACACATATACATATATATACATATATATATATATACACACACATATATACAGTATAAGGGACTTGACCATTATAGACTTTAATATCAAAAGTGGGGTCACAGAACGAATCCCATGGACACTGAGGGATGACTTTATCAAATATTATAACATATGTATTAAACATATACATATTAAACATATACATATTAAACATAGGTATATAAAGCTCACTAATTACCATAACAAATGAAAGGTGTATATTAGAGATTAATATTTAATTCACTCTAGTAGACATGAAACAATCTTTTAACCTTCAAAATGTCAGTTTGGCTAAGGAAAACATAGAGCATGAGGGGGTCTTCAGTTAATCCTATAGACTTGTTTGAGAAGTAGCCATAATTGCATCTCTTTCACGACACTACCTTATTCATCTGTTTGTGACTCATTTCATTTTGGTAACACAATTTCTAACCACAGAAAATTGAATCCAATTTAACAAATATAGTATAAGAGAGAGTTCTCTGAATTACATTTTACCTATATAATAACACCCTCATATATTGTAAAATCATTATTAAATAAGCACTTACAGTGCACTTAATATTTCTCAAGTCTCTGCTGGAGGTATGAAGATAACTTATTCCACAGCAGCTTCATCAACTGGGCCAAGGGCCTGTGAGGTCTACAAGCTTCTCTGACAGCAGCAAATATTTCAAGTGTCTGTGCATTGGTGCAGACTGCTGAGTGCCTCCTGCTTATCTATTTCCCACTATGTGAAGTCCCTCTTGGTTCAGGGTTGATCTTATCTGGGGAGTAAGAATGGTAGATATTATGTGGTTTCTTCTCTTCTTCAGAAGGTCATGCTAGGTCTCCAAGTACCATGGCAGCTTTGCACTTTGGCACTCTCTCTCAAAAACTTCAGTGAAATAACAGTTATTTTTTCTTTGTTTTAGTCCTTTGTATTGTGGAAGGAAGCAAAGTAGGTACTTTTAGTCTTTCAAGGTATTAGATAGCATATGGAATATTACATGATACCAGATATTTTTGCTGCAAAAGGTGACATTTATTCTCTTACGAAAACATGTAGAAGAAGCCTTCAGCCTGTGAATTGTAAGAAAGAGTTTCATAATTGAGGGAGAAAATAACATTTTTTTCACAATACAAGAATATTCCTCATTACAAAATGTGTAAATGCATGACATGACAAGAAACCTGACATACAATTGTGTTTAGACTAGGATGTTGAACCAGATGACTTCCATCTTTGTTACTATATGATTATAAATAACAATAAACTTGTTAGTAGATGATTTTATCAAATAAATTTTTATTTCAAACAAGGAAAAAAGATAATTTACTAAAAACCCCTGTTCACAAAAAGCTTGAAGTTTATTGAATATACAGGCAAGTTACAAACTGTGATAACACAACTTGATGGAGCAGCACATGTACATTTTGAAAAGAACATGAGTCAGAACTATAATTCTACAAAAAAGTATTCCATAGGGGAAAAAAAGATTTTGAAGCAGAAGTGTGAAACACACAGAAATATGAATAAAAATCTACTGACTCTTACATCACTTATTTATAATTATTCATCATAATAGTGATTCAAATTTGGTCAATAAAGAGCACAACCATCTTAAAACATTGTATCTAGAGCTTTTCTAACTATTAGCACTTTCTCATTTTTTTAGATTTCATTCTTCAATTTGTCATTCATTAACATTGTCAGATTTAATACCATGTGATCACCATTATTAGTACTTCTGCTTTAATATCTTCTAACACCTACAAGTATCCCCCATTCTCTGCCTTTTTAACTTTTCCACAATTCTTCCTGTTGAATCCTTGGATTCATGTCAGAGTCCTCTTGCTTTATCACTGTCACATTCAAATGTAGCTTTGTTTTTTCTTCAGACATTCATACATTTCTGGGTCCCTGAGATTGCCTGGAAAGCATGCATTCTGACTTTCCCTCCTTCAATCCATTGCAATAACCTCTATCAGATGACTATTCCAATAGCCCCATTTTACATTGGCACATTCTTTCGAACTTTTCCATAGCATCACATTAGTAAAATCCTGACATTGTTACCTATAACTAACTAATTTATCTTGAGATTTGATTGCCTGATCTATAAAATGAGGAGAATGATTATATTTAACTCATACAATGATCATAAGGTTTAAATGCTTTAACATATAAAATACTTAAACAATTCCCGTTACACAGAAAGCACATAACCCAGCAATAAGGCAATCTGAAATCTTACTCAAGTTTTAACTTTACTTTTAATTCACATGAAATACCTGTTCTTGACAAGCATCACTTTTCTCACTGTTTTATAAACACTTCTTACAAATTCCTTTCTTTGAACTTGTGATTTGATTATATTCTGCCCCAACATTCCTTCTTTCCATTTAATCAAATCCTGTTCATTCTAAATAGAGCAACCTGAATCTCATTCACCATAAATCTTCTCTTGCCACCTTACTAAGTCTTCCCAAAATCTGAATAGATAAGATGACATTCATTTGGAGATGAGTGGGTATTGTGAGATGTGGTGATGAAGGTCTAGGTCAGAATGGAAAAGAAGAAAGTATTGTCATTCCCACACTACCACAATGTATCTAGCATAATCTCCCAGGGAAAGAAGTGACCCAAAAATATTTGGGGATTGACTGCTAATATTGTAAGTAAGGATGTTTTTATAAAGTTTAGCTTTAGAATTCATAAGGCAAAAGAGTAAAGAATGAAGCAGGTAGGTTAGAAGTCTTCCTGGAGTTTCCCAAGGAGAAAATATAGCATCCAGAAAAAAATACCTCTCCATTACCATATCTTCAAATAACTACAAGAAAAATAGGCTAAAGTTATTATTTCTTTATATTCTAAGAGTTGGCTATTCTTTTGTATGTTGTAACTGTAGATGGTCATCATTTCTGTGCATCAAATTAAAATTGATACATGTTAATCCAAATAAGTGCCCTAAAAATACAAAACACCAATTTTACATGCAAGCTTAGGCAGAATGTTATTTCACAATTATTCAGTCTTTCAATAGCTTCATTTTTAGTTGCAGGGCTCTTCCAAAAGCCTCTGTGAACAACTGCACCACACAGCTCCAGGAAATAGCATTCACAAGGACTTCTTTGGTGCCAGCACCGGTCTCCTGCTATGTGAAATTAAACAGTGCAGGAGTTTGTTTATCCAAACAGATAGTTTGAAAAGTAACCTGCTGCACTTTTTCCATTTTTTCAAAGTAGAGTAATGCCATTTTGTGAATAATAGGTAAGAGCATAGGATATGGAGTTAGACAAATCTTAGGTAAAAAGCATTACATTATTCTTGACAAAAATAGGTAGCTATGACCAAGTTACATCCCCTTCTGAGCCTTTGTTTCCTCATTAGTAAAATGAAGATAATATCACCACTTCACATAGTTTTGAAAAGGGTTAAATGCAATGAAGCCAATGCTCTGCTCATAGTAGGAGTTCAGTGTTTACTTATTCACATTTCTATTTCAGAATTATGATTGCACAGAGGAGAAAGGTTTTTCTTCTACATAATAAATTCTAGAAAGTAATTCCTCAGCTTGACTTCTAACCTTCACTGTGGAAAATCGTGCTGGCCATATTCATTGAGTGCAGTGGCTTTCAAACATTTTATTTAGCAGCAAAACCTTTCAGTTTGCGATTAAAATCTTAAGCAAACCCTAATATAGAAGGCCGCTATTCTAGAAAGGACATTGAATTCGAAGACCTGGTCCCATCCCAGCATTGCCTAGCCCGAACTTAAGAAAGTTACTTAACCCCTTTCAAGTTTTTTTTTCTTTTTTTCGCTTATCTATCTACAAATTTTAGATAATAAAAACATCCTGTCCCACTTGGTTTCAAGGTTGCTATGACACTCAGATGAGTGCATGTATATGAACTCACTTTGAAATAGTAACGTGATGTACAAATATACGCTTGCTTATCACAACACAAGCTTCTGCATTTTGGCTCACCTATTTGGTTTTTTCCCAACAGATTTACCTTCCTAATTACAAGCAGTTCCTTGCTAACAAGCAGGTTGTATTCCAAAATTTAATTTGCTAATCAGTTGTTAGGAAGTCAGCACACATTTCCTTAGATGTTATAAATGGAACAGTTCATTTCTAAAGCACTCTTTGAATGATTCTGTAGCCCAAGATGTAGCTCAAATATTATACATTTGTTATAAAAATAGTTAAAAGCATTATTGCAAAAGGTAGAATAACAAAAAAGAATAGACATTAGAACTAGTGGAGATCCTGAAGAAAATTTCTGAGTTCCACAAATTTTAGAAATTGATGCCACTTGCTTTTTAATTGTGATTTACAAACTTCAAAACCAAAATCCTCCCATTTTGTAACATTTATACTTAGCAATTACTATTGTGGTAAACTAGTGGGAGCGGGGATATGACAAATGAAACAAATGAAGGAATATGGAAAGAAAGGAGAGACAAGAGAGAAACAAATAAAAAGAGCCAGAAACTTAGGGTCACCTGGAAAAACTTAGGGAAAAAAAAGAGAAGGCTGAACAATGTAAATTTAGTTGAGGAAGGAGAAAGAAAAAAGAAGGCTGGGGAGAAGTGTATCTCTTCACTCACTTAAATATTAAGGTAAACAACAACACATCCTTTAGGGGGTTAATGTACTTGAGTCAGTCAGTCCCAAGAAAAAACTTCAGTTCTTCTGTCAAGCAACTGGATGTGGGAGTGTCTTTGTAGAGTGGATAAAGACAGAAAGAAGGAACAGGTGTACATATGGCCTTTAGTGTGGAATTAGACATTTATATCTGAGTGCTTGTGACTCTGACAGCCAATAATTTAAATAGTACTAAAATTGTTTGAGGTAACAAATTAGAATTTGATGAACAATTAGGATAAACCTGCCAAACAGAAAAATATTTACTGGGATAGTGTGCCTGGTTCACTAAAATGGAATCACTTGAGATATATCTTAAATTTAGTATGTAATTAGAAAATATTTTCCAGTCAAGGATTAAATATTTACCATAACACCTGATGTTTGTGAAAACTTGTAGGACAGTGAATAAAAAGCTGATTGCTAAAGTAAAAATGAGCTCTCTCAAATAAACTCTTCCTTAAAGGTCCTCAAAGCCTTACTCATTGTCATGTGCAATTAGATTTAATATTCAAGAGAGTGATGTTTCCTGATAACATTGCTTTCGGGTACTCTACATGTCTGGGTTCTCATGACCATTCCTTCATAAGTCAACTGCCTCTCCATCCATTTCTTTCC
Organism: Heterocephalus glaber; assembly: GCF_000247695.1. Next base: position 8,691,524 of record NW_004624732.1, on the reverse strand, counting down.
TCATCTTTTAGGGCTCATCTCCTTTTTCTCTTTTTCTCCATTCCTACTGTTCTAAACTTGGTTTTCTTTTCATTTTGCAAATCCACTGTAAATAATTTCAGCCATAATTATGATTCTAACCACCATCTACATCCTATATACTCAAATCCCTATCTAATCCATATTTCTCTCTAAGATTCCAGATTTCTACATTCAACTGAAAGACTAGTCAGAAGTTCTAAATGGAATGTACTTTTTCCTTTCATTTGCAATGGTATTGTTTTGATCATTTCAAAAACTGAAGTGCATTTTTAAAACCCAGGCAATTTTATCTTTATCTCTGTATTTGTCTCAGAAGTTAAAATGAAATAATCTATTTTAGACATGAATATTTATGTAACTTCTACTTTTTTAGTATTGAGATTTAATATGTTGAAGAATTAAAATACATTTTATTAACTTAATTTGAAACATCACAATTTTAAAAGATCCAAAATAAATTTTGGCCTTACTTTTCCTGGCTACAAAATTGACATAAGAATTTTTAAAGAGGGGAAAATTGATTAGATTTTTCTCCCATTATTTTCATTTTAAATGTTAACTTCAGATGTTCTTAATATTGAGACTTTGACAATTCTAGGAGAGTTTTCTTTTTTCTGTAGTGATTCACCATTGTTTCTTTGGCTTTCTTTCATTTCCACTAATACTGAATTTAATTGTTATTAATTATATTGGTATATTTAAGGTATACAATATAATGACATTCATCACTGGAAATTTGCACCTTTACATAATCCATCTTGGTTCATATTTTTTCCCCATACCCCTGCCCTCCCTTCAACCCCTCCTACCTTCCCTATCTAAAAAGACTGTCTCCATTTTTTCTTCTCATATTAATTCCATTCCCTTCTTTCTTTTCCTCCACCCCTCCCATTTCCCCTTCCCCTTTGTAACTTTTCTTCCTATTTCACATTATCTATTATACCTTTTAGTCCTTATTTACACTTTCAGTTTCTCACACTAGAAAAACTATTTGGTGTTTATACATTTGTCCTATTTATTTCACTTAAGAGTATTGCCTCAATGTGCAACCATTTAGCTAGAAATGTCTCTAATTTCTCATTTTTTATGGCTGAGTACTATTCCATCTTGTTTTAAAAACCCACATTTTCTTTATCCAGTCTCCAGGTGATGGGCAGTTGGGTTGTTTCCAGTACCATGCTCTTGTTATCATAGTAGCTTTGTAGTATAGTTTAGATTTGGGGTTATAATACCCCCTGCCATGACTCTGTTACCTAGAATTGCTTTTGCTATTCTGGGTCTCTTCTTTTTCCAAGTGAATTTTTGGATTTTTTTCTCAAGATTTGGGAAGTATTCTGCCGGGATTTCAAGTGGGATTGCATTTAATCTATATAGCATTTTTGGAAGTATGGTCATTTTTCACTATGTTGATCCTTCCTACCCAGGAGCAGGTGATGTCTTTCCATTTTCTGATATTATCTTCAATTTCTCTTTTCAGAGTGCTATAGTTTTCAGAGAAGAGGTTTTTGATTTCTTTTGTTAGGTTGAATACTAAGTATTTCAATTTTTGGATGATACTGTAAAAGGAATTATTTGCCCTAGTTCTCTCTCAGTGAGTCTGTTGTTAGTGCACAGAAAAGCTATTGATTTTTTTCTGTTTACTTTGTATCCAGCTACTTCACTGAATTTTGTTATTAAGTCTAGAAGACTTTTGCAGGAGTTCTTGGGGTCTCCTATATGGAGTATCATGTCATCTGCAAATTGACAATTTGACTTCCTCATATCCTATCTTTATTCCTTTTATTTCTTTCTCTTGTCTAATTGCCGTGGCTAAGGTTTCCAGAACTATATTGAACAGAGTGGTGATAGTGGGCATCCTTGTCTTGTTCCTGATTTTAGTGTGAAGGACTTCAGTTTTGACCATTTAGTATGATATTGGCTGTTGGTTTTTCATAGATGGCTTTTATCACACTGAGGTAGAAACCATCTACTCCAATTTTTTTTGGGGGGGGGGTTACCATTAATGTGTGTTGGATTTTTTCAAATGCTTTTTCTGCATCTATTGAGATGATCATATGGTTTTTGTCCTTGGCTCTATTGATATAGTGAATTACATTGATTGATTTGTGTATGCTGAACCATCCCTGCATCCCTGGGATGAATCCCACTTGATCAGGGTGTATGATCTTCTTGATGATCTTCTGCATTCTATTTGCCAGTATCTTATTAAGGATGTTTGCATCTATGTTCATCAGTGAGATTGGCCTATGGTTCTCTTTTTTGGTTGAGTCTTTCTCTGCTTTGGGGATCAAGGTGATGCTTGGTTCCAGGAATGAATTCTGGAGTATTGCTTTCCTTTCAATTTCATTGAAGAGTTTAAACAGTAGTGGCAGTAGTTCCTCTCTAAATGTCTTGTAGAATTCATCAGTGAAGCCATCAGGGCCCAGGCTTTTCCTAGTTGATAAGTTTTTAATTACATTTTCAATTTCATTAATGGATATTGGGTCATTTAGAATTTTTAGGTTATCTTCATTCAACTCTGGTAATTCACACGTATCTAGGAATCTGTCCATTTCTTCTGTATTTTCCATCTTATTAGCATATAGGTTCTCAAAGTAGGTATTGATGATCTGGATTTCTGCTGGGTCTGTTGTGTTTTCACCCTTTTCATTCCCAATTGCACGGATTTGGGCCTTTTCTTTCCTTTCTCTGATAAGGTTGGCTAAGGATTTGTCAATTTTGTTTATTCTGTCGAAGAACCAACTGTTGGCTTCATTGACTTTTTTTGTATCATTGTTTGTCTCCATTGCATTGATTTCTGCTCTGATGTTTATAATTTCTTCCCCTGTATGAGCGTTGGGTTTGCCCTGCTCTTCTTGTTTGTTTGGGGTTTTTTGGTACCAGGGATTGAACTCAGGTCCATGCGCTTGCAAGGCAGGCGGAGGCACCACTGAGCTAAATCCCCGGCCCTGCTCTTCTTTTTCTAGAAGCTTGAGGTTCAGCATCAGGTTGTCTAATTGAGCTCGCTCTGTTTTCCTTATGTGAGTATTCACTGCTATGAATTTCCCTGGTAAGACTGCTTTTATTGTGTCCCATAGATTCTGATATGTTGTATTGGCATTGTCATTTAGTTGTGGGAACTATCTGATTTTTTCTTTAATTTCCTCTGTGCCCTATTGGGTATTGAGAAGAGTGTTGTGCAGTTTCCATGTGTTTATGAAGTTTTTATGGTTTCTTTTGCTATTGATCTCCAATTTCATTGCACTAAGTTCTGACAATATACAGGGGATAACTTCAATTCCTTTGAACTTACTTAAACATGTTCTATGAGCAAGTAGGTGTCTGTTTTAGAGAACAACCCATGTGCAACTGAAAAGAATGTATATTCTGATTTTGTGGGCTGGAACAATCTGTAAACATCTGTTAAGTTCATTTGTTCAAGAGTTGGATAGAATTCTAGTATTTTGTTGTTTATTTTTTGTCTAGTTGATCTATCTATTTGTGCGAGTGAGGTATTCAGGTCCCCCACTACTATTATATTAGTGCTTACATGATTTTTCATATCCATTAGTATTCATTTTATATAGCTGGGCACAATAGTGTTTGGTGCATATATTTTAATGATTGCCATCTCTTCCTCTTGGATTGTTCCCTTTACAAGGATGAAGTGTCCTTCTTTGTCTCCTTTATCAGTGTTGGCTTGAAATCCACTTGATCTGCAAAGAGGATAGCTACTCCTGCTTTTTTCCAGTTCCTGTCACATGGAGTATTGTTTTCTACCCTTTAATTTTCAGTCTATGAGTTTCTTTTTGAATTAAGTGTGTTTCTTGTATGCAGCATATTGTTGGATCTTGCTTCTTGACTCATTATGCCAGTCTATTTCTTTTGATTGATGAACTGAGACCATTAACATTGATGGTTATAACCGATACATATTGACTTTTCATTTTCATGACTTTTTCTTTTTGTTGGATTCTCCCCCTTTGCATTTAATTTCTTGTGGTGCCCAGTGGATTCATTCTGCTGGGCTTCCTGGGGTTATGATCCTTGTCTTTTCCTAGGATATTGTCTAAAATTTTTTGGAGTGCTGGTTTGATATTCATGAAGTTCCTAAGATGTTCTTTTCCATGAAAGTATCTTATTTCTCCTTCAATTTTGAAAAATAGTTTTGCAGGATACATGAATCTGGGTTGGAGGCTGTTTTACTTTTGGGCTTGAAATATGTCACTCCAAGCTCTTCTTGCCTTGAGGGTTTATTTTGAGAAGTCTGCTGTGATCCTGATGGGCTTTCCTTGACGTTTGATTTGTTTCTTTTCTCCAACTGCTTGTAGAACTTTGTTCTTCAGTTGGGTTTCTGGAATTTTAACTATTATATTCCTATGTTTAGATTTTTTTTTGATTAAGGCTACTTGGAGTCCTTTATGCCTCACTTATCTCTATGTCAGATTCTTTCCCTCTATTTGGGAGGTTTTCTGTCATTACTTTTGTGAACAGTTTTTTATGTCACCTGCACTCTCTCCTGTGTCTTCCTTGACTCCAGTCACTCTGATGTTGTTGTTCTTTGCATTGTCTAGCAGCTGCTGCATTTATTTCTCATGGTCTTTTACTATTTTAAAGACATTTTTCTTTTCCTGGTCACCAATTGCAATCCTATCTTCTATATCTGATATTCTATGCTCACATTGACTCATTCTGCTGCATAAACTTTCAATGGAGTTTTTAATCTCCTGAAAATCTGTTTGCATCTGTTTCATGGATTCCATTTGTTTCCTATGTTGGGATTCCATCATCTCCCTCTGCTCCTCTATTTTTTATCTATGTCCTCCCTAGATTTATTAATCATGTCTTGCACTATGGGCACAATCTCTGCTGTTATCTGTGACATTATTTCTGATTTCATTTTTTCCAGGTCCTCTTTCATTGCCAGTTCAGGGAGTCCAGGTAGTTGAGTATCAGATTGTTCCATCTTGTTGCCCTTTGGGGTTCCCTTAGGTGATCTGGAAGTCTTGTTTTGGGACTTATTTACATGTCTTCTCATTTCACCAGATGCAGCCTGCTGTGTCTTTGTTGATGTGACTTTTTGCTCAACCAGTAGTCTTGAATTCTCAGCAAGCCACTGAGCAGCCTTTACTCTGCTGCTCACCAGTACATAATTCCTGGTTTCAGAGTGGTGGCAGCTTAGGAACTTTCTGAAGAGAAGGGGGAGTATCAACAATTAGTACAGCACACTTCTTCTGAAATAAAGAAAATCCTGAAAAAATGGACAGAGCTACAAACCTTTGTAGAGAAGACCCATCCAGACAGAGAAAAAGCCAACCATTGCATTCACTAGCTTAATGACAATATCATGGCATTTCATACTACAGAACAGTGTTAAAGAAAATACGAAAACAGACAACTTACACCATTTTTTAGTTTTGAAAATGTTGAGACCTAGCAGAAGCAGGTCCTAGTGGGCTACAGACTCTCCAAAGGAGTGAAAGGACCCCAGAGAGCTAAATTCCTGATATTCTTATGGAAGCGAACTCTCTTTCCAAACAATAACCACTTTCCATTTCATCCTCCCTTCCTGCAAGCCAAAGAAGTCAACTTGAATGGTGAGTTCAATATGAAATTGTTGTTTCTGGTAAACTAGGCACATTGTATAACTTTTTGGTGGATACAGTAAGAAAATGATTGGTGTTACTGGTAAATTATACAATGCTTTTTTCTTATGAAAAGGTTACTTAAGGGGTGTTTTGACAGGTCTGGAATACATTATGGGTATTTACAAGATTTCTTATGGGGAAAATAGTCTTGACTTACAACCACTTGAGTTAAAACCAGCCCTCATGAATGAATTGAATTTGTAAGTCAAGGATTCACTGTAAAGGGAATCTGTCAAAAGTGAAAGTTAGCAATATTGTGGAGGTCATTATTAGAAGGAGAAATATTAGTAGAGTCAAATTTCAAGTTTCTTCATTTCCTATAATACTCTGAACATCGTGTATTACCCATTTGATCATACTGCGAAAGAATACCCAAGGTGTGCTTCCTGGAAATATATATGCTTTCTTCTTAATACTTATAATGTAAGCTTCAGGACAATTCAAATTTGGATTCATGTGTAAGATTAAACTTTTTGCAGTAAACTAACTTAGTGGTTTGTAACTTGTGCACATGATGTGATGGCCCTACTTAAGATTTTTTTATTCATTAAGTTTATTGGTACACTTTAGGTATACATTATAATCACATTCATTGTGAATTTGTACCTGTACATGATATATCTTGTTTCTTGTTTTTTACCCATTCTCCTTCCCTCCCTTTCACCCCTCCACCCCTCCCTATTTACAAATTTTTTTCCCATTTTTTCTTTTTCTCACGTAAAGAATGATAAAGTAGAGACATTGATAGCTAAATTCATGCACATTGAGCCCATACTCTTAAGTGAAATAAATAGGACACACATACGTAAATACTGAATTGTTTCTCTGGTGTGAGGAACTGAGAGTAAATGAGGACCAAAATGTATAATAGATAATGTGAAATAGGAAAAAAAGGATTCAAAGGGGAAGGGAAGGTGGGGGGGGAGAAAGAAAGGCCCTTTGTAAATTTTGTGGAAAGACAGTCTATAGATGCCTATAGGTTACAAGAAAGTAATAGAAGAAACATGAAAACAAATGGGTTATGAAATCAGACAGAAGTGTTTACATCCTAGAATTGGTTTTATTACTTGCTGTGTTGAAGATCTTGGATAAAATATCTGATTGTCCTAAGCCTCCATTCCCTCAAATATGGATAAATGTTAATATATTTTACAAAGTTATTTGAGAATAACTTTTGATATATGTAAAAAAGCAGGGTGTTCTGATGTATTGTCTGAATCTTAATAGATCTTCCCCTGAAATTAAAAAAAATCCTTTTTGAGGTTATTGATTAGATTCTTCTTGCAGTATTTTCCATGATTCCAAGAAGATTAGGTTTACAATGGTTTTGAGAATTCTGACCTGGAACAGTTTTCTTCTGATACATCCTGGCTGGTAACCAAACCTCTTCCTCTTTCTTTACCCTCGTCCACTGCTTCTTTCTCTCACTCTTGGTTCCATCAAATGAAATAACTGCTGCTGTGTAGAAGTTTTGTGCCCTTCCAAAAAGAGCCTAGGAATTGCCTAGTTCATTTTATTTCTCTGTAAACATTTCTTTCAAATTCACAAGTTCTGGAAGGTCAGTTGTGCTCATTTAGAGCAACTTAGATGCCTCTCCTCCAGGCTTCCATCTACCTCATATACCTATTATTGTTCTTTCTGATACTTACAGTAAACTAAAACTCAAATAATAGCTCTTATATTCATTTTTATTTCCATCTCTAAAGCATAGCTTAGTGCTGAGCAAACAGTGGGTGCTCAACAAATGATTCTTGAAAAAATTGAGTGAAAACATAAAACATTATTTCACCAAAACCACAAAATATGTTCAGTATGAAGCAAAATTTTAATGTACATATCTAGAAGAAGAGCATGAGTTATAGTCTAACATATTATTCAGAATCAATTTGTTGCTGGGGATGCAAAAAATAGGTTTCCCTCAGGATAGTGGAGCTTCTAGGTTAGTGAGTGGTGATGAGTTAGGAAGACAGTAGAAACATTGAAAACATGTGATCTCTCAGATTTTGCCTTAGTACCAATAACTAAAATACTGTATGGATGATGAGATTTCTTCTTGTTCCTCATAAGGGCTTCATTTCCAGATAACCATGTAAAAGCATATAGTGATGCTTGAATGGGATTGGCATGTCAGATAATTGCCCATGAATATAAACATGAATCAAAAGATTAAGGTCAACTTTTGCAGTTTGAGTACTTGCAGCAGGGCTGTATATACAGATGTTCATTGCTTTATGTGTGCTTGTATGTTTCTAAACTTCCAAAAACTAAAATAGTTCTCCCATGGAGACAGATAATTCAGTTATAAGGCCAAATATTACATCCATTATTGAGAAGGACTGCTTTTCTCCTATAGGCCTGGAGTCATTCAAACATCACATTCATTAACAATGGTCTTGACTAATGTAATCATGCCAGGGAGGATTTTTATTTTCTTAACTGCACTGACCCTGCAATGCAGCAAATCACCTCAGGTCCTGGGAGGGGACACAATGACTTTCAGGAGCAGTTTCCACATGTTCAACAATTAGCAAGTAATATGGACCCCATGGGACATGATTCCAAGGCAAAAAATGGAGCAGGATTTGCACTTCCTGGATTTCCCCTTAATTTTTGAAAGGCTAGGTATTAATTACCTAAGGGTTCTCTGGGTAATATCTTAGACAGTTCATCTATACTTTCTTTTTCTTGTGTACTTGTCAGGGGATGAAAAGGAGCAAAGACCTCATCTTCTTTAAAAAAAAAAAAAAAAAAAAAAAAAAAGCAATGCCAAAGCCTTCTTGTGTAGTTTCAAAACTTTTTTCAGTCAATAATTTGTCAGCACACAGGGTCTTTCTTTTTCTTTAATCACAGGCTTGACTCAAAAAAAGAGAAGATAATGTTCAGGCTCTCTATGTGAATATTCACTGCCAGATAATTCAATTATTGCAGAAAATTATTTTAAACATTAAGATGCACAAAGTTCAGTTTTTCTCTGTTTCTGCTACTATCACTAAGCTATTGATAAGATGTCTAAATTTATTGCAGAATAATTCTGCAGGAAAAGAGATAAAAGGTTCCTGAATAAAATATGAGGCGAGAGCTGTAAATTGTAGCAATGCATATCATTTCATTCAAATGTAGGAAGCAATTACCATCTGCTATACTCATCAGTTCCCTCCTTTATGACTTAATTATATGTTTAATGCTATCAGATCAAGGAAAGGGCACAATAGATGAATGAGTGAGAGAAATAGAAAAGATTCTGCAACAAGACAAAAGGCAGCTGAAAAGTAACCTAAGAAGAGAATTGATTTCATTTGTTGGGAGAGAAGTTAATTTAAATAGTATATTCTATCATCTCCAGTGGTGCACTGAGATAATATAAATCATGTGTTTGTGAATTTGCTTCATACAATTTTAACAAAAGCATTCAAGTTTCTGAAAACCTAAGGTCTGCAGGTTTTGATTTATTTATGAAATGGGTAACATTTACAAAGAAAGAGCAATGACTGACAACTAAACCATTTAAATTATTATTAACAGCACTTGCTATACAAGTAGTAGATGGCAGAAGAAAGGCTGACAAGATCTCCTAGTTCTTTGCTATCAGGCTCCAAATATCAACAAAGAGTATTTGCCAGGCTCTGTGAAAGAGCCTTGATGTCCCTGGTGAAGCCATCTCCATGCCTTGACACATTTTTTTTTCAGAAATTAATCAAGCAAGATGAATCACCGTTCAGGACAAGACTCACACATGGTTAAATGAGTTAGATGTCGATGTTCATCTTTCCCCAGGTATTTTTAACTTTTAAAAAGTATATTTAGCACACTGGAGCAAGTGAAGCATTGGTATCTGGAGAGTTCAATTTTCTTGAGTTGCAAAGAACCCCAAGTTAAACTTCTTAAACATGTCCTTGAGTTCTTGGCTCAGGGGTCTGAAGTCTGGCATTGGGATTTGATCCAGGAAGTTTCTTTTCATATAAAATTGCAAGTTTACCACACCTCATGTGAGCAAGATACTTCTACTCATTGAAAATCTATTGATATAATTTCAGTCCCTTAATCTTGAATTATTGCTTTTAAGGAAAGTTTGCCTTAATATAATTTTTCTTTCTCCAGCCTTGTGCTTTTGGGGCATGGTTGCTCTATATGTCTCAAACAGAATTGAGCTTGATTCACAGAGACTCAGAATGACCCTTAGTGAGCTTCCCACCTCGATACATGCCACTATTAGGGTTTGCAATTACTCGTGTATGAAACCTCATTCAAGACAAGCTTTATGGGATGACTTTTACATTATTTCACACATATGTAGAAAAATATCATGGTTGTGAAAAAATTACTTTTTATATACTCCCTGAATTTTCTTATTATAAATTATGTATGATCAGAAACACCACATGGTTTCAGTGGGCATGTACAATGCATGTTTAACGGTTTCACTTTGTCATTTAATGTCAGCTTATTCTATTATTGATGATATAACAATCACATGATATAAATAATCTTTAAATAACTCATCAACCTTCCTTCAGCACTTTGTTACTGGTTTAGGTGTCCTAAAGTGAAGCTGACTGAAACTTGAAGCTCTCTTTATGATTCATATGGAGTGAAAATTCATATAGTGTGAGGGAAATAGATTGTCTAATAATCAAAAATATAATTTTGTGTTTTTCCTTCTTGTTACTAACATGTTTTCTACCCAAGTAAGAATGTCTCATTTTGCAAATACAAATGTTTCCCTCTTTAGTTTGGTTGCTAAAAAGTAATCAGGTGGAATTTTACTCTTGTTTTCTTATTGTCTTTTGTATATCTACATAGATATACAGTCACCTTAGCAAACATCATATCATCATAGTTCTGAAATCTCTAACAAGATGCAAAATCATTTAATTATTTAAAACAGACATGTATCATTTTGTGAAAAATGTAAGTCCTACACCATACTTTGGAGCTATTTGGAGGTTAAGCCAAAAGAATCAATGTGTCTTTGATATTACTTGTACATGTCTTATATTCCATATGTCTTCAACCTCAGACAATTTATGTTTTCATGGTAATGAGAAAGGTTTCATTCTAATCTCTCTAGCAATCAATGTGATATGGTCTGAAACATGCAGTGCTTACCTGAGAAGTTGGCCTCTAACCTGGTTTTCCACCAAAGAAGCACATGCAGTGCAAGGTGCAACTACGACTAAAGAAAGCTCCCATGGAGAGCATTACCTTGCCACCACACTTTGTAAAGTCTTTATCATAGATATAGTTGTCATACAATGTATATGTGCTATATATACACTTAAGTAATTACATGTATATATGTAGTGTGTATATATAATCTACATTGTATGAGTATACATAGTGTATATACACAAACCAAATATATATAAATGTATATAAGTAATGTTCATATAGAGTATGGTATGTGTGTACCTAGTATAAATGTGTTACATATAGTAAGAAAATATATAGTAGTAACATATACTATATATATAATACATGTTTATATAGTAAGAAGATAAATGCTTTCTGCACTATTATAACGACCTGGTAACCAAGCATGGTGGTGCATACCTATAATCCCAGCACTCTGGAAGGCTGAAGGAAGAGAATCTCAAGCTCAAGGCCAGCTTGGGCAACTTTGCAACTTAGTGGGACCCAACCTAAAATAGAAAATAAAAGGCCTGGGAATTTGCCTCAGTGCTAAGGTCCTGGTTTCAGTCTCTAAGACTGCAAAAGAAAAGGAAAAAAAAGACCTAGTAATTCACTATTAGTATTATTTTCAATTTACAAACCATAGCTATGTATTTATGGTATACAATGTTAGGCTTTGATATGTATATATAAATTAGAATCAGTAAGTCAAGTTAAATTACATTATCTAGCAATTTATTTACCTATAATTTTCATGGCATCACCTAACTACCTATGCACATAGTATGAAAAATAGGGACTTAAAACCTTCAAGTCAGCTTCTTATGTATAGGACTACAGGAACCCAATGATTCTTTTATTTGTTCCGTTTTGACAATGAGCACATTTTGAAAAGGAAGTACCTTACTTCTAATATTTCCCTAAGGAAAGCAAAACTTACTAACCTAACCCTAATTGAATTAATATTGCATAAATTAAATCTTGACTTTTTTATTTCTCCTGAAGTGGTAAAGATATTAACTGAGGTGCAAAACCTTTGTAGTATGAGTTAGGATTCTTGAATGTTCAAAATATTAACACAAGCATTATATGCTCCTAGTCAAAATCCAAATGAAATCAATTATAAAATAACATATTTTTAATAATTATTAATACATATTAATGAAACCATATATCTTATATAAGGACAGCTTATTTACACATGTCTCAAATTATGACAAGGTAGGCACCAAAATAAAAACGTATGCCAAAATGTAAAGCATCTTTCTCCCAGTCTACACTTACAATAGTTAGTATAATTAAGAGGACAGAGAGAAAAGCTAGAGTAAATGTAAAGCAGTTTTCTCCTAAAACCCTAGTGTTTCTTATTAAATTAAATATTATCTTACCCAATATTGGGCACCTCTCATTCCTAAACCCTATAACCTTTCATGGTATGCTCTGGGCAATTCATACTGTAGGCCGTATAAACCACTTTCAAAGGATCTTGGATTTTGTCTGGTCCCAAGGGAAAAGTCATTTACCCTTTATTGTAATATATCCTTTCTCTTTAGCAAAAAATAAAAAATAATGATTTGTATCTACATTAGCACCTTCCTTAAAAGATGTAACAATAGTACGCTTGGGCTTATCCTAGGTCCTTGTACTCTCAGATTAGGTCTTTGTACCTTGTATATGGACCATACAAAATGAGATAAAAAATTTAATGGGGATACCAAAAATTAAAATAGCAAACTTAGCTATAAGTCAAAAACTGTTCCCTTTTTCCTCTAGGGTGAAGAAGTTCCAAATATATGAGAAAATATCTTACAGTTATTGACATAAAGAACACCACATAAACCTATCTATGTGCAATATACAAACTTGACTACATTTATTACTACTCTGGAGTTGTTTTCCATTTCAAAAGGAAAAAACCTACAGATCAGAAAATTTTAAAACTTGGAAAAAGAAAAGAAAAACAATAAATCTGATTGCACAGAACTCCCTTAATTCCAACCTATAACGAGCATTATTCCTATTCACTCATTCCTCAAAATAATAAGCACTGAGTTCTATACATGTATCACACCAGATGCTGTGCTTTAACCAAGAGAAAAAAGATGGTTTTAAGTCCCTTCCTCCAAGAACCAGCAGCTTGGTTAGGAAGATAAACTGCACAGAAAGTAATTCCGAAACAGTATCCCAATTGGTCCTAATCATTCTGTGAATAATTTCTATTTGAATTAGGTTTCAGGAGCAAAAGGATTACACATGAGTTTATAGAATCTCAGTTCTTGTATTAATTACACTAGTAGATTATGTGAGTTACAGGGGAGGGAGGGAATAGGAAGCAAAAAGAATTAAGATGTCTTATGTTCATGTACTAAGTCCCCACAATGAATGTAATCATTATGTACAGCAAACATGTACTAAAAAAATAAAAAAGGAAGTTTGACCAGGTGCTTGCTTCAGTTCCAAGTTTACACAATCTTAGTTCCAGGGAGTTTCCCTGTTAGATCTCTTCCATAAATGTTGAGGACCCTATAAAGACTATATACCCATAGACTATGTATCCATTAACAGGCTCTCTGTCAAAGGAAATCATTTATATGTCTCTTTTTCATTCCCTATCTCCTACTGATTACCCCCATTTGTTTCTTCCTTTACTTAAAAAAAAAGTCCCTTTACAACTATTAGGCAGTCATCAATATACCCAAGAGACAAGTAAGAAATATTTTTTTCTAGAAAAATTTTTTTCTAGAAAAATATGGCAAAATTGCCCTTTATTCCCCCCCCCAAAAAAAATCTCCATGCTCTGAAGGAAAATCCTGGCTTCCATAACATATTTTCACTGGATGAAACTGCTCTGCCATTAAGAAAGGGTGACTTTGTGTGTAAGTGGTAGCTGTAGGTATAATTCTTTAGCTAGGAGAACTACCAGTTCTGGGTTCCTGGGGAGAAAGTAGGAACAAACCAGGGCTTCTTAGTTTACACTCACTATAGGAGTGTAAGTTTCTACCATAAACTGTGTATTCTAAAGGAGGGTTAGTGTCCCAGCTGAGGGAGAGTGGAAACACAAAACAGTGTCAATTCGGCAGACATCTCTAAATTTGCTTCACACTATCTGTGTTTGTCTGTCATTTCCTGAACCCCCGGATCAATGAACTTTCTAGCTGATAGGTTGTAGGTATCAACACAGATTCACCAGAGAACAAAGGCAAAGTTTTACACAGTGGCTTGTATGAAAAGATTTGATTATTTCAGTTTGTTGCCTATTAGTCAACTTTCACTAGAATCTCTTTACTATCTCAAACCAAAAATTTGTTTTCTTTTTAGGTAAATCTTATAAAAATGTTGTTTCTTTGGTGAGAATAAGGAATAATTTCAAGAAAAAAGCATAGAATAACTTACATAAGTGTCTAAAAGTAATTAGGTATATGATAAAGATCTTAAACCTCTTGTCCACGTAAAGTTGATAAGGAAGAAAGGAAAACTGATTGTAGTGATCTTCCTGTAACTAAAGAAGGAGAGGATGCTCTGCTATGTTTAGTCCACAAACAGAGATAAGTGGAAAAGTGAAAATGGTTTCTGCTCCACATCAACCCCATTGAATGACATCTAAGCTAGTCTCTCTCCTCCAGCCCTGGTACTGCGTATTCAACCCAGGCCCTTTTCACTAGGCTGTATCCCAGCTATATCCCACTGAATTGCCCAGGATGCACTCAAAACTGATCCTCCTGTCCTAGTCTCTCAGAGTGCTGGGATAACTGGCCTGTGACACCTTGCCTGGTGGACATCTAAGCTATTCTTATAAGTGAAGACAGGAAAGTTTTTTCATGAAGGACCAGGACCTGAGGCACTTTGAGCAACCATAATATTGCTGCTGAGCCCAGGACAAACATCATGAAGTATAAGACATACATATTCTTCTTACTGCATCGAAGAACAAATAGAATTCTACAAAGAGAAAATTCTAGTATCACAGTACCAACAGCTAGCAGGTCAAGGAAAAAGACCTCAGTATCAAACAAAAGTATTAGTGCCCTCAGGATATTTCTAAGACATGGCAGATCCATGGCAGCTATGGATCAAGAGGTATACATTGTATGTCTGGCTGGAACTGGTGGTCATATTTAGCATTGCAACTGTTGAACTAAGGGCTAAAATATGTTTATGAACAATAGAGTTTATAAGAAAAGGTGGAGGTAAGGACTGCATAGTGCTGGGAGCTTAATAATACACTAGAAGAAAACAAACGTGGTGCGATTTGGCTTACACAGGACACTGTTGTCAAAAACAAAAGTATAACTCCTATAATACCAAACTTTGCCTCAATTCAACCAATTATTTATTCAGCAATTATGTCTCAAGAACAGACTGTGTTAGCTTTGAGATATGCTGTGATAAATAAAACAGCTCTTACGCTTTTGAAAATTTAACCTAATCAAGCACACAGATAATGAACAAGCAAACAAATTGGTTAATATGGTATATGATTACATAATAGATGCTGTGAAGGAAAATGGGAAGCTAGAAAAGAGAAGAAAGGGTAACAATATATATTTTATTTAGTTAAAAAGAGGGCCATTCTGAGGAGCTGATATTTAAGGGAGAGTTGAAGGACACAGAAAGGCAAAGTCAAAGACACAATAGTAAGAAAAGAGTTAGTGCACCTGAGAATTAAAGACAGTATAGATGGATAGTAGCACCACATTTTGTCCAAATGGACTCTACCTGGAAGAGACATAGCTTCAGGTCTTGGTGTCTTTCTTAATTTCTTCTAGTGTCACAAAATGGGAAGATGCAATCAGGGAAAAGAAAATGATTGACAATATGTTAGAAGTATTTGATAGACCCATTTTCAATTTCCCATTAAAAATTTGTACTAAAAACAAGAGACAGGAAAAGAGTTCATAGCATGAGCTAGGAGTTGGCATAGGGATAGAATAAAAGTGAAAACATGGTGTGTCAAGATGAAACCAAAGATATTATTTTTCTCTTAAATATAATTAGAGATGTACTGATTTAAATGTGTATAAGATAACGATATAATTGGTAGAATTTAAAACAGAAGTTCTCTCTTTTAAATCCTTTCAAAAGACAAAAGCAAACAAAATATGGTCCATAGAAAATGGCAAAGAAGCATAGAAAATTGAAGCTATAAAACAAGATGACAGAAGTAAGACCAAACATATCAGTTATGACAATGTATGTAAATGTGTTGAACTTCCCAATTAAAAGGCAACGACTCTTAGATTGGAGTAGAAAACAACATTCAACAATATGCTGTTTACAAGAGGCAAGCTTAAAACAAGATGACTTGGAAAAGTTATAAATAAAGGATAGGCAAAGACATATTCATAAAATGAAAACAAAAAGACAAGGGAAGTAGCATTCATATCAGCCAAGGTAGAATTCAAGATAAAAACTGTTAACAATGCAAAGAGAATTACATTGTTTTTATAAAAGCAACATTTAAATGAAGTTACATTCATTATCATATGTGTGTTTCAAGTAGCAAAGAATCAAAATATGTGACAATAACCCATGTAAATAATTGTTAAGGAAATCATAATTATAGTACAAGATCTTGATGCATCCCATTAATTCATGCCAAGTCAATTCAATAAAAATTAATAAAGATTTAGAGAACTTGAAATATATTAAATTATCACCTTCAAGGCATAAAATACACAAAGACTTTTTTTTCTAAGTGGCAGTACTCCAGGGCATGAAGAGAACGATAATGAATTCTCCAAAGCAGATTTTTTTCCAGAATATACTTCCAAAATACAATGTAAAATTACAAAATATGAGATAAAGTCTAAACAATGTATTCCAGAAAGATAAAGAGTTTGAAACCTAGCCTTAAATTAATATTGTTTTAAAAGGAACACAAATTAGTAACATTGCCTAAAAATAGCAAAATTTAAACTAAAAGCACTCTGATTATTCAATGTGACAGCAAATCTTCCAAGTGTACTATGTGCATTAGATTTTTTTGATTTCCACAACAAACATAGGAAGTACGAGGAAGAAACAGGAGGTGGTCATCAGGAAATGAGACCCTTCCCAAAAAAAGACTTCCAACCAAAGGAAACAGACTGAACCAAAGAGCATGGACTAGCAAATGAAAGATACACTTAGGAAGAGCAAGGAGTTCAAGTTACTTTCACACTCTGGATGAGTATATATAGAAATGAATCTATAGCTTGCAGTCAGACCACAGAGTTTGATTTTATTCTCAGGAAATGGTAAGTCATTGCAGATTTGTGAACAAGAAAACTGTATTACCATAATTATGTTTGAGGAAAAATATACTGGTGTAAATTCATTGAAAAGATGCTAAAGAAATAACTAACTGAAGAAGTAAAAAAGGAATTGTGGGGATGGGATCAGTATAAGAAAAGATTGAAAAAAGACATAGATGCAAGAAATATTGATAAAAGAGAACTATAAGATTTTGATACACCAAAAGAATCAATTAGTAGAGAAAAGAAACAACCTACAGAATGGGAAAATGCTTTTGCCAGCTGTTCCTCAGACAGAGGACTAATATGTAGAATACTGCATATAAAGAACTCAAAAAAAATTAGACCATCTGAAACAAAAGACCCAATCAAGAAATGAGCAAGTAAAATGGATGCTTCTCAGAAGAAGAAATGCAATGGCCAACAAATACATGAAAAAATGTTCATCTCTGGCCACTAGAGAAATGCAAATTAAAACAATGTTATGATTCCATCTTACACCAGAAAGAATGGCAATCATCTATCAAAAAATAAATACTAGTGAGGCTGTGATGAAAAAGGAACCCTCCTTTTTTGTGAGAATATAAACTAAGTACAAGCATTATTTTTTTCCGTATATCAAAAATTAACCTCAACCCTTTATTTCCATACATGAAAATAACTTGAAGGGATATATGAACATAAATATGAAAGCCTAAAAGTATAAATCTTTAAGGAGAAATTATAGGGAAAGTATTTATGAGTTTAGGGTAGGCAAGAACTACCTAGGATACAAAAAACATGATGTATAAAAGAAAAAAATTGATAAATGAGATTCCATCAAAATTTAGAACTTTAAATGACATCATTAAAATGAAAAGTAGTCCTTCAACTGACCATATTTACAATGCATATAACCTATGACCAGAATATATAAAGAACCCTAACAGCTCATTAATAGACAACCCAATTAAAAAGTAGACATAAGAAGATGATAAATAGCCAGTACAGCACAAGGAAAGGTGTGCAACTCTAGAATCAGAAAAATACTAATCAGTACAATAACAAGATTGAATTATACACTCATTAGGGAGATGAAGTTAAAAGTTTTAAAAGCCTTGTCATGACTTTTTCTTTTTGTTGGATTCTCCCCCCTTGCATTTAATTTGTCACACCCAGTGGATTCATTCTGCTGGGTTTCCTGGGGTTGTGATCCTCACTGTCTTTTCCTAGGGTATTGACTAAAATTTTTTGGAGTGCCGGTTTGGTATTCATGAAGTTCCTGAGGTGCTCTTTATCATGAAAGTATCTTATTTCTCCATCCATTTTGAAAGATAGTTTTGCAGGGTACATCAATCTGGGTTGGAGGCTGTTTTCCTTTAGGGCTTGAAATACATCACTCCAAGCTCTACTTGTCTTGAGGGTTTGCATTGAGAAGTCTGCTCTGATTCTGATGAGCTTTCCTTTGTATGTGATTTGTTTCTTTTTTCTCGCTGCTTGTAGAATTTTGTTCTTCTGTTGGATTTCCGGAATCCTATTATATGCCTATGTGTAGAATTTTTTAGATCGTGGCTAGCTGGAGTCCTATATGCCTCACTTATCTGTATGTCAAGTTCTTTTCCCCTACTTGGGAAGTTTTCTGCCATCACTTCCATGAACAGTTTTTTTATGTCATCTGTACTCTCTCCTCTTTCTTCATTGACTCCAATCAGTCTTAGGTTAGTCTTCTTTGCATCATCTAGAAGCTGCTGGATTGATTTCTCATGTTCCCTTACAATTTTAAAGCAATTTTTCTTTTCCTGGTCACTAATTGCAATCTTTTCTTCTATATCTGAAATTCTATCCTCACATTGGTTCATTCTGCTGTGCAGACTTTTGATGGAGTTTTTAATCTCCTGGAAATCTGTTTGCATCTCTTTTATGGATTCCATTTGTTTCCTATGTTGGGATTTCATCATGTTCCTCAGATCCTCTATTTTTTTTTTATCTCTGTCCACTCTACATTTAGTAATCATGTCTTACACCATGAACACAATCTTTGCTGTTATCTGAGTAATTATTTCTGATTTCATTTTTCCCAGATCCTCTTTTGTTGCCAGTTCAGAGAGTCCAGGTGGTTGAGTATCAAATTGTTCCATCTTGTTTCCCTTTGGGGTTGCTGTAGGTGACCCAGAAGTCTGTTTTTGAGATTTGTTTACATGTCTTCTCATTTCCACGGGGGTGGGGGTGCTTCTGGTACCCTTGTGGCTCACCTTCTGTGCCCTAGGAGCATGGGATGGCAGCAGGGGAGCTTCCTTCCGGATGCTGGGACTGGCTCAGCTTCTCTGCTCTGGGAGCATGGGATGGTGGCAGGGGAAGCATTATTGAAATACATATAAAATTTCTCACAGAACTACAATTAGAGTTTCTATATGACCCAGCTATCCCCCTTTTAGTTATCTTTCCTCAAGAGCTAAAGGCATCACACTATAGTGATACATGCATATCAATGTTATAGTAGCACAATTCATAATAACTAAATTCAGGAAGCAGTCTATATACCCATCAACAGGAAATTATTGAAAGAAAATGTTGTATCTGTACATAATGAAATATTACTCAGGTATAAAGAATAGCAAATGAGAAACATTTGCAGAAAGTAGATGTACCTGGAAAATATAATACTAAGTGAATTAAATCAGTCACACAAGCTTAAATACCATATAGTATCTCTCTCATTTGAGTAAGTCAAAGTACAAAGAGGACAATAAAGGATGAGCAGAAGCAGGCAAGGGGTTATACCTCTTGCAAATGGAACAAAGTCCAAAAGAAAGTAGGTGAGAATAGATGGAGAGAGGAACGGGAAATAAGTAGGATAAAGATATACCATGTATGGGAACCTAATAACCTCAATGAATGCAAAAATTATATACCATAACATGAGCTAAGATTAATAGTATCAACAAGAACAAAAATGGGGAAAGGGGATTTAAAGGATAAGAGGAGATGAGACAAAAAGGGAAGGGGATTTTAAAAAGAACCAAGCTGTATTACGTACTTGTACCTACTCCCCAAAATGATCATAAACTGCATGTACTGCAAACATGTACTAATATAAAAACAATAAAATAAGGAACAGCAAAATATTTTTTTAAAGATTTCAATACAAAACAATGTATGTTGGAATTGGAAAGAACTTGGAAGTTATATATCCCAGTCAGCTCATTTGTTAAATAAATTGAAGCTTAAAGCAATGAAGTAAATTTCCCAGTGGTCTTAGAAGCCATTAATGTGTGTGGTTAAAACCAAGACAAAGTTTTTTGAGGTCCCAATTTATTCTTTCCTTTTTACTAACTTGGCATTGGGAGTGAGAGAAAAGAAGGATTTAGAAATGCTTGGGATTTCCTTTCCTATACATATACCTTTTATTTCTTTCTTATGCCTGGTTGCTCTGGCTAATATTTTGAGTAGTATATCAAATGGGAGTGGTGACAGTGGACACCTTTGTCTTGTTACAAATTTTAAAGGGAAATGTTTCAGAGTGGTGACACCCACAAAAATAGAGAACTCAGGAGGTAAGTCATGTTCATTTATAGTTATAGAAAAATATCTACCTGCAAAGTAGCTGAAAATTCACTGGGGCTTGAAAATCAGGACAAGATTGTGAATGAATTGAAGGACACACTAATTGTTATTATTTGAAGTCTATAGGAGAAAAAGGGAGAAGGTAGAAAAGAGAGGAGGGACATTCAGAAAGGGAAAATGTGGTGAGATTTGAAAATGCATCATTCTGAGTACATATCATTTAAGTGGCTAGAAAAAGCCAGGGACTAGTGAAGGCTACCTACAAAGTGTCAGTGGCCAGAAATAGTGATCAGACTCCAGATGCAATCTATTAAGGATGCTCTGGAATGGTTTTGTGTCTCAGGAGAAGGATTGCAGTATCTGACATCTGAGGTTTTTCCAGTGCACAGACTATGATCAATTATTATACCAAAATGTGGGGTGAACTTGATTGAATCTCACTTCAATATGTACCTTCTATAAATCTGTATTATTAACTAATAGATTCAGAAATGTAACTCGTATGAATAGACACACAAAAAATAAAACCTACTAGGACTACAGGTTCTTAGCCAAGGGTAAAACACACACAGATGCCCATTCTCACTTTCTCCCTGATTCTCATGTACATGGTTACTACAGTGCATTGTAGTGAACTATATAGCCTTCATAGGTGATTTGTGATATTTCCTTCTTTTATTCTACAACAATTTAGAAAATATTCTCATGAAAAATGAATATGTGATTTTTTTAATTGTGTGTACCACTTCCTCACTCTTCTTTTTTCCTTTTTTTTTTTTTTTTTTTTTTTTTTTTTTTTTTTTTTTGGTGCCAGGGATTGAATTCAGGGTTTCATGCATTCTAGCCAAGCACTCTATCACTGGTCTATACTGCAAGCCTCTCACTTATTATTAAAGGGTCAAGTATACAAAGTAAGTACAATAAATATAAAGGATCACAGACCTACCATTATAATCTTAGTTCGTAAGGAATTAAACATATTTCTATATAACAAACAAAATAGAGGTATACCTAATTAATTATAAGTTGAGGCACTAACATAAGCAAAATGCAAAAAAGAAAGGGAAATTAGTTAATTTTTCTCCTTACCCATACCCTTAGTTTATTTTAACCTTTCTCCAAATTATCCATTTCATCACTTCAATCTTTTCAGAATACTCACCAAGTGGGGACCTTTCTTTATGTTCCCATTTACCTTTCTGTTTGAAGATGTTCCATGTTATATAATATGTAGTTTGTGGAGCCTGAAAGAACCACAACTTTTACTAATTTGTGGGAATATTTTAGATCACATTACAAGACAAAAAAATACTATTTCCTTGAAAACCCCCTCCCGTTTTCTCCCCTGTCCCCTTTACAGGTCTTCTTTCTCCTCTAGAATACCCTTGGGAATGGAATGCCCATGCGAGGATGGTTTCACGTGGTGCTCACAATAGGCAGACCACTGTCATTGTACCTGCTTGGACAGATAGACTTGTACTTAACTCTTCTTGGCAGCATTCCTCATGTGACTCTTCTCCCAGCCAGGGAGTCAGTCAGTACTTGTTCACTTGTGCCACTGTCTGCCCCTTCTCAGGGCAGCCCAATATGACACCAAACTTCCATCACAGAGCCCTAGATCATTGTGCTACCTTGACTTGCTGCTTCTACATCACCATTGTTCCTGGCTGCTTCTCAGAGCTTCCTGTAGCACTGTGCCATCGCATTCTGAGGTTGGCCTCACTTCCCCACTGCAGCTCATCTCCTAACTGTCCAATGAAGCCTCTTCTTCCCAGTACACTTCTGGGCTTTTGTCTCATCTACAAATAGAAGTGAACAATAAAAGTAGATGCCTTCTGCTCCTCTAGAAAAGGTCTACTTTCCTTTATTCTCCAAAATATGAACATTAACTTTACTGAAAGCAAAACGCACTGGTGCCTCGGTTCACAAATGCTTTTGCTTGGAAACAATTTGATTTGAAAACAGAAGCATTTTGAAAAAGTTTGTTTTTGTTTGCAAATTCTGCATCAGGTGACACACATGACCAGGGCCATGTTTCCCACACAAACACAAACATGGCTATCTTTTCCAAAATTGTCAAAAAAAAATTAAGTTTGTGAACCAAGGTACCACTGTGTATGAGTTGACTCATCTACTCTTTCAAAGAACTCTGTAATGGAATTACTATTCTCATTTGCATTTTTTCAGTTGTTGATGAAACTAAAACACACAGAAATAACTATTTACAAACCCACTTATTAACCGCTGTGATTCCCCAAATGTGAAATTTTTCATGGTTAACTTTGCCATTTATGTTCTTATTGTAGTGTGTACCATCTAGCAAGTGTTCACCAAAAGTTTAGTAAATGAATTTAAATGAGCCAGTTGGAAGTTTTTAGTTATACTAAGAGAGAAAAATATATAAACCTAGAGTCTGCTCTATGCCTGTAACAATGGTTTAAATATTTGCTAATAGATTTATAAATATTTACTATAACACCAATAACACATGGAATTTCCCCAGTTGGCTTTGAGATTCTTCTAAGTGGATGTAAAGTAAATATCCAATCAAAACAGTTGAAATAACAATGCAATAAGAATTCAGAAATAGTGGGTATACAAAGAAAACATCAAGAATTTATTATTTATTATTAATTTTATTTCTCAATGGGAAATCAGTTCCAGTAACATTCAACTTTTTAAGAAATTTGAATGTTTGGCTTCAACTATTACTGCTACTCTGTTACTATAAAATGGCAATATACAAAGGAATGCCTTAGGAGGTACACTAACGTAGTTGTTGATCACAAGCACTCCATGGAAAACATGCTTGCCTGAATCTTGCTGCCTAAACTTGAAAATCATCAATAGATGTGTACACAGAGCATATATGATAACTGGCCTCCTTGAAGAAATCTGGGGAGAATATAAGCCACAACTGCTTCTACGTTTTGAAAATGTTAGTCCCTAGCTATATAAACCTCTGCTATAGTTTATTCCCATTGTATCATTCCTTGGTGACTTTCTCATGTTATTCATTACTTGGTGCATCCATTTTCTATTGATGCAAAGACAAATTACTGCCAACAGTGCCCTAAAACACCACAGATAGGTGATCTAACAGTTCTGTAGAAGTTTTGCTTGGTTCTCTCCAGTATCAGCAAGCTATGTTCATTTCCTAAGCAGGGGCTCTAGGAGAGGATACATTTTCTCTGATTAGGGTAAAAGATCACATTTTCTTGGTTCCTATAAATTCAGAGTCATTCCTAGGTTCTAGAGGGCACCATGTTACTTGTCTCAAAGTTACCTCCCTCCATCTTCAAAGCCAACAACAGTGAGTAGAATTGGTCTCATATCAAATCCCTCTGAGCCACTCTTCTGCTCTCCCTTACACTTAGGGTTTGATTGGGTCCAGCTAGTCCATCTAGGATAATCTTCTACCCTCTCAAGAACCCTCAACTTAATCAGAACAACAAAGTCCCCTCTTCCACATAAAGTGACCTATTCTTAAGTTCCAATTATTAGTATGGAACATCTTTCAGAGGCATAATTTTCCCTACCACATTTGAGTAGCAGGAAACTAGATATCATGTACATCTCTATATCTTCCCTATCAGGCTGCAGCACCTTCATAGCTTCACAAAACTGCTTTGTACGGTCCCCTATATTAGAGGAACACACTTGTATTTATATATACTTTTACTAAGAGGCCAGAATTGCATGATGCCCTTCCTTGGCTTACTCTACAGTTCAGCATTTGCAGGTTTACTTTGGCTCCTTAGGCAGGGAGAAGACATTTTTATTCATCAATGTGTTCAAGATTGTGATCTTTAAGTGGAACTGTGCAAACAACTATGAAGTCCTAATATCACCCTGGAAATGCAAAAAGTTGATCTTTATTTTCAGACTTCAGATTGCTTATCAGACCCTATAAAAGACAAAGTAAAGACCATAAAAACAAACGTATGGCATTGCTATCTATGGATGAACAACCAGGCGAAAAGAAAATCACAGCACAATTTTGTCAGCAAACATTAGTCTGAAATTCATTTATGGACTCATTTTTGAGTGCTTACTTTCTTCTTTCACTGCTGGGTCCTATTCTCCTACATAAACCATTAATTTAGAAATATAAATAAGGCTTTGGAAGTCATTCTTAAAGCATCTGAGAAAAACAAGAAATAATAAAGAAAATCAAAACTAAACCTGCTTAGATAATTACAACAAGCAAGTCATGAATTAAGCATGGTGGGTACTGCAAACAAAACATGACTTCCAATTGCTGCCTTCTTCCAGAGTACGTATTCTAGGTTACAAATTTGTTATCAACCTATGTGACTATTTCTTAGTGTTCCAACTCTGTTTCATCACAGGTCATCTGTGATCAGGAAATGCTCCATAAAGTGAATATTTTTGTATTATGTTAACACTTCCCAGACTGATCTTTTTGCAAAACATTACTGTTCCATGCCATGTAAACATGGCTTTAGGCAAACTCAGAAACTCTCAAACTCACTGAATCACAGGACTTTTTATTTCAATGAATAAAATATATAGACAGCTACTGGATAAAGCAGAAGATAATTTGTTGTTCAAACAAGGAAGTCGTATGAAAAAAGTGAGTTTCTGATAGATATATTTAGTAAATGTGTGGAATAGATCAAAAGTAAAAGACTAGGTTCAAGGAGACCAGACAGGAGAATGTTACAGTTAATATAAAGGCTTACTTCAGGAGAGGAAGCATAAAATTAGGCAGGTAGTCATGAATCCAGAAGACTCATATCCATGCCAGGCTGTTGGCATCGCTAACTCAGGTCACACTTACACTCATTTAGGTATGTTAATGTTACTAGGTTTAAGTTACCATTTGGAGAACTGCATGACTCTTTGGAAAAAAAAAGCTTTCCAGGTAGACTTTGACTTCAGTTATGTAAAATTCAAAGAGTAGTGCTATCTAGATTGAGAAGAATGGAATACTGGAGGGGGTCCATCTGGAAAGAGCACTTTGATCAAATACAAAGTCTACCAGAGAGAGTTGGAGGGACAGTGATAGGTAGCTACTACATCATGTGTTTGCTATCCCTTTTTTGACCTTGTTTTTCCATACTAGATTAGAACACCTTTACTTCTGAACCACAGCACTACTATTTTAGCTGCTCTCCTTTAAGAGGGCTTTGAAAGTCCCCCAGAGGAGTTTAGATTCGACACTGAAGGAAGTAAGTACTGATAAAGACTGTGAAGTAGGGAAATGTTTTTCTTCCCTTCTTTCTCTGAATTCTCTCTCCACAGTTCTAGGAAAACACCAACGCAATTATTTTTTAACTCTTTCTTCACAATCTCCTTTTCACATAAGGTATTTTTGCTTTCATCAAACACTCATGGAATAGGCTACTGACATTAATTCTCAACTTGAACCAGAAAGTATAAGATTTCCTATAAAATTATAATTCTGCCACAGTGTTGGCTGTCTGTTCCAAAAGTTGATTCTAATTAAAACTATTGGTAGAAGCAAGAGTAGAAAACAATATGAGTCACTGCTGCTCCATAGACATATCTCATTTTGCATAAATGATTTTTTAAAAACTTGAATGTGAATATCTTTAGGCTGGACCTATGTTTTCCATTTCACTACAGTTCTTACCATTCCCTATCATCTTTACTTCAGTAACTGAATTGCTTCAATCGCTGAATGTTTTTGCCTGGCCCCCGAAAACATAAATTCTGATTAATGGCTCAAGTGACTTTTCCTCTTCACTATGTTTAAATTCCTTTAAAATCAACTTAGCAAAAAAAAAATTGATTTAGCAAATAATTACTGGAGCCAAAATAGTAATATATATAATGTATGCATATATCCCAAAATAGTAATATATATAATATATATCCCAAAATAGTAATATATATGATATATATTTATATATCATACTAGACATATTACAGAATAAAATGAAGATCAAACTTAATGACTTGTTTGCAAAAATAATAATATGTATTCAGCCCACATTTTCCTTACCTATAAAGATATCCAGCATATATTTTCCTTTGGATATTCCACAGGCTCTTCAAATTTATGATGTTTAAATATTCACCACTTTCCCTATGTTCTCACTCATTCTTATTCTTCATATCTAAATTGTAGGATGTGTAAGGTGGTGAGAAGTGAATTGGAAAAGAATATGGTTAGTCAGATAATGAAAGGGTGTGTTACAATTAGATGGAGCCATGTGAAACTGTTGAATTCAGTCATTTTTAATCTATAAAAATGACATCTTGTTCAACAGAAAAATCATAGATTACTTTAAGGGATATGGGAAATCACTGGATGATTTTTAGGAGAGAATGACATTACCCAATTTACATTTTAGAGAAATTCTCTGACTTCACTGTGAAGAATTATTTGAAGAAAACTAAAGCTTATGAAAGGAATGTCAACTGGAAAGTTAAGGAGTCACCCAACCAAGTTTATGGCTATAGCTACAAGGTAAAATTTTTTTTAAATAATTAGCAAAGTGGAATTCAAAGACTTTGTGAATTAGTTGTCAAAGGTGAGGGAGGGAAAGAAAATAGACAAGAATGATTAAAATACATGTGTTCAGCAATTGAATGGATGATGCTGCAATTCACTGAGCTAGGAAATATTCAGAAAAGAACAGGTTTAGCATGAAGTATCATAAAGTTCCTTATCAGGTGATGAATTTGATTTAGATATTTAATTAATCAATTGGATATATGAGTCTAACTTTAGAACTAGAACCTGAGATCCCTATGATCCTTACCACTAAGCTGTTCATGAGTGGAGAAGCTAAAATTTGAGGAACAGAGACCAACTACAGCCATTTCCTGGAAAATGGATGTGTGCAGTCCACACACTGCAGTGTAGTCATGCTGTCCCTCAGAATTCGGTTGCACTAAAATGATCCCATCATTCTGATAAGTAGTTTATCCAGAGTGGAGATAAAGATCTTCATTGTGTTAATACTCCTCACTGAGTCAAAAAGAGAAAAATTATATCCCATAATAAACAAAGTATAACAGAGGGAAAAATGTGTCTACTTTTATATTGTGATTACTTTCTTTCTCTGATAGAATCCAAGTGGCTTAGAGAGTGATCTGATCACCTTAATTATGCATCTAGTAACTAATCTTATTTGCAAATCAGACAAGCACACACAAAAAAGAGTTGTTGAATTATATTAATCCCATAAGCAATGAAAAGTATTTAGGAAAGGATTACTTATAAAATGAATAGTTACTAGAAATATACACTCACTTTTCTCTTTTTATGAGGCATATAAAATTTGAATAAAGAAGCTGTCACATACCACACTGTTTGCTGTCCAATCTACCCTTTCCTGTTCATCACTGTTTTGTAGGGAGCTATGCCTCAGCCTTTCTGACAACTGGCTTCCGGAAGGTTCAATTCATGGGAGCATTAGTGGAAGACCAGGGGGTAGGAAGACATGCTGCTTTTCCTCTTCCTTTTTTCTCCCTCCACTCTCTCCCTCTCCCTCTTTTTCTTATATGTGGCAACCCACCAATGGACACTTTTTCCTCCCTGGATTCAGGACCATAGTGTGGTTCCTGCTGGCAACACCTCCCATAGTAGCTCCACCTTCTGCTAGGCAGCTCCAGGTGTGTGGGTGTTAACTTCCCCAGGAAATGTAGTATAACTTCTAGTAATTAGACTCAGATCTTGGACTCACTTAGAACATCTCCTGTTTTTAATCTTCTAGCCCTGTAGATGCCGAATCTTTATGTGGCTAAACTTTAAGTTGCCTCCTCATTTCTTTAACTTGTCCACTGCTTGTGTAAAAAATTATATTAAATATTCTGTTTAAAATATCTTGGGTAAGCAGGGTGTGGTGACCCACCCCTGTAATCTCAGTACTGAGGAGGCTGAGCCAGGAGAATCACTGAAAGTTCAAGGTCAGCCTGGGCTACATAATGAGTTCAAGGCCTGCCTGGCTTACATAGCAAGACCTTGTACCTAAAATAAAATAAAATAAAATATCTAGGATAGTTTCTGATTTTCTTATATTACTTTAGTTGACAGAAATGCTAAACTATTTGAGAAATAATGGTGGCTGAGTGGAATGAGTTCAGATTAAATGAAGTAAGACTCCCAGTATTCTTCAGTGATCAAGCCACACCTAGATTCCTTGCTTTAGCTTATTTTAAGCATGATATTTTGAATAGGGTATCCAGAGTTTGATTGAATATGATGATCCTGAATCCAGAAACTTCACTACATGATGGAAAAGAAAAGGACTTTGGACTGTGGGTATTAGAATCATTTTCACTTCTGAAGGTGCAATTGCTTTGAAGAAGAAACAGACTCACTTATATTGTTGTATGGTAAGTGATGAAGAGGGTCAGATTATAAATGAACACAAAAGAAAAGTCTTCCAACAAGCAAGAATCAGTAGACTACCTCATGAATTTGAGTTTTAGTTTACTGAAACTCAATGTGGAGCTGGATTAGAAGAAATCCAAAATCTTTTCCAGCTTGAAAGGACTGTGGTGTGTGCAAGAAGACCAGCTGTAGTAGAAGAATGAAAACACAGTATCGGAAAGGTCTCAAATTTCCTCGGTTTAAAAATACTTAAGTCAGTAAAACTCAAGGCCATCCTCTCAATTGGAAATTTATATTTTACATCATGTTTTTCTCAAAAAGGTTCTGTTGATTTGAGGTGTTTTGAATGGAAATTATCAAGAAAGCTGCTCTTTCATTAGGGCTGGTGCTTGCCCATCTGAGTAAACCCATAACAGTTCTCTGATAGACATATTTTGATATAAAAACTGAATCTTGTTTTACCTCTACAGATTTTTTTCACCTCACTTTCTCCTTGATTTTATCCCAAGTATTTTGAAACCCTTCCAATTTTGACATCAATCCAATTGCTGAGAACTCTAGCATAAAATGAAGAAAGACACATGAAAAGAACAGCATTAACCAGCACATTCATGCTACATTTAAAGGCAATTGGAGAAAATATGCATACTACTCAAGATACACAATCTTACATATCTAACAATCTATGTGAAAAGGAATGAATATTTCATGGATCTCAACTAATTAAATATATTTTAATTAAATATATTTTAAATAATGACTAGCATTCAGATGCTATATTTTCATGATTAAACTTCTAGAAATTCTTGTGTATCAATTACAATGAACATAGCTATTTACATTTATTTTTCTTGATGTCTTTATTATTATATGTGTATTCTTTGAGTCAACATATTTTTCTCTGCTGCTGAGTAATGTTGCATGATAAAACTACCCCAAAATTTAATGACTTGAAAAGATAAGTTCATAAATATTACAAGTCTTCAAGTCAGAAGATCAAGTTAGACTCTGCTGAGCTGGATCTTGGTGGGCTTGCTCACATATCTATTGGATAGCTGGCCGGAGTCACAGCAGTAACTAAGCCATGTGTCTCTCACAATTGATAACTGGTGTGAGCATAATCTTCTGGCAAAAGCGAAGGAGAAAACAGACATTTGGAAGTGTTTGTCTAAGACTCTATCTGCCTATAGTTTGCTACATATTGATCAAAGCATGTTCCATGCCCAATCACCCAAGACAGAGGAGGGTACAACTTGGTGAAGGCCAGCATGAATGGATAAATTAATGAAACATCAAACAAATAAAGCACTCCTAAGTGCACAATTAATGCAGTTATACACATGTGAGAACTTATCAAAAAAAGAGATAACTCCTATTACCTGTGCTAATCATTAGCCTAAATGGTTTTATTTAGCAATCAATTGAAAAAATAAAGGTCATTTATTTACAATATTTTTCCTGACTAAAAGTTTAGAATAGTCCCTATTTATCACTTTGTGATGAACTTAGTTATTGACATATACTCTAATTGGTTTTTTTTAATTGTAAGAATCTTCGTTTTTAGCTCAGTGAGTAAAGAAAAATGCAAACCTCTTCCCTATGTGCTGTTGATTTTGGTGGGGAGCCTTGTATCTTGAATGGAAGTAGTGGTTGTTTATTTCTATGAGTCAAAATGGTAAAATTGAACATAATGAGTTTCCAGTGTCCATGGTTGGATCTTTGACAAACAGAATTTAGCAATCTGAATATGGCTATGGAAATGATTACTACTGGTTGAACTCAGAGAATCATCATAACCTCTTGCTTTGGGTTCTTTCTTAACCTTCTACTCATAAAATAAAAGCACCCATCATTATGTGGCCATTTTCTGAAAGAATTTGTATCATATGCTCCACCCCTTCACTAAATAAATTTAATATTTTTTAAAATTTAAGAATCAACTGAATTTCATTGATCCAAAAATGCTTTTTCCCTATTAAATAATAATGTTACTGAGGGTTTACTTAAACTTGTGCCCTTCAACTTCTGAAGCCATTGAATAATTTGTATTACTTAAAGTAAATATTTTTTCTTTGAAAGGGTTTCTTTAGAGAAGACACTAGCACATAAAAACCAAAAGACTTTTTCATGTGAAATTTCTCTTTTGCTTTATTTTCCTAGATTCCAAAAGATACATGAACACTGGCATGAATATCATTTGTCTCATCATGAGTAAATACCCAAACAAAATGAGCACATTTTAAAACAACAAAGATTGCACAAAAGTTCAGCCTTCTGGAAAATGCTTTAAAGTGCTATGGATTTTTCCATTTACAGAAGTCTTAATGTTATTGTCCTTTCCACATCTGCTATTCATTTGAACTACTTCCCAACAATTCAGTGAACATAGGTGCCAAAATATTGCTACTAATATCTTTCAAGTGTCTTCTTCCTCTGCTTCTAAATAAAAGCTTTTTAGGGTATAGAAACGGTACTTAGTTTCTAGTGAACCTGTAGCTCAGGGCTACAGGCCCTTTGTTTAAATGAATCTATTTTGTGAAAACACTGAGTATCGGCAGGGAGGGGAACTCACGCGGAGGAGGAACCCTGCAGTGCTCAGTTTGTACTCTAGGACTGATTCAGCCTGGGCCTCGTAGATATTACCATGAAAAACTTGGCCACTTCTCTAAGCTCTATTATTCTCACCTATGTATAATTCTCTGTAACTATAGCTATGACATATATGTTCCAGAAAAACCTATTTATTGGGGGAAGAAACTAGAACATCATCCTGTAAAGGTCAGTTTTCCGTAACATTTTCTCAGTCTCTCTCTTTGTAAGAAATTTTGCATTTTTAATTTCCCTTAAAGGATGTACACCTGTAATTCTAAACAACCCAGAACATCTTTAGTTTAAAGGCTGAAGATCTAATCGTAACCATGTTTTTGTTCTACTGGCACAGATGCTTTTAGCATTAAAACAACCTTCAACTTCTTAATCCCTCTATCCACATTCCTGCCAAGCTTTGTGGAAATCTGAGTTTTGGACGCTCTCCAAAACCACATCTCATCCATATGCCTGCCACAGAGGAAGACTTCTGCGGGCTCTTTCCTTTATTCTATGAATGATTCATGTGTTAAGATCTTAAATACTCACTGAACGAAGGACCTAATGACTTGAAACCCTGATCTGACGTCAAGGAAATGTGCTGTTTTGGGGATACGCTTTTACTGCTGATTGTTTATACCCGTTCAATCCAGAATCTGAAAGCCCTCTATTAGGCAAGCAGAGAATGTGACTATATCCCCTTCTTGGGAGTCTTGTCTGAAACTCACATTTCTGAAGAGCATTTCAGCTGTGGTTCAAAATGGGGAAAGGGACTTTTGTTGACAGTAGCATACTTAAGTCTACAACAGTGAAAGTAAGTACAATGTTAACTTCCTTATTATCCTCTAAGAAAAATAAATCATATTGAAAAATCATTTTCACTACCTACAGCAGGATCACAAAACAAAATACCTACAGGGAGAAAATGGTAACTAAAATAAGTGCAAATGATTAAACAAGAGAAAGTTACAATCAGTCCTTCATATCCATGTGCTTCGCATCCACAGATTCAACCAACTATAGATCCAAAATATTCAGAAAAAATTGTGTCTGCATTGAACGTTGTACACACTTTATTTTTCTTGTCATTTCCTGAACAATACAGTGCCACATCTATTTAAATAGTATTTACATTATATTAGGTATTATGAGTAAGCTAGAGATGATATAAAGTACACGAGAGCACATGGCAGGTTCTATAGAAATATTACATCATTTTCTAGATGGACCTTGAGCATCTGCAGATTTTGGTAACTAAGAGAGTCCCACATCCAGGCCCTGTGGACATGAAGAACAAATATATATGTCTACCCTAATGGGGTAGGGTCTCTTCTTAGCCACACTTCAGTGGTTTTTAAGTGAGCACATAGGATCAAAGAAGCCAGAACTTCTTGAAATTTAGTAGAAGTCATATCTAATCTTATGTGTAATCTCTCAATAAACACTGACAATTGATTAAGATAGGTACAAATATTGTATTAGCCAAAAACATCTGTAAGCCAGATTTGACCTGTGCTATCAAATTTGCAACTTTTGACACATTGCTCTACTTTCTGCTTCATTTTGAAAGTATTTTAAGGATGTTTGAGTAAAATAATGTGGAACACACATTCTTTAAAAAATAAGTAAAAAGTCTGTCACAAGACTTTAAAATGTCACGAATGTAATTTCCCTTCATGGAACAGGAAAAAATTGAGGCCTTCAAAGATAGATGCTATGAGTTCAAATCATAGTTCAATATCTCCTAGCTGTGGAAATTAGAAAATATTACTAGAACTCTCCAATCTTCAGTGTGTGGAATGCTGATAATAATATTCCCTTTATGTGACTGTAAGAAGATAATGCACAGTTTAAATATTTTACATCATATCATTGCATAGTTTTTATAACATAGTGTGCACTTTATTAAGAAGTAGTGACTATTCACATTAGTGTAATTTTCAGAATCATTTTAATAATAAATCTATGTAGGGTATTAAGAAAACTAAAATTAGCTTATATTTATTGAGCCCTTACTTCACAATGAACATAGTTCTAGTTCTGCACATTTAACCATGAAAACAATTCTTTTTTTTTTCCTGTACTGGGGATCAAACTCAGGACCTTGCACTTGCCAGGCAGGCATGGCACTGCTGCTGAGCTACATCTCTGGCCCTCATGAGAACAATTCTATAAAGTACTGTAGGTGCTATTATTAACTCTACACAAAAAGAAATTGAGGCCCAGTATGTCTAACTGACATATGTAAGATCACACAAATAAAGGGATTGAGAGTGGGGGAAAAGAAAGGATGTACTTAAACAAAGGCTTCCTGCTTCTATTATCAAAAAACCTTTACCTTTATACTAAATCAAAAAGTATGCTATATTCAAATTAAACTTTGAACTTGTTCCAAGTTATAAAGGTCTTGGAATTGGAAAAGGGATTTAAATAAAGAGGAAATGTACTCCTTTCTGACTACAAAAGACCACCCCAAGCAATTCAAGGTAAATGTTTACTTTTTAAACTTGGAAGAAAAATCCAGATTTATTCAACATGGAATGATAACCTCTGGAATTTAGATAAATATCTCTACCTTTTATGCGTGTATTTGACTTTAAAACTCTTAACTTGATGCAAATTGAATTATTGTATGAGTAATTTATAATTAGTTAATAAGAATTATTTGATAATATTTATGCATAATTAGTTCTACTAAGAAAAAGTACAGGGAACTGCAAAAGGCATATTATATGTTTATTAAAGGAAGATAAAAATGATTTGTTCATAGAAATCCATATAATTCATCATCCTGAAATCTGGCCAACAATACAGCTTCAACTTGCTGTCATCTTTCTTTATGTCAGAACCTCACTTTTGCTCAGCTTCCCACCCTTCCTGCATGAAGGAGATGAGTTGATTCTAGTTCCACAGATGGATCTTGTGCCATCCATAGATGGATTTCTCCTGGTGGCTCCTACTGGCTTATGGGCAGGCATGTGACCTGGGTTGGCTTGGTCTGACCAGTCAGAAGGACTTTCATTCCACGCTTGACATAAAAGATTTTTCTCTCTGATTTCTGCTAGCTGGGAGCAAGAGGATCTGCAGCATTGATCCACAAGAGGAGGTAATTTCCTCTTGCAATCAAAAAGAGAACTGGATTCAGGAGAAGGCCCACACCTAAGACAACAGAGCAGAAGATCAGAAAGAACTGAGGTTTCTCATGAAATTATTGACTCTCTTAAAATTTATGTCTGTTTGTTAGTCTTGTAAGATAATAAAGCACCATTTTATCATGACTATTTCTTATTACAATCAAAACCATGTTCACTGATAAATTGTAGTTTTCACATAATATAAAATTATATAATATATGATCAATAAACCTTCATGGAATGTAAAATGATATACTTGTTCAATCTGTTAACTCTGTTATTGCCATCCAAAGAACATATATCCATGGCTGTGCCCTAGCTACCACTGTCTTCCTAGGAGTTGGATAAACTCAGAGTCTCAAAAGAGAACCTAACTGGCCTCTTTAAAGTTATCCTACACATTTTGACCTCAGCCAGTCAAGGAAAGCTTCCTACTATTCAAAGTAATAGGTCAGCATTTACACTAATATCTTTTTGTCCTTGAAAACAAAAATATTTATATTTATAAATCTTTTTTTTTTTTTAATACCAGGGATCAAACTCAGGACATTATGCTTGCAAGACAGGTGCCAGAACCACTGAGCTAAATCCTCTGCCCCCAAAATATTTATTTCTGTAAATCAGTAAGCTCCAAGGGTCAGAAATCAATTAGTAAATATTTGTGAAATTCAATTGATGTTTTCTTCACTCATTCAGTTGAAAACAGAAATGGGTAAACTCTCTTAATCATACGTAAAATAAAGGAAAGGGGTATCAAAACACAAATAGTATTAATAGTGATATATATATTTTTTTTGTTAAATTCTTTTATTGGTACATTTTAGGTATACAACACAATTACATTTCTCACTGGGAATGGTACCTTTACATAATGCATCTTGGTTCTTATTTTTTCC
>NW_004624732.1:8626293-8641487 GCF_000247695.1 Heterocephalus glaber | reverse complement strand
TATATATATCCTGGCAGTCGGTAAGATTTAATTATATACTGTGAGATTGAGCTCAGTAAGAATAATTATGTATGGGGGGTTACTAATGATTGAACTCAGGGCCCTGTGCATGTTAGGCAAATGCTGTACTGTTGAGCTACATTCCCAACCCTTTTTAAAATTTTGTTTTGACACAAAGCCTCATTAATTTGCCCAGACTGGCCCTAAACTTATGATCTTCCTGCCTCATACCCCAAGTATCTGGGATTATAGGCATATGCCCATATCAGTAAGGATAAATATAATGAACTAAATGATAAATAAAAGCCTTATTTAACTTTTTCCTTACATTAAAATTAAGTAGACCCTTGGATTTTTTTCTTTTCTTTTTTAGTTGAAAAATAATTCACATCAGTTCAACTTTTTAAAAAGTGTATACAATCATCACCACTAACTCCAAAACATTTTCATCACCCCCCCAAACAAAATATTTATCCATTAGCATTCATTTCTTCTAGCTCAGAGAAATGACTGATTTACTTTTCATTTCTATGAATTTGCCTGTGTAGATACTTTTTATAAATGTAATCATATACCATGTGGCCTTTTGTGACTGACTGGCTGCTTTTACTTAGCATATATTTTCAAAGTTTATCCATGTTATAGTATGTATCACTACTTCATTTTGCTTTATAGATAAATATTTCATCATGTGGATAACACATTTTATTTATCCATTTATCAACTGATGAATATTTGGGCCATTTATCCCTTTTGGATATTATTAGTAATTTTACAGTGAAAATTCACATACAGATTTTGTGTAAACATGTTTGTCAGGTCTCTTGGTTGTATGCCTAGGTACACAATTGCAGGGTCCTGTGGTAATGCTTATTTTTTTAAAAATTCTTCTATTGGTCCATTTTAGGTATACAGTATGTTTACATTTATCATTGGGTGCTTGTACTTGTACATGATGAATCTTGGTTCTTATTTTTTCCCCATTACCTGTGCACCCTTCATTTTAAAGAACTGCTGAATCTTTTTACTCTTTTACATTCCCACCAGCAATGTATGAGGGGCCTAGTTTCTCAGTGGTCTCATCAACACTTGTTATTTTCCATTTTATTTGACTGGTATCTCAGTTTAGTTTTAGTTTGCATTTCTCTAGTGATGATTAATGATACTAGGAAAAAATGGAATTAGTCATTTGTGTATTTTTTTTTAAAGACATCTTTCAAATCTTTTGCCTGTTTTAAAATCAGGATTTATATGCATTTCTGTTACTGAGTGGTAAGAATTCATGTTTTCTTGTAGGAGTTTTATAGTTTTAGTTCCTATATTTGAGTGTATGCTCCATTTTGAGTAAATGTGAATGTGACACTAGGTAATAGATTAACTTCATTGTGTTGCATGTGATTATCCAGTTGTATCAATATCATTTGTTGAAAAGATAATTTTTCTACATTAACTTCTCTTGGAACCACTGTTGAAAGCCAGTTGACTGTCTTGACTATTACAGCTATTAGTAAGTTTTGAAACAAGAAGTATACATGCTTCAACTTAATTTGAAGAAGATTGTTTTGTTTATAGGAAATGAAGAAGTCAAATTGTCATTATTTGCAGATGACATGATACTCTATGTAGAAGACCCTAAGAACTTCACCAAAAGTCTTCTACACTTAATAACTAAATTTAGTAAAGTAGATGGATACAAGGTCAACACACAAAAATCAATACCTTTTCTGTACACAAAAAAAAGATTCACTGAGAGACGAATGGGGCAATCAATTCCTTTCACTATAGCACCCCAAAAATTGAAATACCTAGGAATCAACCTAACAAAAGAAATCAAAGACCTCTACTCTGAAAACTATGGCACTCTAAAATAACAGATTGAAGAGGATATCAGAAAATGGACAGACATCCCTTGCTCTTGGGTAGGAAGGATCAACATAGTGAAAATGGCCATACTTCCAAAACTGCTATATAGATTCAATGCAATCCCAATTGAAATTCCAGCAGCATACTTCACAGACCTCAATAAAACAATCCAAAAATTCATTTGGAACAAGAAGAGATCTAGAATAGCAAAAGCAATACTATGCAATAAAGACAAGTTAGAGGGTATCACAATCCCCAACTTGAAACTATACTACAAAGCTACTGTGATAAAAACAACATGGTACTGGCAAAGAAACAGACCTGAGGACCAGTGGAACAGATTAGAAGATGCAGAAACAACACTAGACACACTCAGCCATCTCATCTTTGATAAAGGAGCCAAATACCCTCACTGGAGGAAAGACAGCCTTTTTAATAAATGGTGCTGGAAAAATTGGGTTTCAACTTGCCAAAGATTAAAACTAGACCTGTATCTCTCACAATGCACTAAACTGAAATCAAAATGGATTAAAGATCTAAATATTAAAATAGAAACGCTGAATCAGCTGGAACAAAGGTTAGGTAGAACTCTTCCAGACATTGGTGTAGGAAAAGATTTTATGAACAAAATCTCAGTTGCCCATGAACTGGCACAATCAACAAGTGGTATATCTTCTTACTAAAAAGTTTCTGCACAGCAAGAGAAACCACCAACAGTGTGAAGAGACAACCTACAATGTGGGAAAAAATTTTCACCATCTGTCTCTCAGACAAAAGTCTACTATCTAGAATCTATAAAGAACTTTAAAAAATCAGACCTCCCAAATTTAAAGACCCAATCCAAAAATGGGCATCTGAAATGAACAGACCTCAGACAAAGAAGTAGAAATAGCAAATAAACATATGAAACAATGTTCAGCATCACTGGTTATTTGAGAGATGCAAATGAAAACAAGGCTGAGATTCCACCTCACTCCAGATAGAATGGCTGCTATCATGAAATCAACCAATAACAAATGCTGGTGTGGCTGTGGGGAAAAAGGTACCCTATTCCACTGCTGGTGGGAGTGTAGACTGGTGCAACCACTGTGGAAATCAGTATGGAGATACCTCAAAGAACTAGGACTGGAGGTCCCATTTGACTCAGCTATTCCCCTGCTGGGTATCTTCCCCAAAGAATTAAAAGAATCATACCACAGTGATATATGTGCACCCATGTTCGTAGCAGCATAATTTTTAATAGCTAAAACTTGGAAGCAGCCCAATTACCCATTGACTGGAGATTGGATAAAGAAAATATGGTGTTTTTTTTTTATAACATAGAGTATTACTCAGCCATAAAGAATGAGAAACTAGAGACATTTATAGCTAAATGGATGCACGTTGAGACAATACTCTTCAGTGAAATAAATAGGACATACATGTGTAAATACCAAATAGTTTTTCTGGTGTGAGAAACTGAAAGTGTAAATAAGGATCAAAAAGTATAATAGATAATGTGAAATAGGAGGAAAAGGTGAAAAGGGGAAGGGGAAGAGGAAGGGGTAGGGGAAAAGAAAGAAGAGAATGGAATTAATATGAGAAAAAGAAAACGTGGAAACAAAGTCTTTGTAAATAGGGAGGGGTGGAGGGGTTAAAGGGAGGGCAGGGGAATGGGGAAAAAATAAGAACTAAGATGAATTATGTAAAGGTGCAAATTTCCAATGGCGAATATCATTATATTGTATACCTTAAATGTACCAATAAAATTAATTTTTTTAAATGTATCAATATTAATTTAACAAATTAGTCTATGTTTTGTGTCAATTCTCAGTGAATGTTTATCTAAAGGAGAATATTTTGTGGTATATGTGATTTACACAGAATACAACTAATGACTTTGATAGAGGCCTTATCATATTATTGCAAAATGACCACATATGTGCACAGACATGTAAGTGTATCTTTTCATGTTAGGGAATATAATACTAAAAGTACCAAAGTAATTCTTGCTCAACACTGAGACTTGTGGATCTTTTTCTGTTCCCACTTTTGCCTTAGGCTCACTCCAAGAATATTAGGAAGAAGCTCTGGTCTTTGTATCTCCTTTTTTCCTATAAAACCATAATTAAGTGATTTGTAAACTTGTCACCTATAAATTATTTAATTTTTAGATCTTTATTTACTATTCCAAGAGAAATTTTATTCTCATGCCAGTTTTCCACTACTACTCAAAATACCCTGTTCCACCTTCCAAGTACTCCTCAAGAGATTCAAATGACTCCTAATATAAAGGACAGCTAAATGAAGTCAAAGAAAAAAATCATGAAGTCTCATAATACATGTTCTAAAGAAAGGCATAAAATAATTTTAAATTGTATTTTTGTTGCAGTAACAATTCTATTAATATTCTGTGCTAGAATTTGGCAGCATTTGGCAAAGGTGATGCATGAATCCCAGGGTATTATACTGACAGCCATTAAGTTTGGAAGAAAAATAATGAGCCTTATATTTATATTTGTATACACTTTCTTTTTTTAATATTCACTTTCTTAAATCACATTCTTTATTATAATTCCTCCATATGCTACAATATAACACACTCTATACTATTTTATATTTTAGATACTAGCTTATAGAAGTCTCAATAAATATACTGTATTATTATTATAGTACATCAATAATATAGTATACTATATTATTACTGTAAATACATTATATATTATATTTATTTGTTTGAGAGCATTTAACAGTGTTGGCCCGGCTGGCCTAAACTCAGAATCTCCCAACTTCATCCTGCTAAGTATTTGGAGATAAACATGCAAATCATAGCACCTTGATGTTGCTATATTTATAATATGAAATGCATAGTAGTTCTATATGTGTATAATCTATTAAATAGGTGTAGTTTGTACTGCAAATGCATGCTCAAAAGAGCTTTAAGGATAGGATATGTGAGAAAATGATTTTGGTCACCCCTTAATGTGATGCTGAAGAATTCAGTTAGCAACACACAAAAGTCTAAGCATAAAGAAATATGTTGGGTAAGGATAATGATTGTCATATTCACTATTGACACCTGTGGAGTGCAATTTTAACATAGCATATTAGAGAATGGTAAACCTGTAATCCCAGCTACTTGGAAGGGGGCCCTGAGGATTGCAAGTGTAAGACCAGCTACTCTGGACAACTTAATGAGATACTGGCTCAATAAAAATAAAAAGGCCTGAGGATGTAGCTCATTGACAGAATGTCCCTGAGTTCAATGCCCAGTTGGGGGGGGGGTAAAGAAGGAGGGGGAGGGAAAGTGGATGGGGGAAGGGAGGAGAGGGGAGAAGATATGTTTTGGCCTCTTAGGAAGTCTGAATCAGAGTTACATGTGTTTAGTGGTCAATGGAACTTAGATATTTGTTTGGATTGTGTAAAAAAATTTATATATTT
Source organism: Heterocephalus glaber (assembly GCF_000247695.1). The sequence goes on along the minus strand of NW_004624732.1, from coordinate 8,636,204 downwards.
TTAAGTTAAATAGAATAAATAAGTTATGGTGCATATTGCTCCAAAGGATAAGGGGGAGAGGGAAAGAGTGAGGGAGAGGGAGATGAAAGGGAAAGGGAGAGGGAGAGGGGGAGGGAAAGGGAGAGAAATGGGTCTGACCTACCAGTGAGATCTCCATGAAACTCCATTTGTCAAAGATAGAACACAAAAATCTAGAACTAAAAGATTATGTCTATCACTTCCTTTGAAGGTGCTCAAAAAATAAATCAGAGCAATGATTTTTTAAAAATGAAATATGTGAATGAAAGTATAAATACATTAAATTTTTCTTGAGTTGAAATAAAATGAAAGTTCCAGCATTAGAAGGCAACATGGAGGTAAGTCTAGACAAGTTTCAGCTGCCCAGAGTAACCTGTCTTGTAGACATCTGAAATATGTAATTAGGAAACAACCTAACTGCTATCTCCTTTTAAAGATATCCCAGTCTAGGCAGAATATAGCAAAGGAAGAAATCACCTGCAAAGGACTGGGAGTTGCATGGAAGACAGGCACTGTTTGAATCCTAATGTACATGACCTTGTTCATTTTATCCAGTTATGTTCAAAAACTATGGGATTCCAAAGAACGAGAATCATGATGTCCAACAATTACTGAAATGTAAATACAAATCCATTTTTATGAAAGCTGAGATGTGGGATTTAAGAGTTCTTTAGCTCTCTCCAAGTTCGTGAGATTTTCAAACCTGCACTGCTGTCCAGTGAGTCAGTCCCCACAACCCCCCCCCCCAACACACACTCCTCAGGCTCTGTGGGCTCTGCTCCCTGACGCCCTGCTAGAAGTTCCAGCTGGCCTTCGTGTTTTTCCTCTCTCCTCCAGCTGTCATTCCTTCTCAGTTTATCATCATCATCGACAAAGCCTAGAGGAGGCTTGTCTGCCATAAATACTTATCTGATAAAGAAGGGGAAAAGCCTTTTGGAACATGACTAGGTGGCCTGTCTTGTCCTATACTTGCCTGGGGAAATGTGAGAATTTGTAATCCCTATTGCTAGGGATTTCTGGTCATTTTGAGACACCATTAAAATGATTATAAAAGCTTTAAATTCAGCAATGAAACACATGATTCTCTTAATGACAAGGTCAATTTAATTGGGTGTCTGTCCTGAGTGAAATATTGCTCATAACTTGCATCCCGACGCAGTTTAACACAGAATAAATTGGAATTTTTGTTAAAAGGCAGTACATACAAAATGCAACTGAATAGTAAACCTCTAGATATTAATTCTTTAACAGAGATTACAAGAAAATATAAGTAATTGACAATGTTTATGAATTAAAATATATTAACCTGATTTCTCATTTCTTTTCACTAGTAGTAAGCTGTTGTGACCTTCCACTTCATTTACTTGTTCTCTATACCCTTGTCTAGAAAGAATTATAATTTGTCTTGTGATTATGTTTACTGATAAAAATGTTAATATGTTGCCAAATTCATAGCCCAGTGTACTTAGCACTGTTGTACAGATTTGCAGTACAGATTGCACTAATGATTTCTCCTATATTCACTGGGATAGAAATTTTTTTAAACTGCCTACCATAGAACCACATTTTCACCTACTCTTCTTTTGAAAATTGTAAACATGGAGTACAGCAGAAGTTCTCCCTCCCTGAACTCAGGGAGGCTGAATTAAATAACACTTGGCACAGAGCTCTCAACGTGTATAATCATTATGGTGGGCCCTGTGCCAAGGCTGTTTATGAACAACCCTCAGCTTGCAGCACACAGAAGCAACAAGAATGCCGAGCATCCCATGGAAAGAATTAATTAGTAGACCGCCTGGACTCACAGGATGGTAAATAATTATCCTCCGACAAATGTCAGATATTAGAAGAAACTGCAGTTGAAATTCACGTCAGTGGCCACAGTTTGTGATTTAAAAGTTACCAGTCACTAGATTTTCACATACGACTTGAAAGCTGCCTGGTGGAATGGCAGTCATCAATATCATGATTCCTTGCCTATAGGCAGCCTCAGCTGTCCTGCATCATCCTCACCCCCTGACCCAAACTCCTGGGTCAACTTTTTCCTTTGTTACTGCACAAAGTAATAGGTTGATTCAAGGTATGCACCTGATTTGTTCAGCACGGTGTTAAGCCTGTCTGTAGATTTGACACACGAAGAAAGGTTCTTATCATTTGTCTCCATCCTTGGCAAAAGAAGAGATTTCTCGGGTGTTGCTTGCCTTTTTCCTCAGCCATGATTCACTTTGGTCAAGTATAAATATTTGAGAACTAAATGGCTGACCATTGTCCTATCTAAATTAGCAATGGGCAAGAAGGACTATGTACCTGGAAATGTACCTCCTCCATGCTTTAAAAAGGACAAGAAATGTGATTCAACACTTTCCAAAGTACAGTGGTACCTCAGTTCACAAACACTTTTGTTTGAGAACAATTCGGTTTGAAAATAGAAGCATTTGGCAAAAATTTATTTTGTTTGTGAATTCTGCAATGGGTGACAAACACTACTGCAGCCATCTTTCCCACACGAACACAAATGTAGCCATCTTTTCCAGAGTCATGGAATGAATTAAGGTTGTGAACCAAGGTACCACTGTAGTGGGCATCCTTGTGCAAATCACGAAATAGGCTACTTTAAGCAACTGAGAAAAAAAGGAGAAAATGCAAGTATAAATATGACAGAAACTTTGAGTTTGAAAAACTACAGAGTGCAAATATATTGGATAATGCTTTCTGAGCTCTGAGTCATACTGGAGCCTCATGGAGCTTACACAAACTATGATAAAAAATATGGTGGATGTTTAAATAAATTTTTAAAATTTATTTCAATAAAAGATAATGTTGCCATTGATCCCCCCAAATACTCATTCTTATTCCAAACCACTTATCCCATCATTCTTGCCACTATCTGAGGTCCTCTTTCATGACTGCCTTTACTTAGTTGCATTGTCATGGTTGCATAGGTGTTCTGAACCAAATTGGTTCAAAACGTTTATGGCAATTTCTGTAAAAGTAGCATGTCCTCTGCCACCTTACTCACCAGATCTAGCACATGTGACTTCTGGCTATAATTAAAATGACTACAAAAAGCAAATGTTTTGAATTAATTCAGGACATTAAGGAAGCTACACAGTGCAACTAAAGACACTCACAAAAGAGGGCTTTAGAACTGCTTCAGAAAGTAGTAAAAATGATGAGATAAATATACTCAAAATGAGAGAGAATATTTTGAGTGGAATGAATAGATTTGTGTCATTTATTTTTAATATTATAAGTTATAATATAAATTATTACAATAAAATTATTATAAACTTTTAAAAATTTAATTATTCACCATATTTTTGACACATCTCATACATGTAATACATTTAACTTTAAGTGGTACAATCTCAGAATTGCTCTCACTCTTATGGCAAAATACTGCAGATGATCATGATGAAAAGGATGAGGTATATTTTCTTGCAAAAATACATTGTGGCATCCATCAAAATGGACTGTACAGCATGACAGTTACCTTCCTATCAATTTTGACTGGATGATGGAAGCAGCAAACTTGGGAAAGAAAAATCATCTGAATTATTTTGACCTCAGAAAAGGGTGCCAAAGAGGTGTCTTTTGTCTCCTGAAGTAACTAGCAATGAAGGCATCTCTGCTGCTGACATGTCCCCTAAGGAGTTTACACACTTATACATTGCTAGCCTAAGACAGATGTAGATCATATCAAAATTTCCCTGTTAATTATCCTATGCCAGTTCGTCTTAATTATCCACTTCACAGGATTAAGGGGCTCTTGGAGAGGTGACTGGATCATGGGGTACTGCTATATACTCATCAATGAATTAATGCACTGATGTTCATAGCTGAATGTGGGGCTGGGAGGTGAAGCCAGTTGAAGGAAGTACACTGGGACTGTGCCTTTGGAGGGCACAGCTCTCTTTGGGACTCTTGCCCTGGGCTCAGATGCCTAACCTCACGCCCCTCCACCATGATGCTTCCGCTTTGGAGTCAGGAACCATGGACTATATCCAAAACCATGAGCCAAAAATAAACCGCTCCTCTCCTCTTTTAAGTTGTGGGTATCAGATATTTGATCCCAGTGAGGAAAAGCCAACTAATATGCATCCCTTTGTCGTAGTTGCTTCAGTAGCAGCCTTAACACCCCAAGAGGACTCTATTAAATTTTTTTCAAAATAAAGAATTAAAGAAATAATGATACTCAAGATGGTAGTAATCACACACAGGTAAATTAATCCTAGAGTCAGGAGTGGTAGCTGTGTATTCTTCCCTATTTTCAGATGACCAAGGAGTCCATGTACTACACTGGAACCACATGAGTTGATACAATTTTAATATACAGCACAGTAAAACCCGTCTCAACCTTCCACCCTTGGGAATAGGAAAATCAGTTGCTTAGTAGAGGCAGTCTTTAACAAAAGGTCAAACAAAATTGTTCTGGAGATCTTGGGAGGCTTTAAGTAGCTGCTTTAGACAGGCAGCTACTCATCAAAGGTGAGTCCTTTGTGCAGGTGTCACCTTGCTGCCTCCATGTAAATGAGGCAATCCCACACCCACCTCCTCTGCCTGCATCCAGCTTCACTTCTGCCCAGACTCCCCACAACAAACAAAGGCTTGGAAGAAATTCAGGTATGATTTCAGTTTAGTGAAAATTTCGGCTTCAAAACATAAAATATGAGTCTTCTTGAAAGGAAACCTGGACTATGCTTTACATAGACAGTATTCATTCCAGTGCATTACCACTGGGATATTGGGCAAAAGCCTCATCAGGTGGAGCAAGAAACTTCCAAATGATTTAAACTTGAAATTTCAAGTCAAGTGATAGCATAGGCCGTAGGTAAAAATTCTGAATTGTTTTGTAATAGACACTAATTGTAAATAGTTCCCTGAAAGCTTGATGAAAAATACTGTGATACAATATCTACCAAACCATACAAGGGTTGATGATTATTTTTTTGACAGTATTTTGCTCTAGTGGATGATATTTTGAAAGGAAAGGTAAAGTAGTGAAACTGTAAGATATTTGATCTTCACAAAACTCTCCAAAGACAATACAGTCTTTAAAAGGGAAGAATAAAAAAATGAGCTTGCCAGTCCTTTCAGAGACACAGCCTTTCACTAAATAAATAAATAAATAACACAGAAAAGTTCTTGTTGATGGGACAACAGCTGAATGATCAAGAGATGGAGTACAAAGAATGCTTTCTTTGGCTAAGAGGTTGAAAGAAAGATATTTACAGACTCTTCAGCTCCCAAATGTTAAGTTTCTATGAAGTCTCAACATGACACAAGCCAACAAGTTCATTTAGAATAAATCACAAAAGAATGAAGCAATGCCATACATGCAAAAGAAAATAGCTAATCTTAGATATGATGCCCAGCACTTCCATTTGTAAAGATTTCACTTCTCACCTTCTTCTCACTTGACCCAACTACATGACGAGAGCCACTTACTCTGACAAGCATTTTACAAGTTCCACTTCGGCAGTCATCATAAATGAGTCCATGCTATCTTGGGGATTACATAATGACATACAGATGTTGGTTATTTGGAGGGACTTTCCTCAATTATGGATTGAAATAACACTCTGAGAGCCAGCAACACAGGTTAAAAATAGACAAATTGAATTGTCCTTATGGATTAAAAAGTTGTGTTTCGTTTTTACTTGGGTATTAACATTTCTTACCCAAATGCATAGTGGGGACTGTTTTCACAGAATGATAATAAGCACTTTAAACTCTAATGATTCTTCTAAAATTAAAGTCTTGTCAACCATTTTAAAGATTTTTACTTCTCAATGAAGATATAGAGTGCAAAAGCACCATCTTGTGGCTAAAAGGAAAAAGTACTTCAATGCAGGGCCTTCTGGATCATAAATAACATTCTTTTTCACACATACTTTTTAAACGAAATATTTGTCAAGTTTAATTTTAAGCACTTGGTATCTTTCTGTAAAACAGATGGCTAACTGACTTAGTACAATTTAACATTGAATATATCTTTAATACATTTTGTATACAGATCTGATTCCAGATTCTAATTCCAGTACATAATAATAATGAAACTGAAATTCTTGAATCAAATTTGAAAAAAAAAAAAAGAATTTTTAATAAGCAGAAAATTTCATGTTTTATTAATGAAACAATGCCTATGGATCACTTCATATTAGAAATGCAGTCAGTTATTTGCCCAGTAGGAAATAGCAATTTTCTCATATCATTAATAGAAGTGAAATTAACTTTTTAAGAAATTACTGTTTGTATGTGCCAATTATATTCAAAAGGAAAATGAGAGAAGATGAGGTAAGAATTATTTAAATGGCAACAGATATGCTGACAGAATATACAAAAAGAAGCAAAAAGCAATATGAGACATATAACCATAGGATTTTTTTTTCTCTCAACAATGCTGAATATCATCTGTCATATACATTGTAACTTTATTACCATTTTTACCACTGTTTCTACTTGAGAGGTGGGATAACTGAAGTACAGGAAGGTTAAGTAATTTTTCCAAATTCACAGAGCTAAGAAAAAGCACAGCAGACTTTGTGTAAGAACTCAGGGCCCCTTTTGCTTATTTTCTACTGCTTTCCATACCCAGACCATAAGCATACCTGAGCTAGGCGCACCAGGTTTATTAGGGATATGTTTCAAATCCTAGGAGATTATAATTTAGCATATTGCTTCTAAAGGCCAATATTGTATGTTTTTAAATTTCCCTCTGATTCTAGTGAAGGAAATTAGCAGATTTAAACTAAAGATAATGAACAAGATAATTAAGCAAAGAAAGACAAAATTCATCAGTCATTTTTTTCACTTTAGCCTTTAATCTTATATTATTGTGATTCAAAACCATACTTCAAAATCTACCATAAAACAACATAATTTTAAAAATTGTCCTGAAAAACCATTTCTCCTTCACTACATAGACTTAAGTAATATTAATGATAACCTTCTATGTAGCAGATGTTATGATGAATGTTCTAGGTAGTTTGTCATATTGAAATGATAATTAAATACACAATGCTTTTTATCATTGATTGTATACAGCCCAGCAAGTTCTCACAAAGTGCTTTAATTGATTTTGTCCAGTTCTTAAACCACTAGTCAGCCTATGGTTGCAACTGGTCACAGGTATTGTTCTAACATGAATGAAAGTTGATATTTTCTTTAAATTAATTTATACAATGAAATAAAAAAGAAGATATATGTGGTGGCCTTTATTCATTAGTGAGTGAGTTAGTGACAATTTTGTTGAATCAGATAATCATTTTCAAATACTAGAAGAATATTTCCTCAATTTGTGTGCTACTCACAATGTAACAATTACAAATATACTTTTAGATTTAAACTCTAATGTTGATAATTGCCATCATTTTCTTAAATATAGAAATTTCCAAAAAGATAAAGTAAATCTAATAATTATGTCTGCTTATTTGCATGCAATATATTATTATTTCCATATTGTAGTTATTGACATGAATTACCCCAAAAGCATAGGAAATAGGAAAATATTGCAAAGTAATTAGGAAGAGATGAGTTTTGAGTGAACTTTTGAGAAACTTCCTAAATTGGAAAAAAAAGAGGAAAAAAGACTGAAAGAAAAATGAACATTGAAGAACAGTAGGAAGGCTACAAAAGGTATAATTATGTATAATGAGATTACAAGATGGAGCATAAAGAAACAGAGTTATTTGACACAATAATGATTAAGATTTCTCCCAAATTAAAGTCAGACACCAACCCAGAGATTCAGGAAACTCAGAGAACAGCAAACAGGAAAAGTAAAAACAACAAAAAAGTATGCTATCCATAGCATAATGAATTTTCAAAATATAAATTTTTTTAAATCTTGAAAGAAATCAGAAAAAATACCTATATTGGAGCAAATGTGAGAATTACATCTAACTCCTCAGAAACAATGCAAGCAAAAAGAGAGTGAAATATTTAGTGTTAAGTGGGGGAAAAAAATCAGGCTAGAATTTTAGACCTTGTGAAATTATCCTTTATAAGATAAAGGAGAAATAAATACTTCTCAGAAAAACAAAAATTGAAGGAATTTGTTGCTTGTAGAGCTATCTTGTAAAGAAAGCATCAAAGAAGTTCTCCAGGGAAAATAAAATGATATAGGTCAGAGCCTCAGATATATATTTTTTAAATGAATAGCATCAGAGAATGAATAAGTGAAGGTAACAAAATTATTTTTTATTATTTGATCTAAATAAGATTTTGTTCAAAATAATAATAGGAATAATATATTTAATTATGTATGCTTATGGATCTATACTTACAGAGTACTGTGCAATGAAATGAATGACAACAACCATATAAAGGAAAGTAAGAAGGAATTGGGACTATTTTGTTATTATAAGCTGCTTGCAAAGTGAATGAAGCAGTGTTATTGGAAAGTAGACATTAGTTAATTGCAAATAAACCTTGAAAACTCTTTAGCAACTACTTACAAAGTAAAAGAAATCCATTTTTCCACTTGTTAGAAATTATTTTTATAAAAGAAGATTATTACATAAAATATAAAAAGAAACTTCAACTTTAATTTCCATTACTCCAAAAATATGTTACTTAAAATGAAATATTTGTAACATCAGTTTTAACCAACTGTTCATCCTATAGCCTTTTCAGCTATTAAAGAACCTCTCTCCAAAAACACAATTTAAAAAATAATTAAGTAAAGACAAGATACACAGTGCCAAATCATTTGCTATCAGCAGCCCATCCAGGTAACAGTAGGACCATCAAACTATAGTAGAATGCAGGATTGTAGTAGGATTAGATTCTCTCTTTTGTGAATGTTTTTATAAAGAGCATTTCTATCCAAATTATTTGTTTGAAACCAGTTCTGCTATAAAAATATAACAGTACATTTCTCATAGCAAACTCTCTTCCAAACATCCCCTTAATATTAAGTCAGAGAAAAACCCATTTCTAGAAATAGAGTGGAGGAATTGGATTTCAATTTCTACAATTCATTTAACCCACCTTTCCATAATACCATGTACAATATTATTGTAAAGTTGCAGTGGCATTCGATGAATTGGAAGCTCTTCTGCTTGCATTTCTCCTAATACTAAAACAGAAGGGTGGGATGGAGTCTAGACCCAACTCCAAACAATCCAAGGCTTATGATTCTCCCCACCATACCTTCATTTTTCATACTTCTTGGAAACCAAACTCTCCTTTCCCATAACATATCCAATCATGAAATTTACTTGATAAAAAGAACATGATCAAAAGCAATTTTAAAAACTGTAAAGGAGATGAGCCAATCCCAGTGCCCAGAAGGAGGCTCCCCAGACACCTTTCCACTGTTCCCAGGGCAGAAGGTGAGCCAATCCCAGCACCCAGGAGGAGGCTCCCTGGTTGCCATTCCACCACTCCCAGTGCAGATGAGGTGAGCTGTGTGAACACCAGCAGCACCCCCACTTCAAAACAAGAAAACATGTAGACAATCCTCAAAAACAGACTCCCAGATCACCTACAGCAACCCAAAAGGGAAACAAGATGGAACACTCTGTACTCAACCACCTGGATTCCCTGAACTGGCAACAGAAGAGGATCTGGGAAAAATGAAATCAGAAATAATTTCTCAGATAACAGCAAAGATTGTGCCCATAGTGCAAGACATGATTAACAAATCTAGAGAGGACACAGATAAAAAAAAAATAGAGGAGCTGAGAAACATGATGGAATCCCAACATAGGAAACAAATGGAATCCATAAAACAGATACAAACAGATTTCCAGGAGATAAAAACTCCATCGAAAGTCTATGTGGCAAAATGAACCATTGTGAGGACAGAATTTCAGATATAGAAGGTAGGATTGCAATTAGTGACCAGGAAAAGAAAAATTGCTTTAAAATTATAAGGGACCATGAGA
>NW_004624732.1:8591060-8606012 GCF_000247695.1 Heterocephalus glaber | reverse complement strand
TGCTGGGTATCTTCCCCAAAGAATTAAAACAATCATACCATAGTGATATATGTGCACCCATGTCTATAGTGGCACAGTTTGTAATAGCTAAAATATGGAAACAGCCCAGTTGCCCATCAACTGGAGACTGAATAAAGAAAATGTGGGGATTTTTAAAATATAAAATGGAGCACTACCCAACCATAAACAATGAGAAATTAGAGATATTTATAGCTAAATGGATGCACATTGAGGTGATACTCTTAAGTGAAATAAAAAGGACACACATGTTTAAATACCAAATAGTTTCTCTGGTGTGAGAAAAATGAAATTCCAAATAAAGATCAAAATGTATAATAGATAATGTGAAATAGGAAGAAAATGTGCAAAGAGGAAGGGGAAGTGGGAGGGATTGGGGAAAGGAAAGAAGGGAATGGAATTAACATGACAAAATTAAAACATGGAAACAAAGTCTTTGTAAATAAGGAGTGGTAGAGGGGTTGAAGGGAAATAGGGAACAAATAAGAAACAAGATATATTATGTAAAGGTACAAATCTTCAATGATGAATATCACCATATTGTATACCTAAAATGTACCACTAAATTTAATTTAAAAAAAGAAATCAAAGAAACAAATAAATGTAGAGGTATTCCATGTTCCTAAAAGGAAGACTCAATATTGTCATATGTCAGTTCTTCCAACTTGATCTAGAGGTTCAACACAACCCCAACCAAAATACGAGAAAGTTATTTTGTGACTATTGATGGCCTGATCCTACAGTTTCTACAGAAAGACAAAGGAACCAGAATAGCTAATTTCATATTGAAGGAGGAAAATAATGTTGAAGGAGTTAAACTATCTGACTTAAGGACATACTGTAAAGGTACAATAATCAAGGCAGCATGGTATTGATTGGAGACAAGTTGATAAATGAAAAAAAAACAAAGAGCCCAAAATACACCTTTCTTAATATAATAAACTGACAACTGACAGTGGAGAAAGGACAATAAAATGTGAAGACAATGTCTTCAATAAAAGGTGCTGAGCAAACAGACATACAAATGAAAAATCTAAACATGGACCTTATACTCTTCACAAAAATTAACTCAAAAATAGATCATAGGCCTAAATGTAAAACATAAAACTATGAAACTCATAGAAAGTTACACAGAAGAAAACTTAGATGACATGAACTTGGGTATGGTGACAATATTTTAAGTAGCTGTCAAAAACACAATCCATGAAAAAAACAGTGGATAAGCTTGATTTCTTTATCATTAAATGCTTCTGCTCTGTGGAAGATAATGTTAAGAGTATGGGACCAAAAGACACAGACCAGGAGAAAATATTAGCTTAAGACAGTTCTGATAAAAGACTAAAATATGCAAACTGTTAAATTCAGCAATGATAAAAGAAACACTCTAATAAATGAAGAAAAGATATGAACAGACACTTACCCAAAGAAGAAACAAGATGAAAAGTAACCATGTGAGAAGATACTATCACATGTTTTCTTAATGTTTTTGTTGCTACAACAATATCTGAGAGTCAGTAATTTATAAAGAACTACAATTGTGACCAAGTACATGAAAAAATGTTCAACATTATTAATCACCAGAAAATGCAAATCAAAACCTAAATGAGATATCATCTTGGTCCTGATAGAATAGCAATTATAAAAACAGAGAAAAGATAATAATTGCTTGTGAGAACATAGAGAAAAGAAAATCCTTGCATATTGTTGGTAGATTAACTAGTAAAAAGCATTGTGGAAAACAGTATGATAGTTCCTCAAAAATAAAACACCAGAACTATCACAAATTACAGCAAATGCATTATTAGATATAAAACCAAAAGGAAATGAAATCAGTCTATCAAAGATACATTTTTCAGTTTCTTATCTATCGCAAGACTACTTATGATACCCAAGAAATGGAAAAAACCTAAGTGTCCATCAACTGATCAATGAAGAAAATGTAGTATATACACACAATAGAATACTATTCCAGCCTGTAAAAAGTGGAAGTAAAATTCTATTTTGTGTGACAACATGGATGGAACTGGAGATCATTATGTGAAGTGAAATAGGTCAGGCATAGAAAGACAAGAATCATTGCACTTAATTATGAATTCTAAAAAGTTGATCTCATAGAAGTTGACAGTATAATGGTGGCCACCAGAGGCTGGAGAGAATAATTGGGGAGGGTTGAAGAAAGTTGACTCATGGATACTATGTTATATATGGATGGGAGAAAGAATTTCTAGTATTCTATTGTGTAATAGGGTAACTTTAGATGATGATAATATACTGCATTTTACAAAGAAGCAGGAAGAAAGGATTTTAAATGTTTTCACCATAAAGAAGTAATTGTGTAAGGAGGCATGTTTACTCTGCTTTGATAATTACACAATGTATATTTGAATTAAAGTATCACATGATACTTCATAAATAGGAATAATCTTGCATAGTTTTTTTTTTAAGTTCATAAAGTTACCTGAAATCACAATGGGGTAGGCATAGCTTGAAATATAAAGATTCTGGGCCCAAGATGACTTGAATTTTAACTTGGCCTTCATCCTTTCCTGGCTGTGTGACCTTGAGCACATTATTACTATTCTCTAACCCACAGTTTCTCATATAATGTAGCCTCACCACAACCTGCTATATAGCTATTTGGATCATTATAGAAGAGAATGCATATGAAACACTTAGCATAATACCTGGCACATTAAAAAGCAGTCAAGTAACATTCATGACTATTTTTAAAATATCTATGATGCATTTACTCACTATTCAAAAAGTTGGACATCCAAGGTGGAGGCACTGTCACTCTTTGGTAGGGGCCTTCGTCCTGTGTCCTCACCTGGCAGAAGGCAAACCAGCAAGCTAACAGCCTAGTGCAATGCTACAGAAGCCTCCTTTTTAAGGCTTTAGTTCCATGACTGAGGAAGAAGCCCACGTGGCCTAATGACTCTAAAAATCCTATCTCTTAATACTTTCCAAAAGTCAACAACCAAACTTTGGAGGGGATACCCTCAAAACATCGCATATGTCCTTAGGGAACTGCAAATTAAAACAATAGTGAAATAACCTCACACATCTGTTAAAATGGCCAAAATAAAAAATACTGGCAGCATCACATGCTGGTGAGGATGTGGAGAAAAAGGAACCCTCTTTCATTACTGGCAAGAATATAAAATGGTATGGCAATTTTGAAAGACAATTTGAAAGTATCTTGTGAAATTAAACATATATTTATCATACAATGAAGCCATCACACTCCTTGGTATTGACCTAAATTAATTGAAACTCATTTCTACATGAAACCTGCACAATATTTATAGAAACCTGATTCATCATAGTCAAACCCTGGGAGCATACAGAAGTTCCCCCAGGAGGTGAATGGACAAACTAAGGCTCATCTGATAATGTAGTACTATGCAGCACTAAAGAGAAATGGGCCATCAAGTTATAAAAAAAAAAAAACTTGGAGAAAGAGCAGGGATGTAGCTCAGTGGCACGGTGCCTGGTTGGGAAGTGTGAAGTCCTCAGTTTGATCCCCCATACAAAAAAAAAAAATGGAGAAAACTGTAATGCATGTTAGTAAATGAAAGAAGCTGAACTTTAAACGACACATAATAGGGAAGGGTGGAGGGGGTGAAAGGGGCACAGGTAATGGGGAAAAAATAAGAACCAAGATACATCATGTACAGGTACAAGCACCCAGTGATAAATGTAAATGTATTGTATACCTAAAATGTACCAATAAAAGAATTTAAGGAAGAAAAAAAAGACACATAATAAATGATACCAACTATACCAGTGATGGTGAATATTTTAGAGATGTGTGTCCAAACTAAAACCCAAAACCTACTAACTTATTACAAGGTGGTAACAATGCAATTAAACCTGAATACTGAGGTTTTAGTTTAGAAAAAGCAACTTATACATTAACATCTTTTGTCTTAAAGAAAAACAATACCACCACTGAACTACATCATCTAAATGACTTTATGGAAACTATGGGAACAGCGAAAAGATGAGTGGTTGCAGAGGTTTGGAAGAAGAGAGGGATAAAGAGATAGAGGATTTGGGGGACAGTAGAACTATTCTGTGTGAAACTACAGCGGTGGATACAAGTCACTACAAGGTTGTTAAAACCCACAGAGTGTACCCCTCCAAGAAGAAACCTTATATAAACTGTGAATAATGAGGTGTCTGAATAGATTCAAGAATTGTAACAAATGCTCCATTGTGATGAAAATGACGATGGTGAGGAGACTGCATGGCTGGGGTCTGGAGTACATGAGACCCCTTTCCACTCCCTTTTGCTGTGAACCTAAAACTGCTCTAAATTTAAAAAATACTAATTTAAAAGGATACATGCTAACAAAACCCACACCTTACATCAATTATTTGGTTACTTTGAGATAACGTTCATACAATGAAGCTAAAATGAATATATTTTCTTTCCTAGTTTTACTAGCTGTCAGAATAATGAGATATTCTCTTGTATCTTCCAAAGATTCAGTGATCTACTTTAAATATTATACTATAGAAGTAAGATCCTTTCTTTGCAACCAGGTACATAAAACTTTATAAAAACTCAAACTTTTATTTTATTATTATGTTTTTAGAACAGTTTGTCTGTGTATGCAAAGCAGTTGATGAAAGGATGTGATGGGAACAAAACATAATCATAACACTTTTATTCAAAATGCTAGTGGCACTAGCAAGTCAGGTAACTTTCAGTTGAATCATAACCTCTCCTAACTTCCCTCTCTCTATGAAATGAGTCAATAATACCACTTTTATGATTTGTAGAAACAATATATCTAAAATATTTGATAGTTGACAAAAATTATATTGTCAAAGAAGACTATCACTTATGATGAAAAATCTACTTCATTTTCTCTTCCTTTGTAAGTATAATTTTAGAACAATCTAAAGTGCGAACAATCTACCAAATATTTAGATAGTGAAGAATTTTTAAGAAAGATTACTAGCAATTGTTCAAATTAGATAGCTTTATCTACCTAGGAAATATTTTATTGTGCTTTATAGACAAGAAATAATTAGAGACCATAGATAAGGGTACTTTCACCCTGGCATTATTGATATTTGGGGCTGAATATTTTCAGGGTGAGAGTCTTGCACCTCAGGGATTTAACAGCATCAATCCTCTCTACACTCTAAAAGCCAGTATTACATCCCTACCTCACACAGTTAAAAAAACCAAAAATGTCCTCCAGACATTGTCAAATGTTCTGGGAGTAGGGAGAGGATTGCAAAATTATTCCCAGCTATAGAGAAATCAGAAACTTCAAAAATAAACTGTGAAATAATCTTGTTTCCTTTTTTAGAATAATTATCAATATTTTTGACATTTCTGACAGTTTTTTTTTTCATTTAGTTTATTGGTACATTTTAGGTAAACGATACAGTTACATTCATCACTGGGATCTTGTACCTTTACATGACGTATCTGGGTTCTTATTTTTTTCCCATTCTCCTGCCCTCCCTTTACCCCCTCCACCCTTCCTATTTACAAAGACTTTGTTTCCATGTTTTTCCTTTTCTCGTATTTTTTCTTTTCCCTTCTTTCCTTTCCCCTTCCCTTCCCACTTCCCCTATTCCTTTAAACATTTTCTTCCTATTTCACAATATCAATTATACATTTTGATTCTTATTTACGCTTTTAGTTTTTCGCACTAGAGAAACTATTTGGTATTTACACATGTGTGTCCTGTTTATTTTACTTAAGAGTGTGGCCTCAATGTGCATCCACTTGGCTATAAATGTCTCTGGTTTCTCATTCCTTATGGCTGAGTAGTACTCCATTTTATTTAAAAAACACATCTTCTTTATCCAGTCTCCAGTTGATGGGCAATTGGGCTGTTTCCAAGTTTTAACCATCTTGAATTGTGCTGCTATGAACATGGGTGCACATATATCACTGTGATATGATGCTTTTAATTCTTTGGGAAAGATACCCAGCATGGGAATAGCTGAGTCAAATGGGACTTCCATTCCTAGTTCTTTGAGGTATTTCCATATTGATTTCCACAGTGGTTGTACCAGTCTGCACTACTACCAACAATGGAGAAGGGTTCCTTTGTCCCCCACCCCCACCCCAGCATTTGTTATTGGTTGATTTCTTGATAGCAGCCATTCTTTCTGAGGTGAGGTGGAATCTCAGCATTGTTTTCATTTGCATCTTTTGAATGACCAGTGATGTTGAGCATTTTTTTCATATGTTTATTTGCTATTTCTACTTCTTTGTCTAAGAAATGTCTGTTCATTTCAGATGCCCATTTTTGGACTGGGTCTTTAAATTTGGCAAGTCTGATTTTTTTTTAAGTTCTTTATATATTGTAGATAGTAGATCTTTGTCTGAGGAACAGCTGGTAAACATTTTTTCCCACATTGTAGGTAGTCTCTTAGCTTTGTTGGTGGTTTCTCTTGCAGTGCAGAAGCTTCTGATAGTTTTTTTTGACCATAACTATCTTTGCAGTCTTTCTCTGAATCTTCTAATTTTCAATTATCTGGATGTGTGAGTGGCAAAAAGCTAGGTTTAAGTTCTTCTGATCCTTTCTACTCATGTCTATGTTTTCTTTGTTATATTATTGACAATTGGTGAATCAATATATTCTGATTCTTTCACCAAACTTTGGATATGATCATCAAAATTAGAATATGATACAGATATCTTCAAAATGATCTTTTTAAATAGCAAATTATTCAATTTTGGTGTTAAATTATGGCACATTTTCAAGGAAGAGTTTTAAGATCACAAATATCAATCAGCTCCACATTAGTTTTGTAACACATACAGTCTTCACACCAGAACATTTTAGGAATCCTCAGAATAAATCTTTCCTCTTTTGGTCAGGCTACCTCTAAAACTTCATAAAGGTCATTTTCTATCTTCACCTCATGTCCCAAAGTGACAAGCATGGACTGAATAAAACTTGTTCAATTAAGCTTACAGCAAGCTGTTCAGCAGAATTTCTAACAAATAAGTCCTTCTGTTCACTCGTTAAATCGTGATCAACAAAGCGCCAAAAGAAAGAAATGCTGTTAGTCCATTAGGTTCTTTAATCAGTAAGAAAAGAGTGGATCATTGATCTGGCAAAGTATTTACTGTTTTTTTTTTTCATATGCTCATAAATCTTCTCTAAAAGCCAATTTCTAATATTATGCTTTTGTATTTGGTTATACATTTGTAATATCCAGGCCAAAGAGAAATCTCTAAGCTTTTATTCAACTCTTTATCATAACAAAGTGCCACATCCCCCCATAACTATAATTAAAAAGGAAGAGAAAATTTAGTACTAAATCCTGATGTAAATTTTCTGAAGACTGAAGGGAAAGCAGTGAGAACAGGAAGAGCCTTCTTCTTACTCTAACTCATGGGGAACATGCACCAGTGGCTATACCTCCTTCTCGGCTCCAGCCCCAGGTAGAAAATGCCACCACTCTCCATCCCAGATTCCAGGTTCTCGACACCACAGCCCCTCCATTTGTTTCTCCAGCCGGTAGTGGCTTCTTAATGTTTTTAATGCTAGGGGCTGCCCCTCTAGCTTCCTGGCCTGCACAGCACCTGCTGAACCAATTTTCTGGGTTAAATCTTGTATGAGGAAAGATTGTGTGCAATTTGGTTTATCTCAGTACACCCCCAACTGATAAAAATAACTATCACAACTTCTGACTATAATTTCTACAAGAGCTGAAGCACCTGTCTTCCAGTTGCTTAGTGGACACAAAATAATGTTTCATTTGGACAAATGAAAAGGGCCCTTCTTTTCCATAGTATTTTCAACCATCTTATTGTAGAAAAAAACAGATATAGAAACTTAAACAAAAGAGGTGAATTCACTTGTAACTACCACCAAGAACAAATAATAGAATTTTTCCACCACCCGAAAGCTCTTCTGTGTGTTGCATCTCAATCATACACTCCTTCTACTCTCAAGATACTCCAGTACTTATAGCACTCCAGTATTTATAGTCATTATGGAACACAAAATTTGTTATTCTGTTTGCCAGCTGATGGAAATTGGTTTATCTCCAAATCTGGTTGTTATGAACAAAACTACTGTCTTCATATGCAGATCTTTTCAGAGATGTATGATTTCTCTTCCCTTACATCTTCATTGTGTTTTTTCTAGACACAAGAACTCCAAGCTCTATGAAAGTAGGTATTTAACTTTACAAGAAACTAGTAAACTATTTTCCAAAATGATCTTACAATTTTGTATTAGTTATGGACTTCCATTAGTTCCATATCTTGCTAGTACTTATTTTCATTTTAGACAATAAGTATATAGTTTTATATTACTGTGGTTTCGATCTGCATTTAGTTCCTTTTCATATGCTTATTTGTTGATTATATTTTTAAATGAAAAGACAAGTCTTTATTTTTTACAGGTTATTTCATCATCAGGTTGTAAGATTTTATTGTATATGCAAGATATAAATCCTTCTAATGAAATGTTTAAAAAATATTTTCCCAAGCTATAGCTTCAAAGAACAAAAGTTTTCATTTTGAGAAGTTCAATTTATCAAATTATTCATTTTTTGTGGATATGTGTATCTTATCTAAGAACTTTCTAATAAATTTAAGAAAGAAACAATTTCCTTTTTAATTTTCTTAGGGAGTTCAGTTGCTGTTACTTTAGATATTTTGTTTAGGCTTATAATCTACTGCAAGTTTATTTCCTTAATGTGACGTGTTATCTAATTTCATTATTTGTTATTTAGATGTCATTTCAATCCTGTAAAAAGAGTATTCTCCCTTAACTTACTTTGGCACCTTTATCAAAAACTAGTTGACCCTGTAAATGTGCTTTTACTTCTGGGCTCAATTCTATCCCATTCCTCAATATCCCAATTCTTAAAATCAGTGCTACCCTATTTAATTGAGGGTAACGATGTAATAAGTTTTGAAATCAGGTAGTGCAAACTTCCACATTTTTGTACTTTTCAAATTGGGGTAATCTAGATTAACTTCCATATGCATTTTGGAATTAGCTTGAAAATTTCAAATAAAAAAGTGATGCCTACAAAGTGTGATAGTTTGATTAGGAAAGGATTAGCATTTTATCAATATTGACCCTTCTGGTTCATAGACATAATATTTCTCTCCAAGTATTTATATTTTTCTAGTTCTTTTGTAGATTTTAGTATAATAAAATGTATCCATATATATTTGAAGGGTTTAGAAATGGTATTTTTTATTTCCTAGCACAGTCATGTGTCACACAATGACATTCCTGTCAAAGATGGACCACATACACGATGGTGATCCTTTAATATTATATTGTGCAGATTTGTCATAGCAGTTTGTCTAAATACATTCTGTGATTTTTGCACCACAATGAAATCATCTAAGGACATAATTCTTAAGATGTATCCCCATAGTTAAATAATGCATTACTGTATATGGAAGTCATTTTGTACTTTGACTTTGTATCTTTTTCTACAGCCATTAATAGAATGTCTCCCCTATTTCCTTTTTTAATCTTTTCCTATGGTAAAATACATCAATTTCTCTTTAAATGTGCAAGTCACCTTGCATTTCTGAATTACAAGTTGGTAGTTTTACCATACTTTTCTGTATTGCCAGATTTGATTTGCTGACATTTTGTTGAAAATTTTTATATTTATAAAAGATATTAGTTTGTAATTTTCTTAAATTGTAATATCTTTATATAAACTTTATGTTGGTATATCAGGTAATGTTAACTTAAAATGGTTGACTTAATGAAACAGTATGCGCCTATTTTTCTGAAAGAGTGTGTGAAGGTGGTATGATTACTTTCTCAGGTATTTAGTAGAATTTACCAGTGAAGTCAGATGGACCAAGAAAATTCTTTGCTGAAAAGTTTTTAATTATAAAGTCAAAGTCTTTTTTTAATAGGTTTAGGACTATTAAGTTTACTTATTCTTTCTTAAATAAGGGTTGACAGCTTCAAGCTCTTAAGAAATTTTTTTCACTTTTATCTAAGTTATCAAATTTATGGCCATAGAGCTGTTTAAAATATTTTTAATGTCTGTAAGGATTATCATAATGTAAGCAATTTCTGTCTTCTCTGTTTTTTTGCCTTAGTCTGGCTAAAAGCTGATCAGTTTTATTAATCATTTCAAAGAATGATGTTTTGATTTAGTTTTTATATTAACTTTCCTTTTTTAATATATTACTGATTATTCTGTCCTTTTGTCTTTCCTTCTATTTATTTGTGTTTTATAGATATTGTACTTAATCTTTAGATCACTGATTTTTTTCTCCTTTAAAGTCTACTATATTTCTATTTGATGCTATAAGTAACCATTTTTTTTGCAATTAAGTAACCATTTGTTTTCACCTCCAAAATTTATTCTACTATATTTTCATTTCATCGAATTCAAAGTATTTTCTAATTTCCCTGTGATTTCTTTTTTGACCTATGCTGTATTTAGAACTGTATTGTTTAATTTCCAAATATTTAGGGATTTTTCAGATATCTTACACATACTAAATTTTATTTTAGTTTTATTTTCCTCTCAAAATGTGTTTTGTATTATTTTGGTTTAACATTTGCAGCATGTTTAATGGCAGAAAATATTTTATCTTAGTTAATGATAACTACTTTTATTTGTTCTGTGTGGACTTAAAGGTATGTGTTTTTATTATTGTATTTGGAATATTCTGTAACTATTAGTGAGATAAAAATGGCTGGTGACACTTTCTAAGTCTTCTGGTTTGGGGAGGTTTCCACATATCATTTTTGAAGAGAGGAATACTAAATTTGCCAACTGTAATTATGGATTTGTCTCTCTCCTTTCAGTTTGACTCAGGTATTTCCCCCATATATTTTGAAGCTGTAATATTAGAAGAACACATATTAAGGATTACTGTTTACTACATTAAATAAACCTTTATCATTATGTAATATTCCTTTATGTCTCTTATAAACTTGCCTGTCTTGAAGTCTACTTTGTCTAATGCTAATGTCCATACTTCAGCTTTCTTTTACTAGTGTTTACATGTCACAAATTTCTCCATCCATTTACTATGAATGTACTCATATCTTTCTTAGTATATATACTATTGAAGTGAACACAAATATCTTTACAGTTCAAGTGAGTCACTTAGAATATAGCTGAGTCTCTCGATAATCTAATTTGACAATATTTAGCATTGCATCACATATTTACACAATTTATATTTAATGTTGTTACTAATATGATTTGCTTTAAATCTACCTTTTAACCATTTGTTTTCAAAATGTATCATTTTTATTGTTGTTATTCATTTCCCAGTTTCTTCTGTCATCCTTTTGGCTTAAATGAGCATTTTTATTATTTAATTTTATCTCCATTGTGGGCTTATTAGATGTGGGGGTTTTTTCTTTTTTCTTTAGGGTTTAAAATGTATAACTTAAACTTATCCCAACCTACCTTCAAAAATATATGACCCCATATGTTATAAATATTATACAACACAATTTTTTCTATTAATTCTCTTGTGGTACTGTCTTAATACATTTTACTCCTGCTTATGTTACAGTCTTCACAGTCCAGTTTTTGCTCTAGACACCCAATTTTCTTTTAAAATTATTAAGTGAGAAATCTGTCTATATTCTCACATTTGCCATCTACAGTATTCTTCAGTCTTTTGTAAAAATCTAAACTCATTATGCATTGTGTCCCATCTACTTCAAAGCTTCCTTTAATATTTCCATTGCAAATTTACTACTGAAGAATTATGGCATCTTTTGGTTGCTAAACAAATTTTCTATTTTATGTTCATTATTGAAAGATGTTTTTGCTTCATGTAAATGATGTTAACAGATTTCTTTTGGTACTTTAAAGATACAGATCCATTACCTTCTGACTTAGTTAGATTCTGATGATAAATATGTTGTCATACTTATTTTGGCCTTCTACATGTTTCTTTTTCTACTGCAAACTTTCAAAATTTTCTCTTCAAAATTGGTTTTCAAAATTTAAGTAACAATGTACCTAAGCAGATTTTATCTTTTAATTGATTCTTCTTGAAATCTGTGACTTTTTTGATTTATTTGTTATCTTTCATTCATTTTATACAATTATTTTTCTCCAAATTTTTAAATTTTTTTTTAATATTTATTTTGTACCATAGTTTTTTTCTCATCCTCATAAAACTTCTATTACATATATATTAAATTATGTGATAATGTCATATGAGTATTAAGCACTATCTTATTATTATTATCTTATTATTATTGTTGTTGTCATTCCTTCACTTTTTGTCTTTCTTCTTTTTCAGTTTAAATCATTTATAATTTGCCTAACATAAAGTTCACCAGTTCTTTCCACTGTTACATCCAGATTGATGATAAACATTCTGCAGAGAATTCAAGTGAATTCTGTTAGCATTGATCTTACAATTTTTATTTCTAGAATTCTAATGTGTTTTTTAAAATCTCCACTTTTTTGCTGAAATTTCCCATCTGTTCATACATGTGTTTACCTTTTCCAATAAACCCTTTAACTTATTTAATATAGTTATTACAAAATACTCTACCTGATGTTCCATGATCTATATCACATCTTGGTTTGACTCTGTTGACTGTTTTACTGCTTGGTAGTGTATCTTTTTTGTTACTTTCACTTTCTGTGTGTGTTATATTGAATATTAGATTGAATGCAGACAATGTGAACAAAAGAAAAAGAGTGAGGTGAGTTTACAACAGGGAATGGTGACAGTTGTTCAGTCAGTCCATTGCTGTGCTGGTTTGGTAAGTCTAGGCAGTAGTTGAACTCAGTTGGATGTGGTTGTTGTACCAATTATCTTTAGTACCATAAATTTCAAATTCCTCCAGTGGTAGAGAATTACTGCCTTTGTTTAGTTTGAGGCCTACAGAGTCAGAGAAATTTTGTCAATATTTATGCTCTCTCTCATTTTCAGGAGATCCTACTTGTTTCTGTCCCCAAAGGGGTCTCACTCCAGTATCTTTCCCCTTCCCTATAAATAGACTGCTTGGTTCAACTTGTTTCTAAGTTCAATTCTTTTGTTAGTGCTGAGGGGGTTCAATCTCTTGTGCTAGCTTTCTCAATATTCCTTCCCCCTTACTCTCTCACCATGGCAGCCAAAAATCTGCCTTGGTTTTGTTTATTTGTTTGTAGTTTGTCATTTTTCTTCTTTTAACCACTGAAAGATCCTGGGCTTGATAAGTCTTATATTCCATCCCCAGTGGCATAAAGCTTTTTACCTTCTACTTCTACTCCAATGACAGCCAAATTAGTGTCACAGGGAAAGCATCTGGTTGGTTTGCCTGCCTCCTTCTCCATGGCAAAAACCTTTTTATTCCATGTGAGAAAAAGACATGATGGGGCAGCCAATCCTACTCATGATTGCTTATTTAGGACTCAAGGACAAGGATTGCAAAAGGCTTGCAGATTTCTCTTGTATAGGATTTCCAATGGTTCTAAACTATTATGCTAGCACACATTTTAACCTTAAAGTATTTGTTAGCTTTTCAGTTTGTAGCTGTTAAGGTTATCCAAAAAAAGAAACCAGTGAGATATATAAACATAGATAGATAGATAGATTTATCATAAGGAATTGGCTCATGATTGTGGAGGATAAGATGTCAAGCCTAGTTCAAGTGTAAATCCGAATGCAGGAGAACAATATCTCACCTCAAAGACAATAGTCACAGAGAAAGAATTATTTTTATTCAATGTTTAATTCAGTTCAAGCTTTGTATTCAAGATTGAAAGAGGCCTACCACTTCTTTTACGGGCTCTGTCAGTGGTTAATTTAATATGGCTTCTCTTGAAAAGGCTTGTCAATTTTTTTAGAATTTACTGATACTAACTAGTATTGAAAATTAACCTATCTGATGAGTATAAACAATGATTTCATTAACTTTTTCTTATTTAAAGTAGGATCTATAAAAACTTTTCCAAATATTGATCATATTCAAGGCTAAAGCATTTGCAGCAAGAATGTTCAAAGAATGCTTGTTAGTTCATTTTTTTAATGACTGGAAAGATAAGTAATGTTGCAACATATTACTTTAGTCATAACAATTCTAAAGCTTGGAATGGGATGTGTATGCAATGAATGTAACTAACAGGGGGGTTGAGTTAATAATAAACTTCCTTAGGCTAAAAATCTAAGTCACCAAGGCACATTATAATGCAAGAAAAAAACTACATTGACTTCAAATTTTGCTTTGAGTCAGCCCTATGTTGCTCAATATTAAAAATAGTACCATTGGTCACGCGGAAGATGCCTGATCACCCGGCTGCAGACAGGCAGGTCTGCCCACACCCTACCGAGGTCCTGAGTCACATGGCAGACAATGAATCACCCCGCTACAGACAGGCAGCCACCTGATTCCACACTACAAAGACACAGAGGATACCAGACCACCAGACCAAGGTACTGAGTCCCACTGTTCCCGGCCCAGAGGTAGGGGCTTCTGAGCCACTATTCCACTGCTCTTGGTCCAGAGGAAGGGGCTTCCCGGTCACCATCCCTCCTGCTGCTCCCAGCCCAGCAGAAAGGGTTTTGGGCCACCTTCTGTCCTGCTGCTCCTGGCGCAGAGGGAGGGGCTTCTGAGCCACCATCTTACTGCTTCTGGTCCAGAGGAAGGGGTTTTCCGGCCACCATCCCTCCGGCTGCTCCCAGCCCACAGGAAAGGGCTTTTGGGTCACCATCCCTGCCACTGCTCCCGGCCCCTGTCCCACCTCACCCAGCTCAGAGGAGGTAATCCGTGCAGGTGCTAACAGCCTCCCACCCCAGTCGAAATGAGAAAACATGTAAATAAGTCTCAGAACTAGACTTCCAGATCACCTACAGAAAGCCCAAAGGGAAATGAGATGGAACACTCTGATACTCAACCACCAGGGCCCACTGAACTGGCAACAAAAGGGGATCTGGAAAAAATGAAATCAGAAATAATTTCTCAGATAACAGGAGAAATTGTGCCCTTA
>NW_004624732.1:8568690-8582690 GCF_000247695.1 Heterocephalus glaber | reverse complement strand
TGTGTCCTATTTATTTCACTTAAGAGTATGGCCTCAATATACATCCATTTAGCTGTAAATGACTCTAGTTTCAAAACTCAGCAATATGCTGTATACAAGAAACACACCTAACTCAAAACAAAATTCATAGACTGAAAGTAAAAGGATGGAAAACAGTTCTCCATGCGACAGGATCCCAGAAAAAAGCAGGGGTAATTTAATCTTCTATAATAGGACTATGGATTTAGGAGCTCCCATACAAATAAAAAATATAAAATATCATTTATCTTTGTCAATGATTTAGGTTTTATTTTTCCCTGAAATTCAAAGAAACAATAATGAAAACTACACGTACAATTCTTCAAAATATATTTTAATAAACATGCAGTAAGTGCTATAATCTTACCTCATCATTACAAAGTAGTATTGATGTCAGTGCACATCCACTCACACATGTCCAATATCACAGTCTTCTTTCTTGGGACCACCACTCTTTGCTTTCATACTCACAATTAAAATATTTTTATAGGGGTAAAAATCCTAGATATCATCATACATTCAGGACATCTTTACAAAACTACAAGATGTATATGATCATATACATCCTTCTTCCAAAATGTGCTGTTGATAACATAGATATAAGCCAGAAATTTCAAAATGTTTTTAAAGACTTGTAGTGAATGATACATATAAGAAAATATACCAGAAATATTAACAATAAAAACATATACAAAATTTCTGAAGGAGCTCAGCAAAAAGGCAACTCAGTCTGATAAATCATAAAAGATATATATTTATAGTTTTTTTTTCATCCTTCACTAAGCCATGCACATCCTATGACTCAGGTGCATTAAGACTGGACATGACTAAAGGAAGAAGGGAAAGGAAAAATTATGAGAAAAGAAAAAAATGGAAATGAAATCTATGTAAATAGGGAAGGGTGGAGGGGGTGAAAGGTGCACAAGTAATGGGGAAAAAAATAAGAACTAAGATACATCATGTACAGGTACAAACACCCAATGATAAATGTAAATGTATTGTATACCTAAAATGTACCAATAAAAGAAAAAATTAAAAAAATTAAAAACTGGACACGACTAAAAGATTGATTAAACTCTAATTTTAATACTTTATAAGAAAGACATAGATCATAATGAGAAGCAACTGAGCCTAAAGGAGAGGAAAGAAAGAACACCAGTTTTGTCCAAGTGCAGAAGCTCAACACTGATGAGGTCAAGAACAGTGAGGAATCCTCTCCTTGAAGTGCTGACTCGAGCCTATTTCCATGAAAATATGTTTTATCTCATTTAGGCTATAAGAGGATTGAAGTTAAAGAAAGTTTGGCAAACATCAACGTGGATCATTGAGTTGTACATTCCTTTTGTAGAGAAATGGCTAGTACTATGCATGTCCAATTCAACAAATGTCCATCAATCCATCCCTACTCTCACCTAATTTACAGATTGCAATGGCCTTTTTCTGCTCCCAAAATTTAAAGTCAAATCACTGAAAGTATCTAGATAGACACAGCATGAAAAATTACTTCTTAGATTACTTGATATATTCATTAGAGAAAAAAGTACGTAATGGTACAGTTGAGCTAAGAACAGGAGCTGAGGGAGTATTATATGATGCTAAAGTCTTAGTTCCCTTGTGTATTATGTACTTATATATATATAATTTAGCAATTTCTACTGAAATTATTCTATTTTACCATTGGTATTTAAAGAGTACTGAGATAACCCAGACAACAACAACAACAATAATGATGATGATGATGATGATGATGATGATGATAATAATAGCTTAAAAAATAAGAACTAGATTCCTGGAAGAGTGTTGAGAAAGAATTGGAGAACCATACCAAAAAGCTTATGCACCTGATACAATATCCTGATCTCCTTCAATAACATCTCAGCTTTATTATATAAACATCTTTTATTTCACAATGAACATTCTCCCTCTTAAATGAATAATCAGGTTGAAAATCCCCTAAACCAAAGGGGAAAAGATAACCATATATGATTTGACTCCAGCCCAGAATTCACTGGAAGGCGTTCTTCAGTAAATTACTTCAGCAGTTGTGTCCTTACTTATTTTTTCAATTATTTTTGCAACCATCCAATTTTGTACCTTGTATTTCATTCCACACAACATTCACTCTTAAACCTATTCCCTACAATACTAAAAGGGAGGCACACTAATCACAATCCTGTAATTCTCAGTAACTGAATGCAAGAACTAAAATTATATATAGCGCCCTCCAGTGAAAGAAACTGTACATATTCCAAGGCAAATTCTCTTCTTTATGTAGGAAAAAAAGTATGTTATAATTGTACATTATATATGAATCACACCCAACATTAAAAAATTTGGTCAATTTTCAATTCACTGAAGACTGTGTCAGCCACGAATGAGAGAGAAAACAAGGGTGCCAGGTCGGGGCGACATCACTGTGAACACCTGCCAGTGCTACCTCGCTGATGAAAACTATCAATTTGAATTGAATTTATGCTGTGGCAGTGAATATTATGACATAGGCAACCTTATTGTATTTAAATGTATACAGCTTCAGTGTTTTTTGACATTTACTAAAACACTAGAAGTTTTATATTTTCTTTTCCGTTTTCTAACATTGTTATTCACAATCACAATTCTTCCATTGACAAATAGTTCACTCTTTCCCTATTTTTTGTTTTTCTATCTTTGCCTTCCTTTCTTTCTTCCTTTCTTTCTTTCTCTCTCTCTCTCTCTCTCTCTCTCTCTCTCTCTCTCTCTCTCTCTCTCTCTCTCTTTCTTTCTATTTCTCTGTTAAGGAGGCTATAGACTGCTTTGGATTAGTTTTTCATCAAATTTTACTCTAAAAGATATACATTAAAGGACTAAAATAGAATTAACTCATTAAGAACACAATAAATGGAAAAATTAAGTATTTGGCAAAAGCTGAAATAGTTGAATACATTAAAATGAATGTGACAAAGCTGGCCGCTACACTTGAGCACCAGATTTAGCTGTGAATTCCCTTGTTAAGGTAAAAAGAAGATGCATACTGGTTTCTGCTGTCCTCTCAATCTTCAGAATTCTGACTCGTGCCTCCTGAACTGAGAAGCAGAATCCAAGCAGTGACCGCAGTCCTCTTAGCCCAAAAGACAGCCACTCCTCTAGAATGAATGGACTCCTGCCTGAGGTAACCTCTTCTGGCTCCAATGGCCTTTCCTAAAATAACCTTTCACCTTGACTTCCATAACCTTGGCAGTAGATAAAGATGAAGACAGATAAAAATTCAGCAAGTACTACTCTTTGACTCAGAATGGGAAATCCAGTCCTAAAGATTTCCTAGATAAGGCATCAAACTGTAGACAACCAGTGAAAAAATATCCCAGACCCTGCCTTTTCCCTGACAACCACTCCAAACTCAGCCACTTTGCAGACCTGTGGCTCTGTAAGGATGGCCAAAAGAGTCCCAGTCAATGACTTTGCTTACTAGTAGGACATGAATTATTTTCAAACCAAGCCTTCAAGGATTCAAGTCTTTTACCCTGAATACAAATAGCAAAATCTAATTTTAACATTGTCAAGAACATCTACTCTTTTACCATGGATCTTTTTCCATGTGATAGAAGTAAACTCTCCTAAAAATGTCACTTTCTGAAAACTATCTTAAGAAAATTATTTCAACTTCTGTAATGACAATTTCAGTGCTCTCATCTTGATTATTAATTATGAACTGTTTGTAATGAAATAATTCCCTAGGAACTCTCAAGCCCTTCCCTTGAATAAATTTTTCCTATTATGCTTCTTTTTTGCATAACAAATCCTCTGACCTTCCTCTAAATCAGCTGTTATTCTCACTATTGTTGATGTGGTACTGCTCCTCCTCTGTTCCCTTATTCTATATGCAATTATCTAGGTAAGGTTTTGAAAATGTGCCAGTGTCTCCTCTGGAGTGAGCTCAGGACTATCATTTATCATTCAGAGGGCTTTTTCATTTACTCCCTGGCTCACAATTTGGTTTGAGCCCATGGACTAAAATCTGCCTTCTGGACCCACTGAGGTTCACCATATTGCATATGTTACGGTTGTTTTCCCAGAGAGCATCTTATGTTTAAAATAGATTGGCTTGTGTTACCATAAATAAGAAATAAAAACTTGCCAAGAGTTTAATATATAGTCTAATAGCTTTGGAGAAATGCAAGTAGCTTTGAAATTTCATTCTCGTAACATCTGGTTTCTACCAAAAAATGACATTTAATACGAAAAATATATGTATTTCCATCATGGTTATCTCTGTTTTTTTAGGTCAGGCCAACTCAAATGCATGCATATACCACAAATCTTTAAAACAAATCTTAGATATCCACCAACGTTTATGGCATCTATCATGGATCTCTTCTTATTTATTCCCAATCTTTTCCCTCTTTTCATATCTGCTGAACCCTAGTCTTCTGAATCTGTAACTCCCGATTTTATTTCTGCTCCTGGTAGTTGAGTTTCAGCTTTGCAAGAGAATGTGGCTTGGCTGCTCTTCTTGTTGTTTTTTTTTTATCCATAGATAGAAATTCTAATTCTAAAGATGATTTTAAAAAATCAAATGCAGACCTAATCACAGGAGTGCACACAGCAACACATTTCACTCATTTAAGACAGAGTACTTAGACACTCAATCTCAAGGTCATTGTGAATCAGCATAAATTCAATCCAAATTGATAGTTTTCATCTGTCAGAGACAATTTATCTTATATCTCCTAGCAAAGTGAAGGACGTGTAGAATGAAGAAATGGAAAATATTATTTCATAACTTTTTTCACATGCATTTAACCACTTCACAAGATTAAAGGTGTAGAAATGTAATCAGAAACATGTGAACAGAAAGGTACTGATTGTTTAAGAAGAACATTTAACTTTCTCAAAATCATGAAAATATCCCCCCACAATTTTCAACAACCTGTTGACTGCATCATGAGATACTGCAGGAAGATGCTGACAGAATGTCACTCTGTTGTGTTGGAAATTCTACAGAAGTTCCAACAGTGAAAATAGTGGGCACTATGTTCATTCACCTTCTGGGAAAAAAATATTAGATGCATGTATGTTAGACTTACCTAAAATGTAACAAGCATTATAAAATGATTTTTCTTTTCTTTGTTCTGTTTTTGTTTTTGATGTAGTGAGATTGAACCAGGCCCTCTCACCTGCTAGGCAAGGACTCTACCTCTAAGCTACATCCCTAGCCTTTAATTTTTAGACAGGGGCTCATTAAATTGCCCAAGCTAGACTCTAACTTGAGATCCTCCTACCTCAACCTCTGAGTAACTGGGATTATAAGAGTGTTCCATTGTAGCCAGCTTATCTTGTGATTCTTTTTTCACTTGTCACATGACCCACTTCCCACCTGGAAAGTAGAAAATTAATTAAAGGACACTTCAATATGGATCATCAAGATAGAAATTGCGGTGCACTTCATTTATTTTCATCAATCTGTAAAAAGGAGAAACGAACTGCTCCCCACCCACAAGCAAAGAATCTGTCACTTAACTTTCCAGCTAAATACTTGTTAAGCTATTGTGAGGTTGGAGAACCAGAAGTAGGTGAGATGATGAGATGTTAGGAGAGTTTGTAACATGTTCCAGGGAGATTGGGAATCTATGTCAAAGAAGAGAGTGACATTTGTCCCCTGCTTGGGAAATGTGGAGGGCAGTGAGGTGGGTGGAGTGTCAGAGGCAGACCATGAGGAGACCGTGCATCTGTGAGGGCAACCTGCCTTGGCCAGCAGTTTCTGTGGTTACAAAGCCTAAGTTCCCTTGGGCCGAGTGATGGTCCTTTGCAGCAGCTGGGCTCAGGCAGGTCAGGGGGATTCTGCCTCAGATGACTTTCCTTGGGTTCAGGGGTTCTGTACCAGTAGCTAAGTGGGTCCCCACCCCAAGTCTGAGAGTCAAACAAATCAAGAGAGCTCCTTGCTGTGTTGGGGAATATGGGAATCCTGGAAACCAACTGGTGTGACCTTAGCCTCCTGACAAAATCCTATGTGCTGGGCTAGGGGCAGGTGACTATTTGCCAAAGGGCTTTAAAACTTCCAGACATTTAGCATGAATTAGCAGTAGACCAGGAATGATTCTAAAATTTAAGTCTTACAAAAATCCAGTATATACTGTGCTGCATAAACAGGTTTATGCTTAAAATAGAACCCAAAATCAAGTGTTGGAGGATTCTGGCACATTTCGAACTATCAATATTCTATGCTTAATATGACTCTAAATACTGAGCAGTGAAAAGAAAGAAGAAAATGTAAGAAATCCTTCAGTCATTTTTCATAATGAAAGAGGAACTTGATTTAATGGTAAGTAGACATACTGCAAGTAATAACTTGTCTTTCTGAAAACAAACTTTGAAGGGGGCTCCTGGAGAGTAATTTGGTAATCTTGGCAACATTTCCACATTGGTAAAATGGCACAACTAAAAGGCAGGGGCCCAGAAGGAGTCTCCTTACTCACATAAAGCACAAAGCTTGACACTTGGGCCAGGGTCAATGGAAGCACTACAGTTGATTGCTAAAAGTGAATTTTTGCTCTTTTCCAAAAATAATCCTCCTGACTTAATATAGTGAATCTGCTGAGTAAATGAAAACACAATCTAAACTTGACATTTTTAATAAAAAACTGAAAGCAGTACTCCTGGAGCTAAAACAATATTTAGTCTGAAAGCAAATGAGATCAAAATGTACTATTCCGCCATAAAGAAGGATGAATTCGAGTCATTTGTAGGAAAATGATGCACCTTGAGACCATAATATTAAATGAAACAAGTCAGACACACAAGCTTAAATATCATGTGATTTCTCTTATAGAAGAAATTCAAATTGTAAATAAATTAGAAGAGCAAAATAAGGTAGATAATAGGAGGGATGGGGATTTAGCTCAGTGGTGCCGCACCTGCAGGGCAAGTACAAGGTTCTGAGTTCAATTCCCAGTACCAGAAAAATAAAAAGATAGCTAATAGGAAACAGGGAAATAGAACTTCTGAAAAAGTGAAGGGGACCAAGAGATGGAGGGAGGGGAGATGAAGAGAGGAAAAGTATCAACCATGGTTTAATCACATCATGAAATCTTTCTTTACAAATCACATGCCTTTCAATACTTGAAAAATCCACTGTTTCTTTTCTAAATGCAATCTGCCAAGTTTAGATACTCTTCAGCTATCACAATTTTGATTTATCAAATGATCTTGCTTGCATATAACAAGTGATATCTTCCTGTTTTCAAGTGTTTTATTTGAACTACTGTGAGTTACTTTCTCAAAACAACACACCTGGCTTGGCATAGAGGCATGTGCCTATAACCCCAGCTATTTAGGAGGATGAGACAGGAAGATCCTAAGTTCAGGGCCATATTGAGCAACTTAACAAGATCCTATCTCAAAGTAAACATTTTTACAAAGGTTTGGAGATGTAGCTCAGTGGTAGAGCTCTTGTCTAGCACCCATTCAGTCTAGTACTTCAAAACAAACAAAAAACCCACCTCAAATATCCAACTAAAAAAAGTCCTAATAACCTTGAAATTCACCATAGGCCCAACAATTTGGAAAAAAAATAAAATGTGACATCTGTGAGTGTTTTGCTTTTGTTTACTCAGAATGTAACTTAGCTAAGGATCTGTTAAGACCTCCAGTGCAGGAAGTTTCTTGCTTTCAATCCTGGTAGGAGATTATTTTAAAAAAAGAAATAATGTATTATGATCATATTCTCATTTCCTGTTATCATATTCCTTATGTCTACTAATCCTACAGAAGATTACTATGCAAGTAAAACATGCTAACATTTTGAGTCCCAGAAATCAATTTTAAAACATTTCAATGGTAGAGGAAAATAATATCAACCACATCTTTAGTTAGTATAAGAATGGAAGCAAATACGATGCTCAGAGGTCCAGATAATATTCAGGCATATCTTGCCTTCCTGCCCCTTTAGGTAAATCGGGAATATACAGTAGATTAACATGGTCCTGCTGCAGAAACATGAGGCAGGAGTGGACTATGCTGAGCTGCAGAATGGGAACTTTATGGAGCTCATTTTCTCTCCCAAGATCTGGCAGGATACCGTGGCAGAACTGGAGGTAGGCAGGACAATTCCCAGCCCAAACCCTCTGTAACTGATTGATGGTTGTTTTCCTACCAAGAAGTTGAAGTGACAAAGGAAAAAGTCAAAAATAAATATAAAAAGTTTGCATCTGTGAGGTACCACCTACATCTGCCTACATATCTTCATGACGCAGATTGAGAACAAAGTGCGTATGTTGCTAGGCAGAGGGGGCAGGGGCTCATAGCATGAATCCCCTTGGCAGTCATATATTTTAGTGGGTTGAATTATGCTTGCTTGATAAACAACATTTGGGTTCACCACAGGGAGGACTTGGAAAGAGAGAGGCTGCCCATGAAGAGACACTGACACTGGGGAAGAAAACATCGGGGAAGAAAGCTTTGAGAGAATGCAGAACAAAATCTCACTTAACTACTGATGATGACATTTCCAATAGGAGGTTTTTCTGGGCATTGCTATCTTGGAAGAAGTTACAAAGATATTGATATGGCTATGCCAGCCTCCCCCCAAAAATGTTCATTTCTTTAAATAACAATCACTGTACTTGTAGGATTTGGCTAGGAAACTAAAAGACAGTAAAAACAAACTTTAGAGAATTTTAGATAAAATTCTTCCACAGATAGGCTAAAACTAAGACTAATTCTACTTCTGAGTCTGTCTAAAATACTGAATTTCACTTGCTGTGTTAGCTACTACCTAATTTAAAGCTTATTTCAGCCTCTATATCATATAACACATATGAAAACCATACAGTATATGTCTTTTTAATTGAACTTATACAGCAATCTTGCTAAATCAAATCATAATTCTTATTGTTTATCTATAAATATCTCAGGATTTATTATGTATGCAGTCACATCTTCTGAAATGCAATGACAAGCTTGGTGTGGTAGCAAATGTTTGTAACCCAGCATTCTGCAATGGTGAGACAAGAGTATCCTAAGTTCCAGCTCAGCTTCAGCAAAATAAAAACAAATTTAAAAGGGCTGGGGAGGTAGCTCAGGGTGAAGGCTCTGGTTTCAATCTCCAGTACAAGAAATAAAGAAAGAAACAAAGAAAGAGAAAAAAAAGGAAGAGAGAGAAAAAAGAAAAAGATAAAGAGAGGGAGAAGGAGAGGACAGAGGGAAGGAGCCTTATGGTTTATATCTATGTGCTCATAGGTGGTGCCTGTGGGAGGTGTGACACTCATCAGTGGACTAGTCACCTGATGAGTTTATGGCTAAATGCTATGTTACCGGGTAAAGCCGGGGCTGAGGAGGTGCGTCACTGAGAGTGTGGCCTGAAAATCTATCTCCTTCCCCCTCCCTTGATCTCTCTCCTTCACACAGGAAGCAATTTTCTTCTGTGATGCCCCTCTTCCAGGTCGCCCTGCCTTGGAACCAGCCAACTGAGGACTGAAATCTCTATAAGCTGTGAGCCAAAATTAATAAACTCTCCTTCCTTAAGTTGTGGGTGTCGGGTATTGTGCTTCAGCAGATGATAAAGTAACTAAGACAGGAAGTGAGGGAAGGAAGGGAGGGAAGGAAGAAGAGAGGGAGAGAGGGAGACAGTGAAGGAGGAAGGCAGAGAGGGAGAGAAAGAGATGTAATGACAGTTATAGGTCTTCTATTCGATTCTTACAGCTCCTTTTCTCTCATTCACTGTATTAGTTGACTGCTCAAGTTGTTGACAAGCAGTAAACTTTCAACCATAGTGAAAGAAAAGCTTTCCTTTCCCAAAAACAAAAGAAAAGTTCTCGGCCTTCCCCATTAAATGATATTTTTGAGTCCTTTGGGGGATTCCCTTATCAAATAGGAGTTCTCTCCTATTCAGAGTTTGATGAGACTCTTGATCAGTAGTATCAATTAAATTCTAGTATAAGCCTTTATGCACCTATCTCTTGAGATGACCATATGATTGTTCTGCTGTGTTAGTTTGTGAAATCCACAGATGTTTTTAAAAATGATAAGCCAATTTTACGTTCCTGAAAAAACTGTCATCTTCTTTACATATTGTTAAATGCAGCATCTTCTTTACATATTGTTAAATGCTGTTTGCTAGTACAGACACAAGACCCATAATGTCATTTTGGTCAACAGCAGACTGAATCTGTGATAATGGTTCTTTAAGATTGTATCAAACCTAATGATGTCATAGTCATCATACTCTATGGTGTTCACAAAAGGATAAAAATTGCCTAACCAAAAGTAAAAGCCTAACCAACGCATTTTTCAGAATACATCCCCACTATTAACATTAAGAGACCATAACTGTACTTCCTTTTAGGGTTTTTGTATTTGTATTCATGAATAACACTAGCCTATAAATCTTACTCTTAATGTCCTTATAAGATTTCAGACTCAGGGTTACATTTGCTTCACGAAACTAGTTGAGGGTCTTATTTATATTCTGGCAAAGTCAATCTAAATTAGTATATTTGTTCTTAAAATGCTTGATAGAATTCATTTAGAATAGCAACTGGGTTGCAGTATTCTTTGTGGAAAGATTGGATTTTCATTGATTGGTTAACATAGTTTGATTTGACTTGGTTTAGGTTTATTTAACTTTTAAAATTGGTATTCAGTATTAATAGTCAAAATACTGACAATTCATATTATTTCTTATTTTGCACTTCATATCCATATTCTAGTTCTTATTTTCATTCACATTTCTTATTTCTTCTTGCATCAGTTTTGGTAAGTTGTGATGTTTTTGGGCATTTATCAACCTGACCTAAATTTTCAAACTTACTGCTGTATAGCTTTTCATGACGTTCTTGGAATACATTTTATTTCTGAAGGATATGCAGTAGCGGCACTTTTGTCCATTTATTATGTTGGTTATCTGTGTCTTCTTATTTTTTCCTTGATCATTCTTATTAAATTTTTATCTGTTTTATTAGCCTTTTCAAACTTACCTATCTCAATTTTATGAGTATTCTTTGTTATATTATTTACTTTTATATTCTTATTTATTATGTTCCACTTTTACTGTTATTCGTTTGCTATCTTTTTTGAGATTGATACTAACTTCATTAATTTTCAACAATTATTTCTTGATATATTTATTTCAAATTCTAAGCTTCTCTCTATGGCTTTTGCTGTACCTCACATGTTTTGATATGTAGCATTTTCATCATTTATTTATACAGTTTCTAATTTTCATTGTGATCTTTTTCTCATGGGTGAGTTATTTCAAAATGTGCCTCTTAATTTTGAAATGCATAGAGACTTTCTGATTTTCTTTCAATGACTAATTTCTTACTCAGCTATATTGTACTCCAATAACATACTCTATGTTTTCATTCTCTTGAAATATTTGAGATTTAAAATACAGTATAAAATAATGTGCCACTTATAAGCATCATATTGTTGAATTTTTAATCATCTGAAAATATTTTAATTATATATTAGTCCCATTACATATAATACAATTACTGATATTTATGATTTAAAGATATCATTCTACTAATCTTCTCCATTTGGTTTTTCTAATCTATTCTTTTTTTCTTTCACAGTTTAAGTCCATTTAAAGTGAGAGATTTTTGTCCTTGAATTTTTTATTGTGGTAAAATACACACATATCATAAAATCTGTGTTCTTAACCATTGACACATGTGCAGTTCAGTGATTTT
This sequence comes from Heterocephalus glaber, assembly GCF_000247695.1. The sequence continues at coordinate 8,571,006 of NW_004624732.1, read as the reverse complement.
TAAATGCATTCCTATCATTGTGCATCACCATCCACCTGCAGAATTCTTTCCATCTTGCAAAACTCTGACTCTGCACCCATTAGGTAACTCTGGGTGCCCTCTTCTCACCAAGCCATAGAAAACATTATTATACTTTCTGCACTTTGATTTTGACTGCTCTAGGGTTTAATGTAAATGAAATCATATCATACTTGTCTATTTTGTGATTGGCTTATTTCACTTAGCAAAATGTCCTCAAGATTCATCTGTGTTACAACATATGCCAGACCTTTCTTTCTTTAAAGTTGAATAATATTTTATTGTATGTATATATCACATGATCCTTATCATTCATATATTGATGAATATTTAGGGTGCTTCCATATTTTTATCTATTTTGGTTATTTTTTTCTTTTCAGACAGAGTATCACTATGTTGTCTAGGTTGATTTTGAATTTTGATCTTCCTATCTCAACCTCCCTAATATTTGAGATTATAAGTATACACCTTCATGGACAGCTCTCACATTTTAGTTGTTTTGAATAGCTGATATAAGTAAGTGTGAAAAATATCACTTTGAGGCCTTCCTTCCAATTACTTTGAAAGTATATAGCCAGAACTAGAATGGCTGAATCATATAGTAGTTTTATTTTTAATTTTGAAGAAAAATATTATAATATTTGCCACAGAAATTACAAAATTTCACATTCCCAATAATAGTGCACAAATGTTTTGATTACCCCATAAGTGTTGATGATTCTTTATTTTTCTATTTTCTCACCTATTAGCTTGAAAATATAACCTATTTTGACTTTTACTTTATTTTTGTGCTTACCCTAGAAATTACAATGTGCATCTGACATATCAAAATCGAATTCATAATTTTATCACTTGAGCAATGCAAGAAACTTGAAATATTTTAATTCAACTCCCAATCCTACATATTATATGCCATTGTTGTTTATATTTTGATTTTCTTTGCATTTTAAATTGCATAAGACATCATTATTATTACTAGTTTACTATGTAGCCAAATTCCAATTTATACTTATGTCCACCTTACAGTTTTACTATTTTTATTGCTCTTTGTTTTTTTTCTGGATCTCAAAAGTTTGGCATGATTTGGCATGATTTTTTTCTCTTATCTCTGAAAAATGTTCTTCAATCTGAATCCATTAGTCATCATTCTCTTGGGCTGTTTTTGCTTTTGTTTATATTGTTTAAAGATATTTGGAAGGGTATTCTTTTGAGAAGAGTGCCACTTTAGTAAGAAAATGTTTATTTGTTAAGTTCATACCACTAAAACAGCACAAAAGGCATATATTCAAAAATTTAAAAATAAGAATTTCTGATATAAGTGTTAGAATAATCTTTGAAATAGTTAGAAGATATGTTACTCTGTGTTGCCAGAAGTGGCTATAGTTAATAATTGTGAGAAAATAAAAATGTTGACTTAGTATTCATTTAACACAAAGGAAACAAGGAAAAAGAAACTAAGTTTCTCATTTTAAGGTGTTTATAAACTTCATTATTAGGCCAATGCCCTAGAGTATAAATTGTCTGACTGCAAGGAGGGTCTCTGTGTGGAAAAACTATCATAAGTAGCTGTTAATCTACATGTAAAGTTTGCTTTTACGAGAACATGTAGTCAGGACAAAATTACCAAGCACACAGTCAAAATAGTCCCCATCCTCCTAACTCTACCATGTAAAGCCCATAGTTGTGACTAGCCTTCAGTCAGGAAAATGAGATTTTTTTTCCTTAAATTCTTTTATTGGTACATTTTATGTATATAATACATTTACATTTATCATTGGGAACTTGTATCTTTACATGATGTATCTTGGTTCTTATTTTTTCCCCATTACCAGCCCTCCCTTCACCCTCTCAACCCTTCCCTATTTATAAAGACTTTGTTTCTTTTTTTTCCATTTCTCATAATTTTTCCATTCCCTTCTTTCTTTTCCCCTACCCCTCCCACTTCCCATACACATTTGGACCCTTTCTTCCTATTTTGCATTATCAATTATTCATTTTAATCCTTGGCACATTTTAGATATACAACATAATGACATTCATCATTGGAAATTTGCACCTTTACATAATCTCTCTTGGTTTTTATTCTTCTCCCTTTCTCTGCCCTCCCTTCAACCCCTCCATCCCTCCTTATTTACAGAGACTTTGTTTCCATTTTTCTATTTGCTCACATGAATTCCGTTCCTTTCTTTCCTTTTACCTACCGCTCCAACTTCCCCTTCCCCTTTGCCCCTTTTCTTCCTATTTCACATTATCTATTATACCTATTAGTCCTTATTTATACTTTCAGTTTCTCACACT
>NW_004624732.1:8483670-8547735 GCF_000247695.1 Heterocephalus glaber | reverse complement strand
CTCTCTCTCTCTCTCTCTCTCTCTCTCTCTCTGCTTCCTGGCTGAATGGCTTGAGCAGTTTTCCTCCACCATGCTCTCCTCCTATGCTATTTTAGCCTTGGAGCTACACACCCAATGACTAAACCCTCTGAAACTATGAAACTATGAGCTGAAATAAGCCTCTCCTCCTTAAATTATGGGTGTAAGATATTTTCTCCTAGCAGTGGAAACATGAGTAGTACATACCCAAACAAGCCAAATGTAGTAGGCTTAATAAACAAGTCTCCTATGTTTTAACCCTAGAAGAATAGCAACATGAAGTTACTAGATGCTACCTCATTGCTTTTAATATTGTGCTATTTCTTTGCACCTGGTCAAGGTACATTATTGAATAAAACATTCTGTCATTCCCATTGGAACACCATTTCTAAATTTTCAGAGATACTGTCCAATTCATGAATTGCTAATAAAAGCCAAATAAATTTTTATTGTAATATAATTCTGACTTTTGAAAGAACCCATTCTCTCCTCACTGTTTGCAATTGGTCTACCTTGGAGATCTCTAAAAACAAACCAACAGAAAAAGAAAACAGAAAACCTCAGAAGCCATTAGGCAGAAACCCTGAACATTCTTCCCTTCCTCCTCTGCTCACCCTTATCTGCCCTTAATCAGATGAAATTTCAAAATAAAAGTTGTCTACTCTTTTTCTTAAATAACTTAATTTACCTGTGCTCAGAAGCCTATTTCTTGTCTCCGCTGGGTCTTTACTTTTATCTGAAAAGGACTTATCTAACCCTTTCTTTCAATCTTACTACTTTTATTATCTATTCTTTGAAAGCATCTCCATCCTCTGTAAAAGGCAATTGCCTCAGTGACTGAGATTATCCATTTCATTTCCCTATCTATTAAAAAGATTTATAATAGAAGTCTTTGTTTATGAGAAACATTTATTAATATGAAAAAGCATTTACAAGATTTATAGATAAATATTTATTATAAAATTATACATTTATGAAAGACATTATAGTGTAATGCAGATGTTTTTGTCAGTGAGGTGATGTCATCTTTAAGGAGCAAAATTTTGTTCCTGGTAGATAAAATTTTTTAAATACTGCAGTGGTTTGTGGCCCTCCAAAGTTCAGCATCACTCGAAAAGTAATATTTCTTAATATTAAATTCATTTCTCTTTAAGGAGATTTTAATTTATAGTTTTGGGTAGTATGAGAAATTTAACAATATTAATTCTGCCAAGCCATGGACACAATATACCCTTGTTTGTATCTTTAATTTCTTTCATCAATGTTTTACAGTTTCAGCATAGAAATCTTTCCACTCTTTGATTAAGTTAAGTATTTTGATGTTATTGTTAATAGTTTGTTTAATGTATTTTGAGGATAAAATCATCTCAAAATGGATCAAAATGTAAACATAATACCTGAAACTTTAAAACTACTAGAAAAAAAGCTTTTTGAGATTGGTCTAGACAATGACGTACTGGCTATGACACCAAGAAGCACAGACAACAAATGCAAAAATGGACAAATGAGATTGTAGCAAAAAAATTTCTACACAGCAAAGGAAATAATTAAGAGTTAAGAGACAACCTATGAAATTGGAGAAAATACATGCATATAACCAAAACACATAGCTAGTTTGTAGAACTCTTTCTGATTAACAAAGGACTCAACTCCATAGCAAGTAAAGAAATAACAATTTCAAAGTGGGCACAGGAGTTAAAAAGACATTTCCCCAAAGAAAACATTCAAAGGGGCAACAAATATCTTTTTTTAAAATGTTCAACACTACAAATCACCATAAAAACCCAAATCAAAACCACAATGAGATATTATCTCACACTTGTTAGAATAGCTATTGACAAAAAGACAAGGTAAGCTTTAGTGAGGATGTGGAGAAAATGGAATCCTTAAACACTGCTAATGGAAATGTCAGCTAATATATCAACTATTGAAACCAGTACAGGAGCTTCTCAAAAACAAAACAAAACAAAAAAAACAGTTTTGTCATGTGATCCAGCAATCATACTTCTGGGATGTATATCTAAAGAAAATAAAATCTGTACCCTAAAGAGATGTCTGCACTCTCATGTTTATTGTAGCATTACTTACAACAACCTAGATGTGGAATCAACTAAATGTTCCTCACTGTATGATGGATAAAGAAATGTAGCAATTTCTTTCTGGTGAACAAGAAATTCTTAAATACTGCAGTGGTTTGTGGCCCTTCACAATATTATAACCTTAAAAATAAGAAAATTCTGTCTTTTCCAAAAATCTGATTGAATTTGAAGGGTATTATCCTAAGTGAAATAAGACAGGCATAGGAAGACAAATAGTGCACGGTGCCACTTACCTGTAGAATCTAAGAGTCAAACACAGAGATAAAGAGTGGAATGTTGGATACCAGAGGCTGAAAGTGGAGAAAACAGGGTCATGCTCAAATGGTGCAAAGTTTCAGTTACGTAAGATCAATAAATTCTGAGGACTTGATGTATAGAATGGGGACAATATTTAATAATGCTGTGTCTCATGATTAGAACTTCCTCAGACAGATCATAAAATATCATATCATAAAAGTACTATCTGAAATGATGGAAATGTAGAATTAGCTTCATTTAGATAATCCTTTCTCAATGTATATCAAAACGTCACCTTAAATATTTTTATTTGTTAATTATAAATCAAAATTAATAAAGTTCAAAAAAAGAAATTCAGCAAGGCATTTATGATACTTGTATTCTGTAAAATGTATGTTTAAATGTTTTTTCTTTTATATCTTTCTTTATAGTTAGAAGTAAGCAGTTCAATAAATATCATAAAAGAAAACAGGTATTAGCCACTCAAAATATGCTTACATAAACATTCTCATACCCCAAAATACTACTCTGAATGCAAAGCCAGATTAATCTTACTAATGCTTTTTAAATTCTATATTCCCATTGAGGAGGTGTAAGAATAGAAATAAAGCTGTGTTTATTGATTAACAATGAAGCTGATTCAGGGATATTTATGATGGGAGTAGAGCAAGGACATAAATGCAACTCTAAATGTACACACAGATATACTGATAAATAGTTTATAATCTAGTTGATGAAAATGAAATATTGATGGTTAAATGAGACAATTAATGCCATGTGACTAGTCTAGTAGCGGGTGCTCAGTAAATTCTCAGTAAATGGCTCCTATTAAAATGATTATATGGACAGAAACCACATAGAGTGGCATAGAATAGAGGGCAGATCATTCTATTATGTAAATTTTATAGAAAAAGAAACTAAAATATACCTTTACATTTTTACTCTACAGCTAAAATCAGATTATTAATTAAATTAAACTGTCCAAAAAATTCTTCAATATCATTTATATCTCCAGACTTACATATGAAATACACTCCAACTTTATATGTACCAATTCTTGACAAATGTGACCAGATAAACCATTTGAGATTACAAGCCAGCCTCTCAACTATGGTGCGCCTCAAATAACTGAGCTTCTTGTACATTTATTTTTCTGCTGATAACTTGAAAATTAATCCAACTGAACTAAAAACATAATCCTTAACTTATACAAACATCATCTGTTGGGCAATGTCTACACCGACTTCTATTAAAGGTAGAATTTCTTAATTTCCTTGTTTTCTATTCATTCCCTGGTTTTCTATTCATTTCAACCCACACTTGGCCATTGGTCTGAGATATGAAACATGAAATATATCCAGAAAAAAGATGAAGAAGAGGGATGTAAATGCTGATAGGGCCACCCATATAACTGTTGCTATTCCTGAAGACTTGAGTCTGTAGTATTATTTATAACCAACTTCTGCCATCTTCACAGAGTCCCATAAACTCATCAGGTGAACTGGAAGAGCTCCTTAGAGGAATGCTTCCAAGTGGGATACATCTGTGGCTATATGGCTATTGGGGTGGCTAAGTCAGTACTATAGAACAGATCTGGACACCAAACCACTGCTCTTGTTTCAGAGGACTTGGCCAATGTTGCTTTTTCTCTTTTATATACTCTTTATGTCTGTCTCTGAGTTATATGTCAGATAGGGTGAAGACTAAGCCAGATAACCCATGATAAAGAAACAGAGATTCTCCTTTAATTTTTCTAATGTTTTACTTTCCAATTGCAAGTAATTTGTGTTTTGGTTAGTAAGGAAGGAGAAGCCAGAGGGAGAGAGAAAGCAATTTTTTTAGATCAAAAGTATATAGAAGAGTAAGGATATATTTCAAAGAGTGTTTTAAAGCTGTCAAGCATATTAAGGATATAACAAGTGTTGATTCTTCTCACAAGAGTTCAAGTAATTCCAACTGCCATTCCCTTTGATATGGGAATGTTGTGGTTGGACAAGACTTGAATCTTGTAGCATGAAATATTTACAAAGCATTGCATTTTTGTGTTTAAAGCAATTGTATAATTCAAACTAACCATGATCCTAAAATTTCTCCCTTTATTTTGGAATGTGGATTGCAAATAGTAGTGCTCTTCTATGTTGATGGTATTCCACTGACTGGAAATTTCATGTCATTAAATGCAGAGACAATGCCATTTACTTCGTGTTTGGGGCATATAGTGAATTCTCAGTGAACAGTTGTCATTGATTAACTTGATAATAAAAGGAAATATAGATGTCCAGAATAAAATAAAATACTTGGAAATACATTTTGTCCCAATGCCAGAATCATATTAGTCACCAGACTTCTGTTTGGTTTTTGGGAAGAGCTGTTATGTATGTGCCACATACATCTCATATCCTATCACAGCAAAGCATTAGTGATGATATAAAGAGCAATGGCTATTATTTATAGGATATATACAATATTTTTAAAACTTTAAATCATTTTCTCTAATCTTCAGAAATTATTTTCTTCTTTTTATTGCTCCTATATAAAATTAAATAATTTGCAAACTCATACAACAATACTGTACAATAGTTATGGTTTTAAAATCCAACTCTTCCAATATGTATTATTTCTTTTCCTTTTAAGTTTTAATTTCCTGACTACAAAATGAGAATTACAATTTTATCATTCTAATAAATTGAAGTAAATATTAAGTGAGACACTCAATAAAAAGAACTTAGCAAAGTGCTTGAGACATACTGTATACATACACACACATGCACACACACATACATGCACACACACACATGCACACTTGCAAAAATACCAAGACCTTTGCTTCCAGTCATGTTGGTTCTCAAAATTTGTGCTTCCCCTAAGCTACTATGTTCTATCTTCACCTCTATGCTAACTCATCTGCTTTTCACATTCAAGTAATGTTTCTTTTCTAGATCACAATATAAGCACAGATAATTATGTTTTGAATTGTCCTCCAAGTCAATAGATGATTTCTTTAGAAATCATCCACACTTATCAAAGGTAAAGTATGTCCCATAGAATACAGAATATAATTTCTCTCAACTGATGTATTTCATATTGTAACATGCAGTAGGTGCCTATGTGTCTGTGTCCATTAATAGGGTATGTGGTCTTCAAGATTAAGGGCTAAGTCTTATATCTTCTAACTCAATATTTCTCAATACCCAATATTGGGCCTGAGCCACAGAACATTCTCAACAGATATTAGAACTTGAGACAAATAGAGCCAGCTGTGCTTGGAGGAAAGAGTTAAGCTCTCAGTGCTCCACCCTTGGATATTCCAAGTACTTGTGGACAGGTACTGAACAGAGGAAAATCAGGGGTCAGAGAATCGTGTCACCATAGCTGCATTTATCTGGATCCCCTCCCTTGGACCAAACTACAATCCTAAATGTCAAATGTAGAGGGAAATGCATAAGCACATTGTCTGCCTCTCCCAAATATTTCCTAAGTTTACCTCAAAGCATGGATGCTAGATGCTCCCAATTAAATGGTAGCATGGTCTGAAAACTTCTCAAGATTCCTCAGAAAATGGTGCTCCTGAGCAGTGTTTCTCAGACTTTATCCACCACTGTTATAACTAACAACATGAAAATGTACATTCTGGTGCAGTTGTTATGAGGATGAGTTTTTACTATTAGGTTCTACTCCAAGTGAGAAGGAATTTCACTAAAATTATGGGCTATATTAATCAGGGTCCTCCAGGGTAACAGAACAAATATGATAGATGATAGATAGATAGATAGATAATAGATAGATAGATGATAGGTAGATGAAGGAATGTATTAGAATTGGCTCACACAATTATAGAGGCTGAAAAGATTCACAAAATGTTCCCTAAAAGATGCAAAATCAGGGAAATTGATAGTGTGGCTTAATCCACATCCAAAAGTCAGAATCAGAACAGCCAGTGGTGTAATTCTCAGAATGATGCCAAAGCCTTGAGGAGCTTCAGGGCTACTTGTTTAAGTTCCAGGGCCCAAAGACCAAAGAACTTGGAGTTCTGAAGTCCAAGTGCAGGAAAGAATGTGCATCCCATTTCTAGAACACAGAGAGTGAATTTGCCTCTTCTTTGTTCTATCTGAGCCCTCGCTTGACACATTGGGTGAAGAAAGATCTTCCTTATTTAGTCTACTGGTTCAAATGCCAAACTCTTCTGGAAATATCTGCACAACAAAGAATTATTTACCTGCTGTTTGAGTATTTCTGAAAAAACTTAATCATCACATGAACAATGTTTAAAAAACATTATATATAAAAAAATTCATTTTGAGCCAAAATATATTTATATATGTGTGTGTGTGCATATATATACACACACATATATCCTATGTGCTCCATATATATGTATATACATACATGTATATATGTGTGTGTGTATATATATAGAGAGAGAGAGACAGAAAGAGAGGCATTTTATTCTAAATAGGTATTTCTCAATGTTTGCTATATATTAGAAAGACCTGGGAAGTTTTTTACAAAATATAATACCAGATCTATTATCTTTTCTACCTCCCACTTATCAATTAATCAGAATGTGAGAGGTCTTCTTCCAAGTGATTCTAATGTAAATCCTATGCACAAACCACTCTCCTATTAGTTTATCAGGATCACTTTGAGTCTGGCCCAAGTTCTGGTGTAACCTTAGTTTGTTACTGGTCCATGATAAGGTAAGTGCTGAAACCGAGACTGTGTCCTAATCCATTCAAGTTTCTATAACAAAATACCATATACTGAATACGACTGAATACAACCACTATAAATTAATCTCTCACAATCCTGGAGGGTAGGAAGTGAGGGTCCATTTCCTGACTCTTAGAAGGTGCCTTCTTGCTGTGTTGTCACCTGATGAAAGGGGTAAGTAAAGCAGTTCTCTGGGGTCTCATTTATAAGGGCACCAGGCCCATTCCCGAGGGCTCCATCCTCACAATCTAATTATCTCCTGAAAGCTCCACATCCCAATAACATTACATCGGTGATTAGGCATTAAATATATAAATTTGGTGGGGGCCCAAACATTCAGATAATAGCAAAGTGTCTAGAAACTTTTATGTAATATGATAAGTTTAATTTGTGTTCATTAAATTCAACAATCAAATAGACTACAAAAAAAGAATAAACTCACAAAGGAATATTTTGAATAACTAGACATCCACCTCTGGTGATGAGGCTATGCTGAATGTCCACTTTAAGTGATTAACCGCTTAAAGCCGGCACATGAAGGTCAGGGATTGCTCAGGGAGAGCACTTGAGCAGCTGGGTACCAGAGGGTTAATAGGCAAGAGCAGGGTAGGTGGGGTTAAAAACTAGTTACACAGCCCTCCAACTGAGATAGCTTGCCACACTGTTTAATTGCCCTTAAAACACACACTCTCATATAACACGGAAGGTGAGGGCAGAGTGAAGTTTTCTGGGTAATGACTTGAAATGTTTTCCTTATGAGACATGGTGTTGAGTTACAGCATACAGACGTGAACTGGGAGGAGAGAAACTGCAGCCTCAACCCGGCCCCCACCTTTTCTTGGGCTCTTAGGAAGGTGGACATGGGCTCCCAGAGACAAGGCCAGTGACATGGTGAGCTGTCCCATGTGCTGCTCCCAGTGTGACTTGGGTCTGGTGTTTACCAGCGTTTAGCCAGGGCCAGGCGAGCAGGCACAGATGCTCTGCTGTGCAATGCCACGCAGGCAAAGACTGACAGGCGGCAGGAGCTGAGCTTCCCCCTTGGACTGACTGCTGTTTCCCGCTGTGTTCGGGGGAAGGGGTGCTTTCTGGCAACTCTGCTGCTGCTGCTGCTGCTATTGCTGCTGCTGCTGCTTCAGCTCTGTCTCCATCCAGGTAAGCAAGCTCAAAGAGAGGGCAGGCTACAAGGGAAGCCTTTGTACCATGAACAAGATCCGAAAGTTTTTCCGAGGAAGTGGGCGAGTCTTGGCATTTATATTTGTGGCTTCTGTCATCTGGCTGCTCTTTGACATGGCAGCTCTCCGCCTCTCATTCAGTGAGATCAACACTCAGATCCTCAAGGAAGACATCGTGCGGAGGGAGCAGATAGGATTCAGACTTCAGGCAGACAAAGTGAAGATCCTTTCCAGTAGTATCAAACAGATGAGGCCTTCCCCTTGGGGACATAGGAAGAGGGTGTGGGGTAAAGAGAACTTTAGGATTGAGGAGGGTGTGCTTGGGATAGGGGATGATTTGGATCAAGCCCAGAGGGAAAGAAAAATGCAGAACACCCTGGTAAGGGACAAAGTTTTGCCTTTGTGGCATCCTGCACATCTGCAGACTCCCCCTGGGACTCTGACCAAGCACAAGACAGAGGTGAAAGACAGCAGACTGAAAGCCTTCTCTCTACGGATGACACCAAAGCAAACAACAGTCCAGGGAACTCAGAAAAGCCCATTTATAGCACCAAGAAGAACTACACTGGTCAAAAAATCAGGATACACAGGACTGGGTGGTACAAAGCAAGAGGCTCTGAAGACTTATAATCTCAGCAGTGACACATCAAAACAAGCAGCTGAGAGGGATCTCAATGTGACCATCGATCTTAGAACTGACAAAGCAAAGCAGCAGTTACAAGCAGTAGCAAATAAGAGGACACACCCTGCCAGCCCACCAGTGCCAAACTCAGGGGAAGCTATAGCCTTAAATAAAACTGCTACTCAGAGCAAAGAACTGCATGTAAATAAACACAAGGTCCATAAGGTTCCTCCTTTTTTCAAGTTCACTGCTGACTCAGATGGCTTAAGGAAGCTGTCTATGAACAAGACACAGTTGAAAGGCCTGCCAAAGGATGACAGAGCCAAAGCAACTCTTAAGAAGAAACTCAATTTCTCTGAAAGCCATGTTGTGATTATAACCAAGGAGGAGAAGCTAAAGACAGACACCAAAGAGATTTTCAATTCTAAAATCAAAACTATATTTCCTGAAATATTGGATAAAAGCCAAGAAAAACCTATTTCCAGGATGAGAAGTGAGGCATCTTTCCCCTCACCCACTTTACAGAAAACAATAGTGTCTCAAACCAGACATGAACTAGATGGGGGCCTTAGGCCAGCAAGAATCAATTTAACTGCCAAGGCCCAGCCTGTAGGACACAAACAAAGTCACACAGAAGTCCTTTTACCTGAAGACCACGGAATGCACCAGGTGTTAAGAATAGATGTGACCCTTTCTCCAAGGGACCCCAAAGCTCCAGGTCAGTTTGGACATCCTGTGGTTGTTCCCCCTGGAAAGGAGAAGGAGGCAAAAAGAAGATGGAAAGAAGGAAACTTCAATGTCTACCTTAGCGATTTGATTCCAGTGGATAGAGCCATTGAAGACACAAGGCCTGCTGGGTAAGACTCGTTCCCTCTTCTCTTTCCTCAGTCTCAACTACCTTGGCTTTCATATAAAGAATATTTATTTTGAAATAATTTTGTGTGAATTCTGACCACCTAAAGAATTAAAGTAATATTAATCATTGTATCCTATCCAAATATTTCACCATCCACAGAAAGAAAGGAAAATCTGACATCAACATATGCACTGAATTCTCTCTTTATGTTTATCTCTCTAGCCCTGTTTCTATACTTCTTTTTTGTGTCTTTAAATCCTATTAGCTCAGGTTCTATTTCCTTCTCTTTGTGGAAGAATGCTTGCCTAGCATGTACAAGCTCTGTGTTCAATCCCCCACACTGCCAAAGAAAAAGTCACTTGTATTTGTAGAGTTAGCCATTCACAATGAGCCTGTACACCCATAGATGAACTCCGTAAGACCCTGGGAATTGAGGTGGCAGACATTATGCCTCAAATTAACCAACAACAGTGCTCAAAAGTTATGTTATGTTCCCAAAGTAGTGCCATGCAAAAGCTTCCCAATGAGCCTCCCCAAACAATCCTTAAAACAATTAAATTACTATAATTCCATCATCAGAAGGTCAACCAAATCACAGATACTTAAGCTGATTTAAATACAGTTTGGTTTCTAGCTTTTTTATCCCATTCCTAAGTGAGGGTACATTGTAACCATATGTTCAGTATTCATTAATTGATAATTCAGCTCCAAGTGTACTCTGATTTTCACTTCCCTGAGCCAAACAACGATTGCCTGGAAGTTGGGAATAGGGGATGTCAAGATTGAGACTTAGCACATGCAGCATATAAAAAAGTGTGGCTTCTGTAAAAAACTGTTCTTTGTAGTCAGGGTTACATTTTAACCCGGTTACTAGGAAAAGACACAGATTGATGTCTATTAATGATATTTATTAGCAAAAGGAACCTCCTCATTATAACGTCAGCTCTAATAAAGCAATTTTCAATCTCTTTGGCACTGGCAAACAGCTATTGACCATGCACTGCTTGTTTAGACCTAGCCCTGTGCCTTTCATGTTCCTCACCTTGGTGATACTCACAGCCTTGATGAGAACACGAAATATTCACAGATGAGGAAACTGAGGCTCTGTGTCTGTGATCATAGAACTACTAATTGAAGAGAAATGCTTAAAATCCATGCTCAAAATTATGCTGCATTCTCCCCCTCCTGTTGCTGATTATCCCTCGAGAATGATCTTAGAAATTATATTGGTCCAGTGCTAATCTGAAATTTATATATCACAGGATTACATATACTCTTTTAAACAGAAAATGCAAGGGAATGCAATAGTCATTTAAGCAGCTATGTTTTAAAATGTCATTAATGGCCAGCAGACTGCTGCGGGGTCTGGGAAGGAATCATACCCGGCACAGAAACAGGAGTGCCAGCTCCAAACTGGAGAAAGGGCCAGTGTGTGAGGCCCAAAGCAAGCGATAGTGATGTTACCATCCATGTGATTTATGGACAGCTTAATGGCTCCTGATGCTTGTTAGTTTTTATAATTTGGTCTGAGGCAGTGAAGCCTGGCAGCCTAGAAAAGTTACAGTCAGGCTCTGTCCTCTGAAGGGGTTTGTCCAAGTGAGCAGAACTGACACGTGTGCTTATGGTGGTGAGTCAGAGAGCACATGGCCAGGACCCGTCCCTCTTATCACACAACCCACCTTGGCTAAATAAAGGTGCATTCCCTTTGGACCAGCTGCCTGAAGACACTTTGCTTCACAAACAGGATGAAGGGAGCAGGCTCGCCATGGAGGAGCCTAAACTTGGGGCTCCCGAAGCATGGATAGCCCTTTTGTGCCATTCTTCCTTGGAGGGTAAAAGAGCCTTTACTCAAACATTCTGATGATAAATATATTTAAATTATGTATTCATATGGATAAAGGTTGTAAGAAAATACAAGCTGAGAATATTTTGTTCATCAGGAAAGATTTGGAGTGAAGTTTGTTTTTATCTGAAGTCTTGCTCAAAAAGTACTTAAGATGCCTTACAAGAATACATAAAATAAGATTTTTAAAGATAACAGATTTTAAAAGTCAGTATAAAGAGAAAACTTTATGATGAGAAATATGATGAGAAAATGTGTGTGTGTGTGTGTGTGTGTGTGTGTGTATGTGTGTAGGAGAAAGAGCAATGAAGGTACAGATCGATAAAAACTCAGGAGGGTGGATTGGCCTTAACATTAGTTGCAGCGACAGCCTACTGAAACCTTGAATTTTCAAGGTTTTAAGAGTGTGAGGAATATCTCCCTTGCTGCCTTTTGTATTCCTCCCATATCTATCACTGTAGATTAATTAACACAGTAGTACAACTGTTTGTTGAATGTAGAATGACAAAAAAGATAAAAACCATAGATTTGCTATATTCATTTAAATTTCATTCCCTTCAGTAAAGATAATAACTAGTTACTAGTTAATAATTTCTTATGGATGAATTAACTGATATTCTAGGACAAGATTAGCATTAATTAGACTAGACAAGCAGAGTTACTAGGACAACTTCCCCTACATTAGTTCTAGAATCAGACTCTTAGAAACCAAGTCCCAAAGAACCATTTCCAAAATATTGAGGTGCAATTGCATGGCCTTTTCCAAAAGCACAAGTGTTCCCTTTTGCCATCAGCATTGCTCAGTCTTCTTTCTAGTGTTGTCCACACTTCTCTCACTTGCTGTGGAACTCGGTCAAGACACACAAAGAGTCCTGACCCTTTTCTGCTAGCCCCTGAAGCTTTATTATCTGGTCTCTTCCCCAGTCTGCCTGTGCCCACCCCCTTACCATTTCCTCCCACACACGCTAATCCAACACTGTTCAAAATGCAGCCATAGCCTTACCTCCACCTGGCCCATACGTGGCTGTGACCTCTCAATTCCAACACTCTCAATGTATGCAGCCTCCTTCAGACTGAAACGCTGTTGTGTGTGCTGCACTAACTAGTGCTTTGAGCATCTGTTTTTCCTTCTCAGTGAAATTATAAGCTTTTTAAGGAAACTATTTTTAACTTTATTTCATTTTCACTTAGCACTGAAAATAGTGCTGTCTACTCTAAAGATACAGGTGCATAAGGTAAGGATTTAAAGTGTATGTTTATCAGAAATGATTTTTGAAAATTGACCTACTTTAAAAGAGTAAGTGAGAGTTATCAATTAAAATGGACATCATAATAAGTCTAAAATTAATAATTGCTTCCTGATTTTCTGTTTTGAATGTATGAAATCTATCGGTATCTGTTTTGAAGTGAATATATCCTATGTAACACTGTGATCTATTAACTGATTCATGTTTATTCATTAATTCATATTTTTGTTATTGTTTTCACCTTTAATTGTAATGTTTTGACTTTTAAGGCAGGAAAATCTCTATTTCTGGCTTTTAATTTTAATATTTGCCATCCAAGGGAGGGAAATCTCTTTATTTAAAAGAATGTTTTATGTCAGTAAGCAAAATGTAATCTCATCTTTACCTAGAATTTTTGCCTGTAAAATATGCTTAAATTTAAATGCTTTCTTGACAATCATTTTAAATCACATATTTAATCTTGTTATAAAAAGCTAATCCTTGGGCCGGGAATTTAGCTCAGTGGTTTCGCCGCCTGCTGCGCAAGTGCAAAGACCCGAGATCGATCCCCGGTATCAAAAAAAAAGGAAAAAAAAAAAACTAATCCTTGCTGTTCTTATTCTTAGTTATTGAAGTTCATTTTCATCCACTACACACACACACACACACACACACACACATTTTTGCTGAAATATAGTATTATCTACTAAAAACATAGGGCAGTTCTACTTGGAAAAGTCTATTTTTGGCCTGCAGCTATCATTAGACGGAACTCCAAAAATGAACTTAAGAGTGGACTTTCTGACTCTGGATTTAGAGAAAAATAACTCAAAGAAATGTTTGCTGCCAGCATCTAGTTTTTAAAGTACCATAAGAATTACATGTTAGTTGGACATAGTGTTACTTGATTGCCTGGTTTAGTGACTTGGTTCTCCTACAGAACTCTGGTAAGCCCTGCAATGAGGCAATTAAAATGGGTCCTTACCCTCTTAATAGAGTTGGAAGCATTAACTAATAATTTGGTTTTTTCCGAAATAGCTAAGGAGAGTTTTCTTTTGGTATGTATGAAAAGCACAAGATAACCCTGGGCACTTGCCACAAGCCAGCCTAAATTACTGAGGGGAAAGGAAAACTCTTGGGAACCTTAATTTTAACCCTACTATAGTCAAAACCAGAACTAATGAGTTCCTGAAGGAGGACAAAAAGAAGAGGCTGGAAAACTAGATGAGGAAAGATAAACTAAATGTGTACCCTCTCCACACATCAGTCTTCTAAAAGTTTTTGGGTTGGGAGAAAAGAGAAATTTAAAGTCAAGTGAAATTCAAAGTTTTTATTTTACATGGGATGACTCCTTTAATTAATGAAATGAGAGTGCTTTTGTAATTAATAGTGATTAGGAAATACTATATAAAATGGATTGAAGGAGCCATAAATCTTTCTGAGAAAACAGTCAGGGGCAAGGAAAAAATCCCACAGAATGAATTTAAAGGGTTTATTTCCTGCTTTCACCTGCAGTGCAATGGTGTCTTTGATAGTGTGTTTGTGTGTGTGCACATGTGTATGCATACACATGCACTTGTGAGTATATGTGTTTGAACATTATGGTTCTTGCTCTGTTTTACTGATGACATGTAGAAATATAAGAAATAAAAGCAAAAATTTGTTTTAAAAGTGGAAGCTAGACCATAACTTAATAAAAGTTAAATACGGCTAAATGATGATTACTGAGCCTTTGGATGCTTTTATTTGTCACATTCTCCTTAGAGCTGGATGAATAACAAAAAAATAAAGATGAGAGAAGTGAAGTAAAAATATTTTGCTACTAATTTGAGAAAAGAAAATGGTTAAACACTCCCTAATTAAGGTGAAACTAAGAAATATAAAAGAAAAAAAAAGTTGCTTGATTACCTAAATACAGCTAAAGATCTAGAAATATTCCTGGGAGAAAGTAGTAAATGCAGGACTTTGAACCTATTTACACAGCTTTTTCACATATCTACCCAGGGCCCAATTTAACCATGAGCCTAATTTTAACAGATTCTTGCTGCACTATTGGCCTAGGTCCTCTTGTCCCGGAAATTAACTTTGTATTGGGCTCTTCTACTTGACCCATTCAGAACAAAACTACTCAGGAAGAAAACAATTCAATTTTTTTTTTTTTACTCAAAGGTCAAATATTCAAGGAAAATAGCAGTGATTAGAGGCTCTGTTTTGTTGTTTGCTTTCAAAAATGAAAGGAGCTTTCTAGAGTACCTTGCAAACATCCATAGTGTGCCAAGCTAAAATACCTTTTAAGTTGGTCCTGCTTCTAAAATGTCGGTAGTTAGACACACGTGGGTGAGAAACAGGAATACCAAGAAACCAAGTACATATTTATAAGGGCCTTTCCTATTTGCATTCTCACTTGATCCTGGAAACAGTTCCTCCAGATAATAACGTCATCATCCCGGATTTACCTAGAGGGAAGCTGGAGACAGAAAAATCTGTTTCAGGTTGGGGATAATTCAGATGGTGGCAGTTAATTTCATGGCAAGCAGTATTTGCTCACTGCTTACCACAAGCAGGCACACCATGCCCAGCATCCAGGCATGCATAGCATGTGTTGTTCGTTCTTCATGCATAGCATCTCATTTGATCCTTTTCTTTTTTTTGGTACTGGGGATCAAACTCATGACCTTGTGCTTGCAAGGCAGGCACGGTGCCACTGAGCTAAATCCCTGGCCCTCATTTGATCCTTAAAACAGGCAAACCAGACGGATAAAATGTCACATCCCTTTATTAACAAATGAAGGGGGAAAAACAGACAGAAAGCAGAGTAACTTGCCTGAGGATTCACAGCTCACAGGTGTCAGGGTTGGTTCCCAGTTGTTAGTCTTCTGATTCTTCCTCGTTCAGTAATAATCTCTCTTTTCTTGACTGGCTCTCTCCCTGATCCTAAGTTACTTGTGCCTCACATTGATCAGTGTCATGTCTACCTTGTATTGACTTACCAGGGCTCTCTGCATAAAGGAAGCTCCTTCTTCTGTGGTCACTCTCATGAGAAGAATATTTATGTTTCAGGCAATGATATGTGTCTAAGTGGGTATGTAGATTTTGTTTGTGTGTTTATTCTAACCCAACAAAGCTGTGAAAGAGATTCTCTCCCTTAGATTTTACAGATGAGAAAAGTGGAGCTGTGAAAGAACAGCAACCTAACAGCAAAACAGATTCGAAAGAAAATTTCCCAGCTTCTAATTCTAGTGCTCCTTCCATAGTCTACAGCTCCTCCTTCCTTTGTTTCCTTATAATCACATGATTTTGGAGAAAATTAAAACAACTGTCTTCCTTACACGTAAATCAGAGGTGTGCAAGGGTAAAGGCAGCTAATGTTGCACGGAAAGTCAGAATGCTAATCTTACATGAAGATTCCAAAGTGATTAACCTAGTTCCTTATGTCAAGAGAAGGGGTGAGGAAGACAGTGATTTGCCCAAGGTCATACAGCAGGGAAACAGCCCTACCTCCCCTCGAGGAACTATTTTTGTCACATTGAACCTCCTCCTACATTTCCGCCTCCTCTCACAATTCCACCTTTCCAAAATAGACTCTTGTTAAGTAGTGAACATTGATGCTGGTAGTCTATATTTTTAGCTCAAGTCCTGTCATTTGGATGGTCACACACTCGTTTCAATATCCACAGGGTCAGCTGGCTAAGGACTTTGGAGTGGAGGAGATGGGTTTGACCTAAAGTTAGTAGCGAGGTAACTTTGTGTGTCAGGGAGAGCCTACCCTAGAAAATTCAAAACACAAAAGTAAATGTTTTCTATTACTATATCTGCTTATCAGTGAGAGGCAAAAATACCCTAATAATTCTAAGGTTTCAGGGAAAGGCTGTAATTCTAGGCAGAGCTCCTCAGCTGGATGCTCCATGCCCCTGATGCTCTGGAAGATACCAGAGCTTGGGAGTGAAGGCCCCTGAAGACTCCCGTCAAGGATGTAGTTGAATTGCAAATAAAAGTTGAGAAATATTCTCTCGACCTTCTGTTCAAACCTGTGAAGACTGAGACTTGACCCACATAGTACATTTTGACTGTGTTGGAATAAAATGAAAAATTCATAGATATGAGAGAATGTTATCATTCCTTCAATCTACTGATTTGAAACCTTTATTGCATAGGCTACATTCAAATCAGGTTAGTGGCTGGGAGGGTGAAGCACATCCTTTTCTGAGTCTCTTAATAAAAGGTTGAACACTTAGATTCAGATTAAAGAAATGCCTTGGAAAAGGGCAGTGTGCCCAGTTGAAATGCGTGCATTTGCATTGTGGGTGACTATAGGTTGTCACATGGGCTTTCAACATGAAGTATACAAAGTTTTTTTATATCCATTATCTCAGTGAATCATCATAGCCATTCTGTGATCCAGGGATTGGAGTATTCATTCCAAAAAGGAAGAGACTGAGGCTCTGGAAGGTTAAGGGACCTTAACCTTGCCCATGCCCAAGAGGCCTATAAGTGCCAGAAAAGACTCAAAACTGAGTTCCTCATCATCTTACTCAATTCCAGAGTTTTCTGTCATATCACAGTTGTATACCAATATGCACAGGATGGTCCAATTCCCCAGGTCAGAATCCCCATTTCTTTCCAGTAAGTAGATTGACTATGGAAACTAGGTGAAATAAGATGGCTGTTAGTACAGATGGTTGATGCAAAAGTTAGTAATGATAGAATCCTTTCTGATCTGGCCCATTGTGCCTGTGAACAAAACACTCATGCTAGTTTTTCTAGATACCTAGAAACATGTTTAACCTGTTTGGTAATGCAGGAAATCAGCCTCTTATAAGTATTAGTACAGCCTGACGTCTCAGTCACCCAAATCAAGGTACTCTCTGAAACTTTGTGTATGACACCTCTGGCATCTTGTTAGTGCCCCTCTTTGCCATCCATTAAGACTGCTTTTTACCAGGCACTAGCATGATCTATAGCATATCATTTTCCCTAAGATCTTTCCTCAACGTGATTCTTTTAGCATACCTAATATACATATATATATATGAAAATAAGTGGCACAGAAACTCCTTACATGTTAGGATAGTAATGTCTAGTGGAATCCTTCATGATCTACCCATGGGTTTCTATTGGTGAAATTAAGAAATCATGAAACCTCCAGGGAACAGAAGATCAGATATTTGGTGATTGGAGGTGCCTTCCCTGAATCTCTCAAATATGTAAGAGCTTTTCCCATATCCAATTTCAGAATGGCTAGCATTATACTTCCAAGCACTTCCTTCTAAAACAGACCAAGATGCTACTGATTCACAATATAAGAAGAGTCATCCATATGGACCCATTTGATTAACTCAACCCAATGTATTTGATTTCCTCCCTGGATATTTTCTAAAGCCAACCCAATTTTCACCATAAAGTAATGCTCAGGATTTCACAGCTAGTCTTATTGGCTCATGCAGAATGTGTGTAACTGACCTTTGCTTTTTAGAACTAATTTGGTTTTTTCAGCACCAAATGTTGAAAGAACATTTAAGTGTGAAGTGTGTATTTCTCATTAATTTGTGTTATAAAATTAGAGACATGAAGTCACAGGAAGTCACTGTTGTCTTCCCTTTGCTTACTTCACTCAGGCTGTTAAACTCCTTAAATTTAAATTTACTTCCCCTTTTCCAACCCAGACTTGTGACAGAACATTTAACCACTTTATCTTCCAAATCTTTACCAACCTTTTCCTTGTACCTCATTGCTATGATGACCCTTGTTGGATTAATCCAACACACGCTTTATCACCTCCTACTCCCAGGCTCCTAGGTACTAGTGGAACACATACAACGTGTATTCTTTAAAAACTAGGCATCTCCAACTTCAGAAAACTGCTCAGTTCTCTCAAATATCCTTTTATTTGTAACTGGCTAGCACTCTCCCATTACCATATTGACTTTCTCCATAGTCTTCATCCTCCTCAACCCCTATACTATCACATTAGCAAAGAACCTTTCTCAGGTATGAGCTACAAAGGTTCTTTTTCAGCATCTCATCCCATAAACATAAACTTTTCTGTTTATATTATCACCTTTTTTCTTCTTATCTCAAAGGGAAATCTCTCTTCTTTCACTATTTAAGTTTTAAATTTAATCTCCATTCTATGTCCATCCATCATCCATCTATCTACTCAATCAATATATATTTATCAAATATTTGTTATTTGCAACTGAGCTAGAAGCTTGTGGTACTATAGGGGAATAAAAAGTAGATTTAACCTATATTTACAAAATTCTGGATGCAGAAGATATAAAAAATAAAACTCATAAATGAATGCTATGTCAGAAATGTGGGTGACTGTCATGGAGAATAATACAAGAACAGGTAATTTTTATAAAGTAACCAAAGAAAGCCTTTCTGTTGTGACAGCATTTAAACTAATACCTAAACAGACAAAGGAAGCCAGCATTAAGGTATGTGGAAAGTACAAAAATGCTTAAAGTTAAGAAAACAACAAAAGAAGGCAAGATGGAGTAAATGGGGAGTGAAGTGACAGCCAGTTGAAAAATGGGTGGGCAGGGGGATTTTAGGCTATAGTGAAGAATTTGACTCTTTTTTTTTTTACTTCACTCAGGAGGGACTGTAGTCAGCTCTTCTATTGCTATGACCTGATAGTCACAATTCAAAGGAGGAGAGGTTTATCTTGGCTCAGGGTTTCAGAGGATTAAATCCATAGTAAGCTGGCTCAAAGATAGAAACATCATGGCAGAAGGATGTGGTGTAACAAAGCCTCTTAGTTCTTTGTGACCAGGAAGCAGAGCAGGGGAATAGTGCCAGACAGGAAATTGGCCAGGAAGGTCATGTGTCTAAGGCCCACACACACTCAGAATTGTGCTTTACTAATCCCTTGGACATTCCTTGATCCAGTCAAGTTAACAGATCTTGACTAATGGTCACAGGTTGACTGAAAGATTTTAAGCAGGAGAATGGGGTAAATTCTGCAGAATGAAAATGCAGCCCTGTCAGGACAATTTAACAATAATCCTCAACAGGGACTGGTGATGTAGCTCAGTGGCGCCACGCCTACCTGGCAAGTACAAGGTCCTGAGTTTGATCCCTGGGGGCAGGGCGGGGTGGGGGGGATAATAATCCTGGACAAAGATGGTAATATCTCAGCTTTGAGTGGGAACATGACAGTGTAAAGTTGGAGTTGAGGTGTATGCTGGCAATACAATGGACAGAAAGTGATAGGTTGATTTTACTTAGCATCAAAAAGAGGATGAAATCTAGAATGGCATCTATATTGCTGCAACAAGATAGGTGATAATTGCATTAATTAAGTGGGGAATTGCTGAAGAATTGGTTGAGGTGGGTAAGGTAAAATAAAAATTGCTACTTCAGTTACTTTAAGATGCCCATGAAATATGCAGGGGAAATGTCAGTAGTTTGTTGAATGTATGAAACTAATTCCAGGAAAAATCTCACCTAGCTATACATTTGAAAGACATTATCACACTTAAAACTGGAGGCATGGGTGGGATCCTATAGTGAAATATAACCTAGAAGAAAATAAAATCCAGGATCCGCATCTGAGAATCTTGCTTAGAGAAAAAGAAGAATAGGTAAAAACTAAGAGATTGAAAGGGGGAAAGCCAGTGAATGGTGAATGAAAACTAGGAAAGTGTAACTTCTCATGCAACCTGGAAAAAATGGAAAATGACTGAACTCAGTTGTGTCAACTGCCACTGTAATGTGAATCAGTGGAAAGAGATCTTGCTCCATTGATAAGCTTATCATTATCTTTTTGTCTCTCAACTCCATTTGTTCTTTCCCTGAAGCTCAGAAATATGATTCTGTCCCTTCCTATTCCAGAGAAAAAGGGGACAAGGATGACAAATTTGCCCTCAATTTCACCTATCTTCCCACCAATGCCTTCCTTTTTTGATTTTCTCCTAGAATGATGTACAAAAACACTCTCCATTTCTACACCTACCTTTGGCTCTTTCTTCATTGTGCTCTAGTGCCATCCACTCCCTCCTCAGGAAGCATTAGTCTCATCACACCGGTATTTTGATGTTCATCACAAAGAACCAGAGAATTGGACCCTAACATTAGAGATATTTTGGCTGATAAAAGAAATTTAAGAGTTAAAGTTTATTTTCAAAATTGTCCTTCAAATATTGACAATCATGCAACCAAATACAATTTTTCCATTTAATACTTAGCAATCTTTACATTTATACTCTTTATCTTTCTATTTATTTTTCTTTTCTAAAATTGAGTGTCAATATTGTGTCATAACTTGATATTACTAATAAACATTTTCATAAATTTCAATGTGTAAATTGATAAACTTCAAAGAAACTCCAAAATATAACAAAAAAATTAGAAAGAAAGAAAAAAAGAAAAGAAAAAAAGTGACAGTTTAACAGTTCCAGAAATTCTAAGTAAATCTACCTTTGGCTGAAGAATAGCGGAGGGTGCCCACAATTTCAAAGAAATAATACATATATCCTCTCTCAAAAAAAAGCATATTTCACACTTTAACTTATTGAATACTTGAGGAAAACTGGTAGAAATATTCCTCCAATGATATATTTACTTTCTAATTTCTAGAACCTATGACTCTCACCGTACATAGCAAAAGAGTGAATGTTATCTTATGTGACAAAAGACAGAATTGAATATGAGACAATAGACAGACACTGGAAGAATTCTGAAGATCATGACAGTAATTAGAGAGAACAGAAATTTGTCTAAATATTTATCTGATTCCAAAACTCATAATCAGAAAATAATCATAGAACAGTGGAATACAAACTGTACTGATTCACATTCCCATATATCTTCTCTCTAGGTAAAGGATGTTGGGTAAGTCATTTAACTTCTCACACTTTCTTTTGCTCTATTTGAGAAAGTGTATGATAATATGTACCTCAAGCAATTGTTATGAATATTGAATTAACTTATTTACACAACAATACTTTGCCAACTGTACATAAAATGCCATGAATATGTGATTTGTTTTACTATGGCTTTAACTCTTGCCTATGTCTTAATTTTTGAGAAAGCAAAATATGCCTTTTTTTTTTTTTGGTACTGGGGATTGAACTTGGGTCCTGGCACTTGCACAGCAGATGGCAAAAACACTGAGCTAAATCTCTGGCCCCAAAATATGCCATGTCATTTGACAGAAGCTCAGATCTCACAAATGCCGCATCCACTTTCAGCTGTTTTTATCCTTGTGAATTAAGAGTTCCTGAGTGGTTACTTCTGCAGTCAATGTAGACTATAGTTTCAGTCCCAGCTCTGCCATTTACTAAAAGTATAATCATGAACTAGTCTCTTCACTTAAATCAAAATAAGGCAGAACGTTTATTCTATTTCTTTATTGTTATCCTGTGTTAGCAGGATAAGGCATACTCTGTGAGGTTCCACTGGGCACTGCCTTGGCAACAGTAATGCAGGCATGACATAGAGGAATGCCCACTGTGAGGTAGCATGAACTTCAGAGCATAGGAAAAACCCAAGATCAATTTCAACCCACCTGGATCCTGACTCCCACCAGCTTTGCTCTCATTTCTCTGTCAGCAAAATGACTTCAGCTATGGCCACTGTGCATCTCAACAAGGAGCCTTCACATGGGCAGGGAAGCTGCACAGCATTTAATTACTTGGCCCATCTACAGTGTGCCATAAGTGCATCCACATGCAGAGTAGAAGAAAGGACGTGTCTTCTGCCACATGTCAGTGGCCAGTTATGAAGGCAACCATCAACTACTTTGTAACATTAAATAACCTAGAATGCTCTCTTCTGCTACTTTAATAACAACAACAATAGCTACCATTTAGTGAATTCCAGTGTCAGAGACTATGCTGAACCTTTTATGTGGGTTCTCAGCAACTGCAAAACTCTGAATGAATCATTACTTCATACTATAGATGAGGAACTGAGGCATAGAGGAATTAAGCAAAGTGTGAATGTAAAGATCTGGGAAATCTGGATGGATTGAAATGGAGTCTGATCACCTGTAAAGCCCCTATCCCTAAGCTGCAGTATCATGTTTCCAGCAGAAGCACTTTTGTCTAGCCAAGTCCTTTATAGCATTTACCACTTCCGATTATGAGAGAGAGAGACAGAGAGAGAGAGAGGCAAAAAAGACAAACAAGTAGATGACAAAGTGTGTGTGTGTGTGTGTGTATGTGTGTGTGTGTGTGTGTGTGTACAATGACACTGTGACTTTTCAGACCATGTTGTGGATCTCACTGGCACATCCCTTGTGCTCTATTTACATTTTGGTCCAGGTGTGCAGAGCAGCTAGTTCACAATGAGCTCCCAACCACCAGTATCATCATGTGCTTTGTAGATGAGGTGTGGTCCACTCTCCTGAGGTCTGTTCACAGTGTTCTCAATCGCTCCCCCCTACACCTCATCAAGGAGATTCTGCTGGTAGATGATTTCAGCACCAAAGGTAAGAAACCCACTCAGGCTTTCTCCTAAAAAGTCAAAGTTTGGTAGAAGACAATTGTAGTTTGGATAGCAAAAACATATGTTAATTTGATGAAGGATAAACATTTTTAAATGGAGCCTTAGAAACATGGCCTATCTATCTGTGGGATATTAAAAGTCATCTTGGGATGGGGATTTAGCTCAGTGGCACTGCGCCTGCCTTGCAGGCGTAAGGTCCTGAGTTTGATCCGTGGTACCAAAAAAAAATCATCTGAAGCTTTATCCAACTAGCTGTCTTCTGCTTCCACTTAGCTGTGACTTTCTTGCAATGTAGGAGTGATTTTTATGATAGTTCCTTGCACATGTGAGTTTTGAAGTGCCCAAGTCCAAAACATATTCCCTACAATTTCATAAATCTCTTTCATGGAATCTAATAAGTAAATATCCCACAATTAATAGAATGATTCTCCACTTTTAATAACTAGATTTAAGCTCCTAGGAAAGCCACAAAATGGAAGTCCTATAGCTTCTTCCTCAACAGCAAGGCAGATTGTATATTTAATTAAGTGAGGAGAAGACAAATTTCCAAGGGAACCAAAGAGGTATGGTTTCATAAGAGTTCAAAAGCAGAGTCCACTATGATCTTTAGATTGATTTTTGTTTACCACAATGAAGAATCTCACTAGGTTGTCAAATAGTTTGTATATATAGCTGATCTCCCAGGTCTAGTGACAACCACTTTACATAGTCCCAAAATGTAACCCATTGCATTTAATTTTAGAAAATAGCAAAGGAATAGCAACATTACTAGAGCAGCTTGGCCTGTATCTGTGGCATGCTAATCTGAGTGGTTTTCTTAGCCTCACAATTCCTACCATAATCATACTGAGCTCGAGAAGCATTTAGAATGCCAGAGGAAAACTAACTGAAAACTCTAAGAGGTGGCTTTAAAAGCATAAACAGAAAGACTAACTATACCATTACTAACCAGGAAAGAAAATCTCTTTATGAGGGCAGATCCATATCTTGTGGGATTTGAAACTTATATAATTTTCAGGGTCCTTTTTAGGAAATATAACATAGTGGGCCAGGGATTTAGCTCAGTGTTTCCAGTGCCTGCCTCGCAAGCGCAAGGACCCAAGTTTGATCCCCAGTACCAAAAAAAAAAAAAAAGAAGAAATATACATAAAATTAGTAGGCGAGTGAGCCACAAAATATTCCTGGAAGCCGTTCCTACTTGGAAGAAATGTTAATAGCTTAGTTATACCCAGAAGTGACCACAAGCCATATAAATATATCCTTAACCACCCCCCCACACAAAATGCTCCTTTAGCAGGATTGCTCTGTGTAAAAGGAGAAGAAAAGCCTGATTGAGGGTATGTCAGAGCAGGGAATGACAGTGGCCTTAACCAACTACAGTTGTATCAGCTTCTTTCCCAAGTTTTCCCATTTGCACACACTGCTTAGCCTTTCCCCTAGGATTAGAGAAATCAGGGGACTTAGAATATTGAATCCAGATAAAATACTTCTAAGAAAATGAACACATAACCAAATTACAGCCAAAGGAAAAAAATTTAGTGAACTGTAGCAATGTCATAGTTTTTGGAATTTCACATTTCAGAAGCACTTCTGGGACAGACCTAGTTAACTAAAGTGTTTCTTTGTTTATCCTTATGCTGATATAGACTACTTAAAAGATAATTTGGACAAATATATGTCTCAGTTTCCAAAAGTTCGGATTCTGCGCCTTAAAGAGAGACATGGTTTAATAAGGGCAAGGCTGGCAGGAGCACAGAACGCAACAGGTAAGAAGCTACTTCTCATTTGTTCTCACTACATTTTGCTTTAAATTAAAATGTTTTCCAAACAGAAAGGAAATTTGAAAGAATAACACAATGAGCACCCACATATGCATCAGTTAATTATAATGTATAGCTGTATAAAATATGTGCTTCATCACACATATGTACAGACACACACATATTTGTAAGTTTTTTTTTCTGAACCTTTGAAAATAAATTTACAGATACTATAGTACTGCACTACTAAGTATTTAATAGGGATTACTGAAGAATAGGAACATTCTGTTAAATAAACATAATTTTAATATCTAAATAACACCTATAAACACCCTTTTCAAATTTCTAATTTTTCCCAAAATGATTTTTAAAAGTCAGTATATAATTAAATTTCATGTGCTCCATTTAATTATCTAATCTCCTTATTCTTTCAATCTAGAGTAGTCAACTCCATATACTGCGTTAGCGTATTATTGTGTCTTTGTCTTATTCAATAGTCTAGGCCATTTGCTTGGTACAATTGACCATATTCTGAAATCTCCTGTTTCCTTGAATTATCCAGAGGATAAATGTTTTTGATATGAGGAATGTATAGAATCCTACTCATAAATGATAAGAATTCTGTACTTCTTATTGCTTCATATCAGGTTACATAATGGCAGGCTATCTCTTTGTTAGTAATACTAAAAACTTGGTTTAGATCTTGACAGTTGGATCTTTCCATTGGGAGTAGAAAATGGTTTGTGGATTAATACTTTAATCCATGAGAATATATCGATTTCCTTACATTTTACCCAGTGGCTCAGCATCCACTAATAATCTTTGCTCAAGTCAATTTTCATATTGGGGGCTAACAAATTGTTTTTCTACCATTCTTTCTACTTTTTTAAAAAAGCTTTTCTTCATTTGTAATAAAGCAATATTCCTGTCCCTGTCTCTCTCCTTCCCTGTGTCTCCTCCCACCCCTTTGATTTGATCCTCACCATAACTTAGGAGACAAGTACAATCATTTCCTCATTTTATAGATAAGGATACAGAGGCACAGTGAGGGTAGGACTCACCCAGCTTTCTCAGCTAGTCAGTGGTAGAGCCAGCATTGGTACCCTAAGTACCATGGTTCCAGAGTCTGCTCTTATGGACTACACTGTGCTACCTCCAGGCATTTAGCATTCACTCTGTACCCTGGAAGCCCTGGCATTTCTGACCTTCACTTGCTTTGGCTCAAGCATGTTCTGATGGTAAATTGTCTGCTCACTGGAGATTCACTTTGTTGCAACTTGACCTTCACTTTAGAGCTCTTCTTCTTCCCTTAATTTGCTAACAACTTTCTTCTTCTTGCAGTAGAAATTTTAAGTGAGCAACAAATTCATCATATTGAAAATGATGCTGTGATAGCTAAGATTCTTAATGAAAACCTATATTTGTAAAAATTAAATGACACTCCATGCTTAATTTCCTTTGAAAAGTAATTAGCTATGAATGATGCAAAAATAGGGTACACAAGAAATAGTTTAGATAACTTTTGAGCTGAGATATGGGTGAAGAATGTTCTCAGACATATCATACAAGAAATGCAAATATCCTAGTGCAGAAATGGGTTCAATATATTCAAGGTAAAGAGAAGAGTTCATTATGGCTATTGGGTGCTGACTAGTGAGAGTGTTATGATATTATTTTGACCAACAAAAGCAGATTTTTGTACAGTTGTGTGCCTCATTTAAGGAGTATAGACATTATTTTTAATACAATATGAAACCAATGAAGAACATAAAGCAGGAGAGTGAAGTGGTCTGATTTACATTTTAAAAGCTCATTCTGGCAACCACATATAGAACAGATATTAGGGAGATGAGAAAAGAGGTAGAGAAATCAATTAGAACACTGTTACAGTTGTCCAGGATTGGGGAGGTACCCCGGAAGCCGGGGGAAGCTGTCCAATTTACAATATATAATGAAGTTGGAGCCTACAGGATTTGTCATGAAATAAGATGTGAAGAGAATAAGACTGACAGGGATCAAATACAAACTCTAGGATTGGAATCTGAGCAACTTGGTGGTGGTGGGCCACCACTGGAGAGTGGGTTTGGGATTATAGTTGAGTTCTGATTTTGTCCATGTAAATTTGAGATGACAACTAGATATTCATGTAGAGATAGCTGACAAACACAGAACCAAAACTATTTGTGAGAAAGATTTCTCTCTGCACACAGCATTAAGTCTGTTAGCAGTGACCACCAGAACAGTCCAAATTGTGAGACCATATGGGAGGCCCTCTTCAGAAAAACTTCATTAAAAACATTTGCAGTTAGTTATGGTTGCATCCATAAAATAATTTATTTGAAATTAGCAACAGATCAAAATGAATAATGTAAATTTGTTTCTTAGATGTTCATTAATGCCCTTGTGAACATTAGCTCAGCTTTGGGTTGGTTCAGTAACTTTCAAATTGTTTTGACAATGACTCATGTTAAGAAACAAATTTTACATCACACTCCAGTATATGTTTGCCTATGTAACTCCAGAAGACAGTTCATTAAATCACACATTCAGTGGACTTTATCTTCTTTTCTATATCATTAGTGATTTTGGATTCTGGACGGGCTCACCAAATTGTTTTGATGATTTAATAAAGGATCACAAATCCCAGTCTGAAAAACTCTAGCTAGATATCTTAACTGACTATCATTACCTAGTGGAGAGATGCTTCTCAGACTATCTGAAAAGAACTTTTTTAATCTACAATTTTTTGTAGCCCTACTCCTTTGTAAATTATCATAAATTATAATTACTTTTTAAATAAATGAACAAATAGTTACATAAAAATTTATATTTAGTACATAGCCAGGCTCCATATCTATGGGTTCTGTATCCATGGATTCAACCAATCTCGGATTGAAAAAATTCAAAACAAAAATTACATCTGCACTGAACATGCATGTACTATTTTTCTTGTTGTAATTCTCTAAGCAATATGGTCTATTTTCATAGCATTTATATTGTATTGCATATTATAAGTAAGCTAGAGATGTTTTAAGGGGTATGAGAGGACTTGTATATGCAAATATTATGGCATTTTTATATGTGACTTGAGCATCAAGGATTTGGTACTCACAGGGTGTCCAGTACTAATTGGTTCTGGCAGCAATATACTATGTTGATAAACTAAATATAAGTAGGGAGTCCATGGTCAACAAGAAGCCAAAGCTGTTTAGCACTGGGTTAGCAAAAAAAAGGGTTACAATGAAACCCATCTGCAAACAATCCAGCATTACTGGAATCTAGTTTTAGGAAACAGAAAATCCTGCCAATTTCCAATCGAGATTGGATTAATTATTCTGAGCTTGAGTTTAAACATTCATTGAAAAAAAGTAAACAGTACTACCCATTGATTGAAAATTAGGTGTTAGAGAGAACTTAGAAATATCCCCATAAGACAGACCTCAACAAAGTTCAGTAATTTGCTAGGAAAAGAAGAGCTGGGATGAAGGTGGTTGTGTATAACTTCAATCATCCTAATTCCATTGTTCCTCTCCACCTCTCAGTATCAGCAACACTGCATACAACATCCACAAACAGCACCCACCACAAGGAGAAATCCTGGCAAAAGACAGTGATAGCAAGAATTCCTTTTTATCTATCATAGTCCTGAGATCTTCTTTGAAAGTAAAATGTCTGGGAGTGGAGCACTGGCATTTCAGCATAGCAGTGCACTGCTCCTCCCCCAAATAAAACAGTTTAAAATTCTAGACTATGTTTTGGGCAAATGTGGATTCCCTCAGGTCCTGGCAACTAATGAATAAGAATCTTTGTGAACATCTGGGCCAGGCAAGAAGTGAATGTAGACAATCCCAGCTGTCCTTGAGGACTAAGTAAGTTGATCCAAGCTCCTCTGACTCAGTAAGACCTCTATGGGTGTGGGATAGGTGGTGCAGTAGAGACTGGTCTTTAAATTTTGGGTCTGAGTGGACCACGAGTAGGAGTGGTGAGAGAAAGAAGACTGGATTTAGCAGACTGTACGCCATTAGCCAAGTGACCTTCACAAGCCACACATATAAGCCCCATGCATCTAGACATTCTTGTGAAATTTCCCACCATTGGGGAGAGGGCTATTCAAGAGGACATGCTAATGGGTGTGTCAGTCTGTTCAGGCTGCAGTAGCAAAGTACCTCAGACTGGGTAATTTTTTAAGCAGTATACATTTATTGCTGATAGTTTTGGAAGCTAGGAAGTTCAAGATCAAATGGCTAGGCTGATTCAGTGTCTGAAAGGACACACTCTCTGCTTCAAAGATGGCACCTTTAGCTGGGCATGGTGGGGCTTAGTCTGGGAGGCTGAGAAAAGAGGATCACAAGTTGGAACCTAGCCTGGATGACTTAATGGCTTAGCAAGAACCTGTGTCAAAATAAAAAATAAAAAAGGGCTGTGTATATAGCTCAGTCCAAAGGCCCAGGATTCAATCCCCATTACAGAAAAAAGAAAAAAAAAAAAGATGGCACCTTGTTGTTATATCTTCACATGCCAGGAGGGAAAGAGGGGCTGACAAGCTCCCTTGAACCTTTTTATAAGGGCACTGATCCTATTCAAGAGGGCCCCACCTTCATAATCTAATCATCTTCAAAGGCCTCTTAAATACCCCTTAAATACCATCACCTTGGGAGTTAGATTTCATGTGAATTTGGGGAATATATATATATATATATACACACACTGTTCTGTAACAGAACAAGGGCAATAGTCTTTCATTATCATACAAGCTCTAATGCCCTAAAAATAGGACTCATTCTGCATGATCAGGAGACATAACCAATATATTCAAGAGAGGAAACTACAGGGGAAATTTCTACCTAGCACAGTTATTTCTGTCTAAAGAGACTTTGCAGGAATTCTTCACCTAAAATTTGGATCTTTATCCTCATGCAAAAATTCCCTTGATCACCAGGTAATTAATATAATACTGAATTTCACTCTTTGAGAGACAGTTTATAAATTTCTGTAAACATGACATATCATACTCACAGTTCTGTCTCTTTCTTGCATTTTTTAAAGAACATAAGCTATGAGATGAGCCACTTTTTTTCTAATAATACACTAGCACTAATTAGCTGGGAAGCCTTGGAAGAGTTACTCTATTTCTTTGTTCTTCAGTTTCCTTATCTTTTAAAGAGAAATAAAAATCAGACTTATTCTGTAGGTTTGTGGTAAGGAATAAGAAGGACAACCAGGTAGAATGCGTGGAACAGAGTTTTGGATAGACTAAACACTTAATAAATAATAACCAATGTTAGCTGAGCAGCTGGGTATTGGAGTAACCAAATGAAAATAGTGAGGCAAAATGAAGGTGACCATTAAGACTTAATTGCCCACAGCAAAAATGTCAGTAAGAAATTAAACAGGAAAAAGGGCTGGCTTCTGCCATGGAATGCCACTGTGCGGTGAAGCAGAGCAAAGCAGAGATCAGGATGATCTCCCTGTTGATGGCGCACTGAATTCTGAGTCAGAGTGGAGAAAAGTATGCTCAAGACCAACTCCATCTCCAACGACAGTGGCCTTGACAGAGGCTGTGGCCTGGGAAAGGTCTCTGAAGGGGGGCACCTGCACTAGGAGTGCAGCTACGCGGAAGAGCAAGGCCAGTGGAGACAGGGAGGACCAAGCCCTTGACTGCAAACCCTGAAGAGCCTGAAGTGCCCTGGCTGGCACTAAGTCTGGGTGGAAGGGCAGCCTTCCCTTCTGAGGTCTGCCAGGCAGAGACTCCATAATTCTTTGTGGATGGGCCTTGAGAGATCACAGGAGATTTGGGCCAGGACCTGATATCTGATATTACAAGTTATTATTAAACACACACACACACACACACACACACACACACACACTCCCCTTGTATAAAGTCATTTAAAGCATCATGCATGCTACTGAGTTTTCATTGGAAGGGTGAGAGCATTACTTCACACAACAGAAAATACAATCTTTTTATAAATATTTCTATCTTCTCAGTTTCTTTTTGTCTTGTAACACTTTTTATAAACTGTGGCAAGATACACACAATATAAAATTGATCACCTTAGTCATTTTAGGTGTAAGTTCAGTAATGTACACTCACAATATTATGCAACCAGTCTCCAGAACTCTTTTCATCCCACAAAATAACACTACTGTTTACTCATCAAGCAACAACTCGCCATTCCCCTCTCCCCTCTCCAGTACCACTTCTAACAACACCTCTTGCTCTTCCCAGTTCCTCTACTTTAATTCATTTTGGCCCCATTACATAAAGTGGGTTTTTTTTATCATTGCTGTGGCTAAAATTATAATTTCAGTGTCCCTCTGGTTTTCAAAAAAATAAATTCCCACACCTTCCAAACTCAGGATTAATGGTACCCACCTTCCTTAAAAGAAACTTTAGCAACAACTCAAATCTTAAACATCCCTTCAGAGACTTGCTTCCCAGTCTAAATAGTTTTCGGTTATTTTTCTTTTCTTTCTAAGCACAGATGATACTTACCCATCAAAACTCTTATGTACAGAATTTCCTCATATTATTATAGAATGAGATTGCAGGGACCAGAAATTCAGTAAGAATAAAAGATTTCTATTCTTACTACCACATTTCTGGAGTAGTCCCCAACGCCTCTGTGCATAAAGTGTGGGCTCGGTAGATCATATATTTAAACGTTTTTTGTACTCTCTAGGTGATGTGTTGACATTCCTAGATTCTCACGTGGAATGTAACATTGGTTGGTTAGAACCTCTTCTGGAAAGAGTTTATTTAAGCAGAAAGAAAGTGGCCTGTCCAGTAATTGAAGTCATCAATGACAAGGATATGAGGTAAGATTGCCATATCCATCTGTTCTTCTAAGTACATCTTTACCCACAAGCAGTAAGAAGTGTTGGTCCTAATAGAAACATTTTTGAAAAGTGTAAGAAATGTATTGTTTATCCTCATGAATAAATAAAAATATATAATAGATATCTTGTGATTAGAGCTTGTTAATCCAATAATCTGTTTGGTTACTGCTAATTCTTAATACTAAATTCCAGTAAGTACCACTATTGATTATCAAACCATCCCCCTTTATATTCAACTGAATTCCAAGATACTTATTTTCCTCAATTTTATTTCTCCCTTCTGTGACAAACACATATGTACTTCTAAATTGTTTATTTCTTTCTCAAAAATGACCAGGATACAGCCCAGCATGGTGGCATATGCCTGTAATCCCAGCCCTTTGGGAGGCTGAGGCAGGAGGATTGCAAATTCAGCCCAGCCTGGATAATTTAGTGATTTAGTGACACTTTGTCTCAAAATTAAACATTTTTTAAAACAGGCTTTGGATCTGGCTCAGTCCAAAGCCTTTGGTTAGGTCCCTAGAACCACATACAAAAATGGCAATATGTTATCTTTTAAAGTATAAGTTAAAATCAAGCAATCCAGCCAATTAACCACAAATACAAATAGCACTCATAAATTTTCTTGAATGACTGCTAAATGGTGATGATCTAAAATCACCTATATAAGTAAGTGTTCTGTACATGAATAAGTCATGGAGCCAATTGATGACGCATATAAAAATGCATATAATCTCAAGTGGCATTTTGTTCTTTGTCATTGTGCTTGTTTGTTTCTGAATTAGTTACATGACAGTGGACAACTTTCAAAGAGGCGTCTTTGTGTGGCCCATGAACTTTGGTTGGAGAACAATTCCTCCAGATGTTGTTGCAAAAAACAGAATTAAAGAAACTGATATAATAAGGTAAGTGTGCGAAATTTAAGACTAGGAAGGAGTCATATGTCTTTTTGTAAAAGCATAGAAAGCAATTTCACCAAATGGCTCTAACCTATCATTCTATAAACATCAAGACTTGTAAGTCTAGCCAATAGATTACTAAAGCAAAGCTCTCTTGAGAAATTAGTTTTCCAGTACCCAAACTCATTTTTAAATAGCCAACTGAACACTATTCAGCCATGAGCTTAGAGAAATACACTGACACTTCCTGTTCCCTGGGCTTTGTAACCTAAGAAACAAATACTAGTTGAATGTGCTGCATAAATACACATAATCTTAAATAAACGAGTAAAAATTGAAAGAGTAAATAATAGTAATAGAAATATCACTATAATAATAGCTATGGTGAGATTTTCTTTCACAGTCAAATCCTACTCTCCATGGGACAGGTGCCAAATTCTGTGAATAAATTAAGCAATAGAAACAGAAGCTCAATATAAATTAGAATACTGACTTTATTGCTGAAGAAGGAAAATTCAAGAGCACTGGCTGGACTTGAAGCCAAAGTGGGCAAGTCTTGTCACTTTTCCCAGAGTCTAGAGCTTCAGGACAGGCACCGGCCAGCCCCAGCTAAGCAAGAAGGCTCTTCTTCCCCGTTGGAGAGAGAACTTGAGCAGACACAAGTTAAGTCCCCAGAGAAATCCCAGCCCAAGCTGTGCACTGCAGCCTACTTTCCCAAACTTACCCTTCAGTAAATCACTTCTCCAGTGCCTGGTCTGATATTTCCAGAGTTGATACCCCAGGGAATGAAGAAGTTCTGCCATCTATTGCTCACTGAA
Organism: Heterocephalus glaber; assembly: GCF_000247695.1. The sequence goes on along the minus strand of NW_004624732.1, from coordinate 8,514,177 downwards.
GGCCAAGCATTCAACTTTCCTAACCTTATGAGAAGGGTAGTTTCCAATTTATGGAGATGAGGATATCCAGATATAAAGAAGTTAAATCTTTTTCCCAGGGATACACAAAAAATAGAAGAACAATTTGGGTCCATCTGAGACCTGTCTAAATTTAATACTGTTTTTCTGATCCCAAGACTAAAGAACCTCTACTTTTTTCAGAGACCCATTTATAGTGTCAGTTTAGTGATTGAGTTGAAATTATATTCAGCATAATGTTAAGAAGAGAATGCATTCCGGATAATTTGGTAGGGATGATTGGGACACAGTAGAATTAGGTACATAAGTGGCAGGAAGGGGAGAGGGGTGTGAGTCAGAAATTATCTTACCCTTGAGAGTACTGTACATCCTAAAGGCAAAGCAGGCTCTCCGCAGAAACCACTTTCAGCTGGCTGAGTGGTGACTACCTTGGGAAGTGATCAATACTTTTTCCAACTTCTACCTAAAATGTGATCAATAATAGCTGTGAAGGCTCTGGAGTCAGGCCCCTTTGAATCTCAACTGTACAACTTACTAGTACTATAAACTCAAACTACCTTGACTCTGTTGTTTGATTTTTATAGGAGGACTAATAGAAGTTGCTACTATTAATTGTTCTGATACTTAAATCAGAATTTATTTATAAATTGCTTTCCACAGGGCTTGCCACACAGCAGGCTGTCAGTTCAATTTGCCCATAGTTGGGTGCAGTAGAGTGGAATGATGGAGGACAGAATCAAGACAGATTAACTAAGAGTAACGTCAGATGTAGATCTACTCTCTATTGTCCTTGGGAAAGTTTCTCATCTTCTCTGCATGTGGTGAAGTTTCTTAATAATGGTGCACACTCCCAGGATTTTTGTGAAATTTAAGCCAATAAACAGATAATACAACAATGCCTGGTACTAGCTTAACCCTGAGTAAGTCTTGTTAAAAAGAACAACCTTGTCTTCCTATTTCAAATTATCCATTATTCGGTTTAATCCTTATTTACACTTTCAGTTTCTCACACCAGAGAAATTATTCAGTATTTACAAACGTGTGTCCTATTTATTTCACTTACGAATATGGCCTCAATATGCATGCATTTAGCTATAAATGTCTCCAGTTTCTCATTCTTTATGGCTGGTCCAAAGGGGTAGGGGAAATGGAAGGGGAAGGGGAAAGGAAAGAAGGAAAAGGAAAAATTATGAGAAAAGAAAAAAATGGAAACAAATTCTATGTAAATAGGGAAGGGTGGAGGGGGTGAAGTGCACACAGGTAATAGGGAAAAAATAAGAACCAAGTTACATCATGTACAGGTACAAGCACCCAATGATAAATCTAAATGTATTGTATACCTAAAATGTACCAATAAAAGAATTTAAGCAAAAAAAAAAAAAAAAAGAGCATCTTTGGAAAGTCAGTATCAGTGTTGGGACAGAAAAGAATCTTATTTTCAGACCACATGATGTTTGCTGACCATAATCAAGCTCTGCCACCATGAACCTGGCAAACTCATCACTGAAGGTCTATTCCTGATTGCATCCCAAGACCTCCCTGCACCCCACAGCCACTCAAAACTGCCTCTGACTCAAGAGCAAAAGCACCAAGGACCCATGCTACAAGTTGAGCTCCTGTGAAATGCAAGTTTAAAAAACAATCTTTTCTTTATGCAGGTGCCCTGTAATGGCCGGTGGATTATTTTCTATTGATAAAAATTACTTTTTTGAACTTGGAACCTATGATCCTGGCCTTGATGTTTGGGGCGGAGAAAATATGGAGCTTTCATTCAAGGTATCACCAAGCTTTTATTTTCAAATTTTCTTTACAACTGTATTTTATCACTTTAATTGGTTTAATTTTACTAATATAATCAGATATGTAACTAACACAGAGTAAATTTCACAGAACTTTTAGGGTCTATGAGTTATTTTTTTCATAGCCCTTATTAAATTTGGAAGAATTGATGACCCTTGTGAAATTTATTAGAGTTTCTTAATATTTCACAATTTTGTTTGCACATTCAAGTACAGGAGAAATGATTTCTTGCTTTTCAGTGTAAATGCAATAGGATTGATACCTGATACAAAATAACTTCCCTGGGATATCTCTCTACTATGTTGGAAGTCCTAGAATCAGACCCTAATGTGTGATCTTGGAGAATGTATATGATGGAAGTGACAAAGAGGACCTCTGGAGCAGGCCACAACAGACCAGCTGTGTCCCACAGTGCGGCTCCTGTGGGAACTTGATTCAGTCACTTACACTATCATTGATCAGGATCTAAGAAAGCCTTAGCAATGGCAAGAGGAGAAGCATCTACAAAGCAGCTACTTCCCTGTGGGGTTGGATGGATGGTCTCCATGAAAAGGGGTGTGTCTCCAGACTCCTAATGATCAGTGGTGTTTAAATTGTGGGCCACAAGACTTATGGATCTCCCCAGGATGAGAGAAGGGGAAGGTGAGCAAACTGACACTCATTCACCTTTCCCTGTTTCAACCACAACAGGAACTCATATGTTTTACACATTGGGATTCTGGAAAGATTTCTTTAGGGCAAAAAAAGGTCCACATTATAAATTAATAAAGAAAAAAACTTTATTTTATTAAAGTTTATGTAGCTCACCATCACAATAAACATAACTAAATGAACTTGTTGAGTTTTATTTTTTAGCGAAGAAGTATTTTCTAACTTGAAAGTACTACATTAGACAAGAAAAAACAGTCCCCAGGTGGTCTCTAGTCATTATTAATTGCCCATGATCCTGAACTGTTGTTTGATAATTGATGCTTATTGTTACATTGCTCCAGGTGTGGATGTGTGGTGGTGAAATTGAGATCATCCCCTGCTCCCGAGTGGGCCACATCTTCAGGAGTGACAATCCATATTCCTTCCCCAAAGATCGCATGAAGACAGTGGAACGGAACCTGGTGCGGGTTGCTGAGGTCTGGCTGGATGAGTACAAAGAGTTGTTCTACGGCCACGGGGCCCATCTCATAGACCAGGGACTGGAGGCCGGCAACCTCACCCAGCAAAAGGAGCTTCGGAAGAAACTGAAGTGTAAAAGTTTCCAGTGGTACTTGGAGAATGTCTTTCCTGACTTAAAAGCTCCCATAGTGAGAGCTAGTGGTGTGGTAAGTTCACATGGCAATTTAAAATCTTGCTCCATAAAAATAACAATTCAACACATAAAACCACATTCCAAAATGTGTGGAAAAAGGAATTATTATATTATAAATAAATACCAAGTATTTATTGCCAATCGGGCAAAGCATAGTTGATTGGAGGTATACCTGAGGAAGGCAGTCATGTTCACTGATTCATTCAACAGACACCGACTGTGTTATTAGGAGACTAGGCAATAAATATTTCAGAACTAGATTGAAGGGTGATAAAGTAGACTGGATCCCTTGATCCCTTCCTTTGTAATTTAGAGTCGACTTAGGGAAGAAAGATAATAAAGAAGTGAACAGGGGTAAATATAAAATGTAATTGTTCTCATTTAGGGAACATACCTCAAGTGATGAATCCTTCTAAGCTAAGAAATCCTCCCTGAGAAGGACACTGTGAAGCCTAGGCCTAGGTCCCTCAGGACCAGCCAAACTCTAAGAAGAATGCTAGGTAGAGGGTGTAATCCATGCAAACTTCTAAGACAGGTGAAAATTGAGGGCATTCAAGATCAGAAGGAAAGATGAAGGTCCTCAGGGTGTCAAGGGGGCAAAATCGACACCAGATGAAGAGGGAGAGAGGTCAGGCAGGTCGTTGCAGGTAGAGCAAGGAATTTTCTTTATTTCCTTCCTTCCTTCCTTCCTTCCTTCCTTCCTTCCTTCCTTCCTTCCTTCTTTCCTTCCTCTAGATGGAGTGGGAATTTATTAAGCAGGGTTAAGTAATGACAGGACAAAATTTAATCAGGATTTTTTTAATTTAAAATTTCAAAGCCAGGCATGGGGTTGAAAATAACAGAAACTATCAGGGAATGGCAGATAAAATTCCAGAGCACTAGAAGAGGTATGAAAAGAGAAAGTCCTAAATTAGATGTGCTGAATAAGTACAAAGCTAAGAGAAACTCAAGGAAGAGGTAGTCTGGGGAAAAGCCATTTCAAATCTGTTCCAGGAGTGAGCTTCATTTAAAGAGAATGGGAAGACATGAAGAAATGTACCAGGGAACAGGTTTAAGGGTGAATAACCCTTAATCAGTTCTTCCTCTTTTAGGGTTATTTTTAATCTCTTATATTTTATTTCTAATTTAAGGCTCATTTATGAGTAGTATAAGTGTTCATTTGTTTTCTTTCAGTTTCCTCTTTTTTTTTTCATTCAAGTTCTCAAATATGACCATCAGTCAGTCTGCTCTTTCAGGCCAAGCATTTCTAGTTCTTTCTAGAAAGTGAGTTATACAAACTAACCACTCTCCCTGCCTATCAGAGGTCCTGACAACAAAAACTTAGCAAAGCCATTCCTTTGGCCTTGTTAGGGAAATCCAGGAAGGGCATTAAAGACAGGAAACTAGTCTGAAGATTAGTTTTGATTTACCAAATTCAACTGATAAAACTATGTAGCTTGTTTATATATAACATAATGCATTTTTTAATTGCCACTTTTATAGGTCAAAACAGAATAGCAGTTCTTTCAGCTGACTCAACCTAGTATTTTTTACCTTAGGTAAGTAATTAGAAAGAATGCCTTGGATTTGTACATGCTGTTCAATTATAATATGTCAAATATATATATAAAATAAGTTTATATTTTTAATCCCATCCCTGAAAGAGGAAGAAAAAAAAACTCACCATAGTAAATTTTTCCCTTTCCTAACACAATCTCAGCTAGAACATTACCAAACTGTAACCACCAGGGGGAGCTATAAAACTACCTTTTAGCTCTGCTGCACCACTGAGCAGTTCCACAGAGTTGGAAGCATAAAGGCAAAGTATACATGTACAGAAATATCACACCGAAACAGATTAAGTTGCATTAGTAATATGTTAAAATTATAATAAAATAAGTTTGAAAAAGAGTTCCCATGAAGTTTTTGAAGAACTGTCATAATGAAATAGGCTTTACTGATCCCTGGACTATAATATATCAAAATGCTGTAATTGTTTTAAAAATGATTTTAACAGATCCTTTCCTTCTATTGTCTTGTATGTTTTTTACTTTCTCTAGATAAATGTTAGTAAATATGTCATTTTCTCCCTCTTGCAGCAACCATCAGGGAGGTATATTACTATTTTTTAATTCAGAATAAGAATAACTAGAGTATTTTTTAATAAACAATCTTTAAAAGTCCTAAGAAAATAAACTCCTCATCTTTCTGTTTCATACTCCATGTCTTCATGTATTTTTCACCCTATGTACTTAGGAATTTAAATTCAATGAAAGTTCTTTTTTTAAGAAATAAAAACAATGTCTTATTTGAAACTAATAAAAGAACTTCACCAATGAAGTGTTTTTCACTGGATTAAATTGTTATCAAACAGCCTGTAAGCCTAAGATTTAACAATTATGTAATAAACTGCAGGGAATGCCCACATCCAGAGTTTGGAAATGTAATAATTTAATATATAAAATTGAAAATTTATACACTGCCTGATTGAAAAGGATGTGGAGAAGTTGAAATGACTTAGAATAAAATTATGGATACCATTCTTTAAAAATGAAAATGAAAACATTTTAAAACTATTCATAATGAAAGGAAGAATAACAATTCCTTGCACTTCATAGATCATATATGTCAAAAGCGAAATAGTTCTCCTGTGAAAGTCCTGACAGGAAAAATAATTTTCAGATGAAGTGAAGGAGAAGGATATAAGAACAGAGCAGATGTCCCTTTTCACCCAATTCCTTTCAGTGCCTGGAGAAAACAAACACAAAGAAATCAACTAAACCAGGGATTCGCTAACACTGTTCTGAACAACATTAGTTGTTTTGTGTAGAGTTCTATGGTAAAGTAACTTTGGGAAATACTCTGCACATTAGCAGCAAGCTGAACACTAATACACGGAAGACACCGAGAACGCTGGAGGACAACCTGCTCGATTGTGTTGGAACCAATTTCCAACCTTCTTTAAAGATAGAATATTTTCTGCTTTATCCAAAAATATAGGACCTGTATGCTAAGATCCAGAGGACAATTAAGATAATTTCCCTTCATTAAACTCCCAGAGTATTCTCCCTTCACATATTTCTGTTCACTCCCCTCTGTGAAGTTAGTGGTGACTGGATCCTTCTTCATGTTTTTACTGCTCACATTTACTAATGCTCCCATATTTGTCATTTTACATTGTGAATAGAAGTTTCTCTGAAGATTTTTGACTGAGATTCTGTTCCTCTGGAATTGCTTGGTGTTCTTCTTTGCCAGACCCCTCAAAGAGTAATGATCTGCTACTATTTTTAATGTTTGTTTCTGTACCTTGAAAGTTTGGGAGGGTTCCTATCCAATGAAGGTGGTAAGATTTTCTTCTCAAAACCAAATGAATGTCGGTGTAAGGTTTCTGACTTAGAAGAAGAATCTCATTCCCCGGGGTGATGGGTAAATCCTTTTTCCTAGTACATTGTCCCACTGAGGGTCCACCTTTCTATTGAAAGGCAACAATCCCAACTCGGCTCATCTATGCCCAAGGTTTTCACCCATTCTAATAGAGAGACATGCCCCTTGCTTTACCAAGCTTGCAATTTTCCCTCTCCATTTCATTTCTTCCTACATTTTCTGGTTTCTGACGTTGCTCTTTGCTTCTTCCAAGCTAAACTATGCACATAAAAGTAGGACCCACACACTGGGAACCTTGTTATGAAATTTGGTAACCCTACGAGCTACACAGCTTATTTGATGCAACATCTTAGAATGATAGCTCTTTTAGGAACTATTGAAGAGAAAGGGGCAAATATAATGTCCCTGCCAACAAAGACCTCACAACCTCCCAGCTCAGGAGGCCTTCCTGGTTCATCGGGTATAGATTCATCTCTACATACCTCATCTAAAAGCCTGGAAAGCCTAAATTGCATTATTAACCTACCACCTTGTTAACTCTGCCCAGGATGTCAAAGAGGATGAGGGAATCAACATTTTTCTGCATTAAATGGTGACTGATAGAAAGCTACCTCCATATTTGACCCTGTGAATCCATTAAAAACCTGGGGGCCTGCCAGAAAGTGCCTTTACACTTGGCTCAATATTAGCTTTCGTGACTTTCCTGTAATGAATTGTAGCTCTCTTGAGTCATTAGAAAGATTCTGACAGGGAATCGGCTGGAATCTGCTGTTCTTTGAAGGACTCAATTTATCTATGATTCAGTGCCTAAGCAGATAGCTTGGAGGGGTCAGCCAAGGAACGTAGTGGTTTGATTAAATTGCAAGTATGTGCATTGACTTTTAATACATGCATCAGATACACTTGAGACAAGAAAATAACTACTATCCATGCCTCATTTTGCTCATTTGCCATTCAGCATCCCAGGCAAGGGTTAATTAAAAGCTCTGTTTTCTGGCTCTATGGCTGAATCACAGGCCTAAATTGACAGATTGAAGCTGTACTTTAGCAAGATTACATTATGTCTCTGTTAGAGCTAGCAACCAATAAAATCATATTGTTCTAAGGAATGTTGTTATTAACTACCTTTTAACCTTATTATAGCTTTATAGTCTGTTTCCTAAATGTGTTTGAATGTTTTATTCTACTTTAAAATGTTTTGTTTTTCTTAATTCATATTTTATATTCTTTCCTAGCTTATTAATGTAGCCTTGGGTAAATGCATTTCCATTGAAAACACCACAGCCATTCTCGAAGACTGTGAGGGGCACAGCAAGGTATGCTTAGCTGGGGACTACCTCATGGTCAATAGCTGCAGCCTTTGGCATATTTGTTGATTACTTAAGAAATTTATCTTCACTAAGTAGAAAGCCAGAATTATTCTCTGAACTCTAGTATAAGTATAAGGCTAGTGTAATTAGTGTAATTATGAAATCCAATAACAGTAACTGAAAGAGTAAAAGTGTGGGTACCAAAGTTTTCCACTGGACCCAGCATGTATCATTTGCAAAATTGTGTTAATTTTGAAAATCTTGAACCTTTAGGGAAGTGGTAGTAATGATAGTGCTCACCTCTAGGAGTGAGGCTGGAATAGGTAACACATAAGAAACTTGCAGAACAATACCTAATGCTCAGTGCTCTGTAAATGTCACTGAAATAAAAATAACAAAGAAAATAATATTAAAAATGGATAACGTACAAAGATAAAATGACAAATAAAATAGAGAACATATTTTTAAGTAATCATCCTATGGAAGCAATTTATTTTCTGATTCCATCCCTCACGCATCTTCCGGGAGTAGTGGGAGTCACATAATCCTTGACCCACAATGGAAAACCCTACAGAAAAACTCCCACAAACTCAGAGCAGAACTGCTAGGAGAGGGAGTAGGGTCCAGGAAAGCAGAGCAGGGACCCCTCCTGCTGTGGTGCAGGTGAGCTGAGTGATCGCACCTTCTTCTCCAACATATGTTCCCCGCAGCTCTGCCTTCTGTGGGCACAGCTATCCATTTGGGTGCCAAATATAGCACATGGGAACACTGGTTGGTGAGTAGCAATCAGCCTCCCAAAATTACACATTACTCTTTAGTAGAAAAAAATTATTTTGCACTGATAGCCAAGGCTTACTAAGTCTTACTTCTTTGACTTAGAAATATTTCTTCGATTTTCAAACATACTCCTTCTCCACCCCTTAATTCAAAAAACTGCTGCTAGAAGAATATCCCTGTTGCTATAATTCAGCTGCAGATTCTAAACTTGAACCCTTGGGAACTCTTCATTCATTAGGGAAGAGTGGAGACAGAGAAGGGAAAAACATCAAAACAATCAATTGAAAGAAATGACTTGTTTATTAAGAATTCAAAGTGAAAATAAAGCCATAAACTGTAAAACAACACCACAATTAGTCTAAATTATATGCAAGTATTAAATAATATTTTTTTCACGATTCACCATTATAGGGACTTATTGAGTCTCATACAACAATGTTTCTTCTGAAAACTCCACTTCTATTCTTGGTAACCATGGAGTGTCTGTATAAAGAGACCAAGGTATGAATTATGTACCCACTGTCTTCCAGAAATCTCATCTCCCATTTTATCTAATTGCTCACTTTTAGCTTCTGCCGCTTGTGGATTACATAAGTAAGGGACAGGAATATCAAGGAAGTTAACTTGGTTTGGGCACAAATAAGCCAATGAGTATGATATTCAGCCAAAAAAGTTGAAAAGGAATAAAGCCCTCAGATTTAACCATCAAACACTACCATATACTACTTAAAAACAACCTCTTTAGTTTTTAACTTTTAAGTCAGTTGAGATGTTCATATTCAAGGTAATATCTAGCTTATATTAGTAACTTTACAATAAATTTAGTGGACAGAAAATACTAGCTTGTAAAAACTGTAAAGAATATTTTTAAGGATTGAAAATGTGGTTCCATTACCTGAATCAGTGTTTATTTGAGATACTGTCAATTCTTACTTCTCTGAGAGCAGCACCTATATATTGAGGGATGCTAACATGCCTGCAACCTCGTGATTCCTTGTGCTAGCAGAAGAGAAAGGTTTTAATGTTTCCTACAAGAGAACAAAACCATGGGTCCAATTATCTAGATAGTCAGAAACAAGAAGGCATAATAATTTCCACCAAAGAAATTTAAGACTGTGATTGATCTCCCTGAAACCACCCATGGCTCAGACACTGAATCAAGGATGTTTTACAAATTTCAATGCTTCAAGCATCAGAGTTGTCTGGAATTCAAAACACCAGAAAGAGCATCATATGCAGATATGTACTGATTGTAATGCACTGATCATTTTTGTTACTGAAGTTGACATTTATTGAGGACTTCTTGTGTACTAAATATTCGATCATCATTACCCCAACCCTGAGATAATTTTTTATGTGACTTAAAAATGAAAAAAATGAGATTAGACTGAGTAAAAAAATGTCCATAATATCACAGTTGAAAGGGGTTGCACTGGAATTTGAATATAAATTATTATTAGCCCAGCTTGGTGGTACACAACTGTAATTTCACCCGATGGGTAGATGAGGTAGGAGGATTGCAAGTCTGAGCCCATCCTGGACAACTGACTTAGTATGACCTTGAGAACAATTTTTAAAACAAATTTAAGGGAGTGGGGACTGGGGATGTAGCTCAGTGAAATTGCCCTGGGTTCAATCTCCAGTACCTATAAGTAAGTAAGTAAATAAATGAATAAATAAAACGAAAGCAACTATGTTTTTAAGTATTGCTAACAAAAATGTTTGGCAAAGTTTCTTTGTTTGCTGCCTGAAGTGACCTTTTCTTTATTCATTTCCTCTATAGCTTCAACAATTTAATTATACCTGGTTAAGACTTATTAAACATGAAGAATGGTGTTTAGCCCCCAGCCCTGATAAAGGATCCCTGGAGCTCTGTACTTGTGATAACAGAAACAAAGGGCTGAAATGGTCGCATAAATCAACATCAGTTTTCCACCCAGACCTGGTAAGCAAAATTATATACTTCTTCTTTACTAAAAATTCACCTTTTAATCAAACAGAACATAACATCCTCATTGTCAGCTGCCTCAATCAGAAGCTTTAAACATGTTTGTGACAACATAATCAGTGTAAAAGTTCACTCAGAAAGATAAATTGATTTTTTAAAATAAATTGTGGTCTATTTTTTCTTTTCAAATTTTGTTTCAAAAGAATGATTTTTAAAAGAAGTCATTCTGTTCTTATGGCTATTTTGTCAGTAGCGACTTCCTTTGTTTCTAAAAGTCACTTGCTTCCTCCAATAAACAATGCTAAAATTAAGGCCGATAGGCTGAAATCATTAAAAGCTTATAGAGAAAATAAAGGCAAGAAGAAGCTACACGCTTACTATAAGCTCTGCATTTGAGGATGCTTCCAGTTCTTCATCCTACCTTCTTTCGATACAAGAGAACTTTTTCTCACCCCCGTTGGATCCAAAGACCTGGCCTTTCTGAAGAGTGCAGGAACCAGCTCTCCCCAACTTAGGAGAGGTGACTATACGATTTCTTCCCAACTTTGTGTTCCATGTTGTCACATTGTTAGCCTGAAATCTGCCATGAGGAGAATCTTTATACTACAGAAACCAGCAGATGCTACTGGATCATGTTTCCAAAACTCAGTCCTTAATATTTACCAGAATATACCTGTTCTACTCTATTCTCATTCTCAAATTTCACTCAGTTTTCCCCAATTATATTTTAACAGAATATATATAGTCATAAGCTTTGGTGAAGGATCTTAAGATAGCAGGAATAATTTCAAGATTGTATTCTCAAATTTTCTGTCATCTCACAAGCAATTAGTCACCAAATCCACTCAATGCATTGAATAATGGGAGCTGTTATTCTGTCCAGAGCTGCCTGCTCCCTTTCCTTCTCGGATTCCCTCCACTGATTAGGGTGTCTTCCCTTCAAAATCACAGTTGGCAACTACTCTTCTCCTACTCAGCGCCAAAATCAAGGTCTGAATAATGCATTCTCCAAACCTGTATCCATTTGACTTTATTGTTATATATTTTTTTATTCATTAAGTTTATTGGTACATCTTAGGTATACAATATGATGACATTCCTCATTGGGAATCTGTACCTTTACATGATATATCTTGGTTCTTATTTTTTCCCCATTCCCCTGCCCTGCCTTCAATCTCTTCACCCCTCCCTAGCTACAGACTTTGTTTCTGTTTTTTCATTTTTTCAAATTTTTTCCTTTCCCTTCTTTCCTTTTCCCTGTGCCTCCCACTTTCCCTTCCCCTTTGGACCTTTTCTTCATATTTCACATTATCTATTATACATTTTGATCTTTATTTACACTTTCAGTTTCTCACACCAGAGAAACTATTCAGCATTTACACATGTAAATACACTTAAGGGTATGGCCTCAATGTGCACCCATTTAGATATAAATAGCTCTAGTTTCTCATTATTTATGGCTGAGTACTACTGCATTTTATATTTTTTAAAAACCACATCTTCATCCAGTCTCCCGTTGATGGCTAGTTTGGCTGTTTCCAAGTTTTAGCTATTACAAACTGTGCCACATAAACATGGGGGCATATATATATATATATATATATATATATATATATATATATATATATTGCTGTGGTATAATTCTTTTAATTCTTTTGGGAAGATATCCAGCAGGGGAATAGCTAGGTCAAATGGGACCTCTAATCCTAGTTTTTTCTCTGTAATATTTTAATTCCTTCTGGACAAACATTTTTCTCTTTAATGGCAATAATTACTATGAAATTATCAGAAAAATTAAAATTTCTGGTATATAAGTGGATATTTTTATTTTGCATACTGTTGGGGAATTCATAATCATCTATTGAATAAATTACATTTTACTTTGTTCTTTATCCTTTTGCTAAAAAGGGGAGGGAAGGAGGAAGGGAGGGAGGAAGTAAGGAAAGAAGAAGAGAAAGAAAGAGAGACAATAACTGAAACACATTCCTCATCTCTAGAAGTAAATCTTGAAAAAGACTTCTGATGAGAAAATACTTAGGGTAGGCCTTCCTAAAAACAAATTGATTTGGCAAAGAGAGTAATTTAGTTAAGGCAGCAAAAACTGGAAGCTGATCCCCTACCTTGTTTGTGCCTGTGACTCTGTGACATACTCCCTACATGCTTTCTCCCTTGTGTTTCCCTTTTGATGTTACTATACGGTCATGGAAAAGATTATTTCAGTGTTTGGCTTTCTTCTTTTTCACTTTTGTAATAGTTTTTCATATTAAATCTCCTTAACCCTTGTGCTAGTCAGCTTTCCATCACTATAGCAAAACATCTCAGATTATAAAGAGAAAATATTTGTGCTGGCTCACAATGTTGGAGGTTAAAGTTCAAGACCAGTTTGATCTTTTGGGCCTTGATGAGGCAGCCCATTGTGACAGGAGCACTTGGTAGAGCGAAACTGCTCACTTCACGGCCAGGAAGCAAAAAAGAGAAGAAAGAAGAGATTGGGCTCCCACAGTCCTCTTAAAGTTTGTGCCCCAGTGACCTACGGGCTTCTGTTGGGCCCTGCCTCTCCAAGCTCCTACCACATCCCAACAGCACCACCCAGGACTAAACCTTAAACACTAAAACCCAAACTATAGCAGTCCTCAAAAGAACCTAAATCTCAAAGGAAAAAAGAATATGAATAACAGGAAGCTGTCTTCTTTTAGAAAGAATTAAATGTTAGAAGCTTCATAGAGGAAGAAAGTATAGCAGTGTGTTTGACCCTCGATAACATTAGTTGTTCAAATGATCCACCCATAAATCTGCATTTCAGAGATGCTTCCCAGCTGTGCTCTCCCCAAATGCTTTCAGTTTTGACCTCCCTGAAGAATATTCTCACAGGTAGTTGATTTGGGATATAGAGTGCCTCACCACCTACTCGTTCCTACATCACATGTGTTTAGGTTGGGAAATTTGTGATTTAGATACCCATTTACAACTCACTGTGAGAACACTGTAGCCACAAAATGATTTTTGTCAAAGCCAAAGTGTTACAAAACTTTGAACACATGCTACCATCATATGTTTGAAGTCCAGCAAGGGTGATGATATTTTTGTAGGGACATCTTTAAAATAAATTGTTATGAAAATCATTCCTGTTTTTATAAAATTTTCAAAGCATTTTAAAATATTTTAATTATAAGATTATCTTTGTCATAGTTGTTAGTGGTTGAGACGATTTATAGATTTTAAAAAATGTAAAGCTGTAAGTAGATTCTAAGTAGATTATCATTTTAGGATATTCAATAAATGTTAAACAACAATAGCACCCTTTGAAATACATTTATTCTTTTCTAAATTAATCTGACTTTGGGACATCAGATTATGTACTATCAAAAATTATGATAAGGAGACCATAAACAAAATATATCACTCTTATATAAAAGTACATTGTAAAATAGGAACATAATACTTTCTGTCATGACATGTGTTTTTTCTTTACCACTGCCAATGAGTTAGTCATCATCCATCAAATATATTAGATATCATTTGGAGTTTTTCTCTTTAAATAATATAGCTACTAACTATACCATTAGAAAATTCATCTTTTGATTCCTGAAAAATTAAGCCTGATACCTTAGAGAGGTGTGATAACTTAGTTTGAGACAAGACAAATAATAATTTCCAAAGTTTATGTTGTTGTAATTGAGTTCAAGAGAATTCCTGGGGAATAAAAAAATATAATTACTCATCTTTTGGAGGGGTTCCATTTTTTTTTAAATCTCCATTGTTAAGTCCAGTTGGAAGTTCATGCCCAAATTCTCTTTCTTTCCAGGTAAATCACATTGTTTCTGAAAACTCGCATCAGTTGTTATGCTTGGAAGGAAACTTTTCTCAGAAGACAGTGAAAGTAGCTGCTTGTAACTCCATGAAGCCACATCAGAAGTGGAAATTTGAAAAGTACTATGAAGACTGAAGAGGAGCCAATATTTTTATCTAGAAAACTCATTGGATGCTATGAAAATAACAGTGAACTTGGTGGCTGTATTTCTGTGTCATTTACATTTTGAATTCTAATAGCATTTGAATGGAGAATCTTTACAAGTCACAATATTTGAGATACCAAAAGATTTCTCAGGGAAACAGTCCCCCATTGAGCTAGAGTCATTTTCAGCCCTGAGTGACCTTTGGAATTCCCTGCTTCCTGCCCTGTCCTGGAATCATCCTGCAAGTTTCTTCCAAGAATCTCACAGGTAACTGGAAATGAAGACATGTGGAGAAGCACGGTGATACGATGGTAGTGTTTCATAATAACTAGCTCTTTTGGCCTACAAGAAGAGGAATAAGCAATGAGAACCTGTCCTTCATTGTCTAATTTTTCATCAAACAGAAGGTGCTAGAATTCTTATAGCTACAAGATCTTAGACAGATGCATGAAGCTACCACCCTGTTGAGACCTCTCCAGACTAATGCATGTTTAATGAACAGTTTGAAATAGTATTGATCAATTATTGATAACCTTACCTAATAGCAAATAATAATTTTGACGTAGATTACCATATAATTTTTTTTCTCATTCTGAGTCAGTGGAGACAATTTTAAGTGAGAAATAAGAGGCCTCTAAATACTCATTTAATTATAGGTATAGACAATGTTTTAGCTCATTTTTAAATCTGTACTTAAAAAATTGGTCACACCCATAACTTCTAATTTCTTTTCTTTTTGAAGAGGCTGGGTCACAACACACTGTTATCACCAAAAATGCATTTAATTATCGAACATACTATAATGTAGGACCATATGAGAGGAGTTGGAAAAAAATAGAAACAGAGCACTAAGAAATGTTAGGTTTTTTTACATGAAAGTAGTAAAATATTACTTCCCTGTGATGAAGTATGCTAAAAATGGACTCTAAAAATTTGCAAAGTAGAAATAAAAGAAACATAATAAAAGAGAAAGAAAAGGAGATAAACGACTCTTAGGAGAAGCACTAAGAGAAAATTTCCCTAGACTTGGCCAAAGAAGGAGGACTTGATCCTTCAAATTGGGAGAAAAAGCAAAGCCCTAAATATGAACCCAATGTTAACATAACAAATCTGTGGGAAAGTCAACTACTTCCTTGCTATAAATTGAGCTGTCATCTTAAATATACCTATACCAATATTTAGCATGCCAGAAAAAATCTTAGAAATCAGAATATCCTTTACAGTCATTGTGGTAAGAAAATTGGTACTCAAAGACAAATTACTTGTCTAAAAATCACAAGCCAATTAGTGGTAGGATCAGTATCTTCTACAGTTTCACTCCACTGGCCTCAACAAACCAGTTGAACAGCAGTCCTTAGAAAGAGATACATAAACCTGAGGTTTTCTGGGGTTGAATGCCTGCAGAATGGCCATGCTGATTTGTGCTAGTATTTTTAATTTTTTTCTCAAATCTTTGTTCAGTTGAGATGATGCTAAAACTGAGCATTTTTAGTTCTTACTTCCTATTTAACACTTGATTTTAATTTCCAACTAATTACAAAAAAGCAGAGCTATTAACTAAGAGTGGGAAGGAGGAACATTTTTGAACATTTGTGACATATTTAAAATGTTTTATTCAGATAATTTACAATTGCAGATGAGATAAAAGAACAACTAGAAAGTGATGTAATTTCTTTCAAAACAGGCATTTGGGGGTGGGGGAGGGACAAGTCCATTGCCAAAGTACTAACTGAATTACTGGCCACACTAGATGCCTCATATAATTCTTCATGTAACTGAAAATTTTTGAAAGCCTCTCCCCCAGCCTATAGAACCTCTATTTTATCCAAAAACAGTTTCCACAAAGAAAAGTCAACCTTGTTCAGAAAAGGATGATTCATACTTTGAATACACCTACAGTGAGGTATACCAGCTGAAGAAAGCTGAATATTTGTCTCAAAAGAAACTTCTCCAGTCTGCTTAGCATATGTTCCTACTGATTTAACCTTGACATGCTTATTATATAAAACTATAATTGAGTTATATTGTCAATAGCACAAAGGATTGTTTTGGAACATCATATTATTTGTGCTTGAGGAGAATATTTCATATGTTTTTCATATACCATATATTCGCTCAGTTCCTCTAAGATGCAAAGAGCTAATCACCAGTTAGGAATCTGTGTGGGCCTTGCTTTGGCAGTATTGATTAATTGTCAAATCTACTACCTACAACTTTGAAAAAAGAAAACAGAATTGTCTTCTAAATTTTGTTTTTAGAAGACTGGAATAAGCATACAAATGCTACTATAGATCTTCAAGGATAATAATAAACCCTCAAATGGGGCACATGAGAGTCCTAGTCAGCCCTGAATTCTCAAAGAAGGAGGCTATGTTCTTGGAATTGGCTTGAATTGGCTTAGATTATTACCTTTATTAGAAAAAATAAATGCCTGTACATCTTAACTTGAACACTGGATAATATTAACAGGACTTATTTGATCAAAAAAACTAGCTTACCAAACCATCAAAATGTTTCTGTGCCTTTCAGTGTACACAATTCTTTTCTCTCTTCAACAGTTACCCAGTGCTTCCACCCTACTTGCCCATGGCATGACACAGCTGTTGTTGGTACAACCATGTTTTATCACCAGCATCAAATTTGCCCAGTTCTGCTTGCTGACATTCAATAAGCTGTCACTCACAGGGATGCAAGGAACCACATGCCATGATCACAATGTATCATTAGCTTCACCACACTAATTTGGAAATATTCTCTTAGACATGAAACCATCTTCCTTCTAGCACTGCCTAGGAGACTGCACAGAGGCAAGGATACCAATTGCTGTGTCCTGGAATTCAATATTCTCAGTTGATCCAGATTTTTTCATTAAGTTTATTGGTTCATTTGATCCTGATTTTTAAAACAGCTAAAAATGATTTTTAAGGATCTCTTATAAAGAGAATAGGGCTGAAGCACACTAGATAGCACCTTCCTTTTATTTCAAACATTTTTAATTTAAGTTTCATATTCAGAACACAAGAAAGAATACCTCAGCTGAAGGTCTCAATATCTTCTACAAAGATAAGAAAAGGACAAGAGGTGAAGGTAAAAAAAGAGTACTCATCACTGAGTACTCACTATGTAATATGTACCTCCAGTGCTCCCTCCCACTGAGTGGTCCACATTGATGCAGTAAGTCACATTCTCCCCTTAAAACAGATAAGAAGAATGAGTAGCCACTGCACTGATGAAAGAATTGGTCATCCCACTAGTAAGAGGTAAAATTCAGTTACTATTCTATCTTCTTCCCCCAAACAAAGTTTCTTTCCCTACCACATAATTAAATAAATAGACAATCAATGCAGGCAGGCCCAGTTAAAATCCCCCTTGACTGTAGACTGTTGATGTCTCAAATAAATGCAATGAGGTGAGCTCAAACCATTTTCCCCTTCTTCATTGTTGAACAGACAGGAAATGGAAGATGGCTCTCTCTCTCTCTCTGTTAAGTAACTTAAGTGGAGGGATAAGTGTCATGGCTCCACATGTCTTGCATGGATCTATACCCTCATCTAGTTATTTTCCATCTTCTCTACCACATATAAGAAACAGAAATAAACATGTAGAGTTCCTTTTCTGTGAATAATACCAGCTCCTTCTTCACTCAGTCTTTAAGCAAAGCTGATAAATTGCTCCATTTGAACACAGACAAAGATATAAAAATTGAAGAATCCTTCAATTTAAAATTCTAACCATGACTTTCAAACTCACTGTGTCAATTGTTACTATAGTGCTTTTGCAACAACTGTTGCATGGGTTATTCAAAAATTGTTGCAAGCCAAATTGCATTAAAATAAGAAAAGAAACACTAACCAAAGCTATTGCATAAGAATATTTATTTATTGACAAATACTCCATAGACAAGTTTGAATGAGCCTTACAAAGTATTTTATTCCTCAATGAGGGCAAATGGCATTTGAGGTTTGGTGGTGGTACCTGTGTCTCAAAGAGAAAAAAATAAACATCACACAAAAAGGATTTAATGTGTTTGTTTTCAACCTAATGAATCAAATAACCATCACTATTTCAATTAGGATCCCTCTGCAATTTTATCTGAGTCTTTGCTTTGTAGAAACACATGAAAATTCTCATTTTCCAGCACATAAGCCAACTTCAAATATGCTGAGCTCCTAATAAGGAAAATTACCATAAAATTAGAAATAATTTCTTTGAAAACAGAGGTTTTATATAGTCAAATATATTTCTATTTTATTATTGATTAATAGATATTTGCCTAAAGATATTCACTATAAATATCTATATGAATAAAGCTTTTACCGTAGCTGTTGAAACTAAAATTTTTGGTAACATGAATAAAAATTTTGAACTTTACTTGATCATTTGAAAATATCAATTTTTGTAAAAATGCATACTATGTGTGTGTGTTTGTGATGCTTAAAACTGGGAGAAGGTAAAACCAAGAGTTTCTACTAGCAAAATAAGAAAAATCTTTAAGTGTCATTGAGTGTTTTTAGCTCTCTTGTAAGTGCATAGCTTTGTCTATACCTGGCCTTTGGCCTTTTTTGGCACGAAAGTATTTCAAGTGAACTTTCACCCTGGATACTGTTTTACACACTTAAAGGAACGGTCAGATTCTAAATTATCAGGCTGCTTATTTTCCAGGTAAAGATTATGGATATGTTTTATTCCTCTCCAAACAACCTTAACTAATTGTATACATATCCGCTATGGGAAGAGGTCTTAAAAACAAGAGACAGCAAAGATCCAATGAATAATTTTGTTGTTTAATTGAAAACACTTGTTAGTGGGAAAACAAGGTTAAAACAATAGAGGAGAAAAAATTTTTCCAATTCCTCTGAACATTTTTAAGTACCCGCTTTTTGCTGAAACTAGCATAAGGAAGGAATCAAACATATAATTTAAAATTTCTAGACAAATCTAAATTACTTTCCAGATTCATTTCTAAAATTGTCCTGAGGTAGCAGTTATTGACTAGATGTAACTGTTTTATTTTGTACTTGACCATGTCTCTGGTTGTTTTCTCCCTCTTATTACAGCCTGTGTCACTGTTTGCATTGCTTATATGGTCCAGCCTTCTCCTGTCCTTCATGAACTTGTACACTTTTGATCTTTATATTTATGGTGTTATGTTATGGTCTGATATTTTAATATTGGCAAGTGTAACTTTTAACATTACTTTTTATAGCCCTCTTGTTTTTATAGAGCAATGAAAGTTCAGGCTTTAGGAGAAGTGGTTGCCTTTCTCATATGGCCAAACATATTTCTTCTTTATTATACTCTGGTGTTTCATCCTTTCCCATAATTCTCTATTATTACTTATTTTAAATGTTTTCTCTATCACTGTGAAAAATTTAAATATCTGTTCTCCATTTGTAAATTTGTTAAAAGTGCTGTCCCATGGAAATATGCAGAAACAATTATGATAAAAGTGTCAGCATTGTTTAAATGCATGTCTTTGATGACTGAAACTATGATAAATATATACCTTTCAAGTTGTTGATATTTATATACATCTAAAACAATATCTTAGTTTCTTTAAAAGTAATAAAATTTTTCATATACATTAAATGTTCACCCACCAGAAACTCTTTGCAATTTCATATATAATCATTTTAAGACCCTTCTGAAAAAAATAATGCAAATTAATTGGAATAGGCTGTTTTCTTGATTTTGTGAAGAGGCATTTATTCATGATCTTAGTAGTTGCAGACATGGAATATTTGTTACTAAATTTTGAAGGGAATCTAAAGAAAGTAAAGTCTAGAGACCAGAAACAAAGACACCAACTTTTATTGAAAGCAAGTCAGGCACAACAGTTCTTTATTTAAATTGTTAATATCTGTATATATGAAAGAGATAGGCAGCTTCTAGCAAATTCTGTGCCTTCAAATGCAGCATTTTATGAAAGGTAAGTTTCATATTTACAGAGAAATAAAGTTATTAATTCCAGCTCGTCTGGCAACAAAAAAAATGAAAATCATACAATAAATATTAGCATTCATACAATAAATCAATTTCCCTTCCTGTCGGGTACCAGAGTCCTGACCACTCTGAAGCTTGAATCACAAAATCTCAGAAAATCTTCATATACAGTTACTGATTTCTGTTCTCAGTCATTTCTTACATGAGTTTCAAATGTGTTAAATAACCCCCCATGCAATCGATGGAGACCTTCATCTTCCTAGATATAAAAACTCAAACATCCGCACATCACCATCACATTATTCAAGGTTCCTTAACACTGTGACCTTGGTATATGATGCAATTTAGGCCAATGCTCACCAAGGTCACAGAATAGTGTAGGTGCTCTTGTGCAACTACATCACTTCATCCATAAACATGAAGTATTTACCAATTGACCATACCCCAAAATAGTTTTTGTTGATAAAACAGTGTGCTTTCTTTTTTTCTTTTGAGACTTGAACTCACTTTGAGTTCAAGGCCAGTTTGAACTACATAGCTTCAGGCTGGCCTCAAACTTGTGGTGATCCTCCTGCCTCAGCCTCCTGAGTGCTGGGATTACAGGTGTGTGCCACCATGCCCAGCTGTTGGTAAAACATTTCATCATTGATTAATTGTCTGGTGAGAGCACACAGTTTTTTAAAAATTTAAAAATCAGGATTACTATACATTGGAGCCCCATAAAAGCCAATTGCTTTGCCAAATCACAGAGCCATAGTCCACTCATCTCACTCAAATTCCACAGGAATTCACACCCTCTGTTGAAATAAATTAAAACACAAGCTCTCTTAAGGTGAGTTAACAATATGGTCCTGTTATATGATGGATAACACAATACTGCTCTTTGATGTTAAGTAGAAAATTATAGGCATCATCAGTAACTCAGAAAAGAAAATAGGTTGTCCAGATAGAAAGATTTAGAAGAACTAAATTAGCCAGGAAATTATTTTAGTGCATCAGTCTCCTACCTAACTTTATCAAAAAAGACCTGATGTCCCTCACTTTATTCTAAAAACTCACATTATAACAAGAGAAATCTTCAGAGAAACCTTCTATAGTTTAAGGGTAACACCTTTTACATGATCAGGTTGTAAACTATCTGTTTAAAAGAATAAAAGGAGTATGTTAATCCTGAATTCAAAATGGAGGCTTATAAACACTGAATAATGGTACATGATACTATGGAAATATATTATATGACCAGGAAGAATCAAAAGAATTTACCACATATTAGAATGTGTGGGATTTGTTACACATAAATAAGCAATAACCTAAGAAGGACTAACGTAGGCTTTTTCACAAAATGAAAAAGAAGTAAACAAAGGATTGAATGGTACAATGAAGACTGTATTACATTCAGACAATAAGGAATTGTCTTTTTTATTTGCAGAGCCAAAAGATATTTTTATCTGTGGTAACAGAAAGTTCAGAGTGATATATATGGAAGCATGAAGTGAAAAATTGTGGAACAAACTATCTAAGAATATAAATATAGCTTCTTTTCATAAATATTCAATACATTATTTGACATGTTGGTTTGAGTGAAGCTACACAAGTACAATTTTAAGCTTCTTGATTTGGGCCGAGGTCCAGTAAATTATATATTCCCAACAAGTATCAGTTTTCTCACTAAAAATACATGCTCTCACGCCCTACTTTGAAAGTATTCTAGGATAATTATTTTCATTTTCATAGTAACTAGCACACTGATGATTAGCATTGTCTCAGATGTCTAAGGAAAGAAAATTATTCTGAGATACTGTTAATAAGAAAAAGTGCAGTGATGGAAAGCAGTATTTTCTTAAACTTGTCCTAAAACTGTCATTCTTATTTTTGATGATTTAATTGTGCTAGACAAGATTTTGTCTTCAGCCACAGAAATAAAATGAACCAATATAACCCTCTAGTCTGTTGCCCACCAATCTTCTAGCCCCTCCCTGTGTTGGCCTCACAATGGGCTTAATTCAGTTTGAAAGCATAAAGCAAACATTTAGCAGAGTTCTCCTGACTGACAGCCCTACTAGTGAGAAAATTCAGTGAATGGTGACACCTGGGAAGGAGGCCTATAGAATTCCACTTATTAGACACCAATGAAAATCCTTTAGAATGTTTCCAGAGGATAAAATGAAAGGCACAAAGTTCTGTAAGTTTATTTGCAGAGTACATACCCCCATGTTTAAAAGTAAGAGAGACTTAATGCCAGGCTTTTCATCACCTCAATATGCAGTAAGAAAGACACCAAAAAAACAAGTCATTTCACACAGTCACCTCTTTCATTTGAGTACTGCTTTTTAAGCCACACTGTGCAAGATATCCTAGTGGGGCTGTCTCTTTAGTGTTTATGACACTAACACAATATTAGTGAAGTTTTAAAAGCAAATGCCCAAGAATTAATCTAAAGTTTTTTTATTTGAAGTGACCAGGTTGAACTCTGTCTAAGGTTATTTCCACATGATTCTCCAGTAGGGTGGTGGGGCAGGGGGGAACTTCAAGGTTGCATATCTTTCAAGGGGCTAATTCAAGTAAGATATAGAAAGATTCGCTTCAGGATAAAATTAGCTTTTGTTTTAGCAAGCAGGAGAATTTCTCAGTTCCAATTAGTTTATAAATGCATCATAGACTCAAATTCATCAATTCTTTGCTTGGTGTTCCCTTTCCTGATTTTCCGATAGGATATTGTATTATATCTTGAAAAAGCATTTCTAGTGATATCACCCTTCTTCCCTAATGCTGGCGGCTCATCGGGTGTCACAGGTTGTGAACTGGGGCCTCTTAGTGGAGAGTCCTCACTCGCATCATCTTCTTTGAACTGAGGGCCCTCTTCATGCTTTTTCTTAAATTCTATCACCCGGACTTCATCTTCATCATCACAGATGTCATCATCATTAGTTTCTTCATCCCAAACTTCTTGCTCCTCCTCCTGTTTAGAATGCAATACAACAACTTGGCTAGGTCTCTGAAATCCCAACCATTCAATTTCTGTTGCTGGGTGAGCTTTGCTCTTACTCTCCTCATCTGTCTCCTCTAGAAGTTGTTCCATAATCCTGTCCGAGGGTTTCCTTATCTCCTGGTTACCAGTGCTGTGCAAAGGAATCTTCTCCCACTGATGTCCTGTAGCAAAATCAATTGGTAGTTGATATGTGTAGAAGTTGCAAAATACCTAGCTGCCATTGTGATTCTCTAAATTGTTTTTCTGGACAATCATTTCCTAACATGTTTTATGGCATATGATTCTGAGCTACTAAGATATTCTACACAATTAAACATGCTTCACAGTCAAATTAGTTTGCAGCTTCTTCAAAATTTATCCAAGCCTTTAAAGTACTAACAAATAGTGTAAATCTCAGAGAAGTTAGCAACCTAAACTTGTGGGCAACCTTATTAGGTGAGATTATATTTCCCTGAGACATACTTAAAAATCTTATCTAACCAATCACAAACTGGATATGTGAATAAATGAAACAAAATGATTGACCTAGCTCATACCTACAGACATACCTCTCAAGGAAAGAGTGACACCCCATATCTGGTCACACTCAGGAGCAAAGTGGGCGTTTAACTCCTTGCTTCTCAGAATTGCCCTAAATTGTCCTAATCAGGCAAAAAAGAAAGAGCAGCACCCAGAGATCATCAGGATTCATGTGCTGCCAACTGAGGCCCAAGCCCACTGAGGCAAACATAACATGCTTAAGATCTCCCACCCATCTCTAGAGAGCCCAGATTCAGAAATCACATTGAGGTCACACCTTAATACTAGATTAGCCTACTGTTTTAGTCATGTTATGAATGACAACTAATTGTCACAGTTATTTGGTGCCATGTAAGGACTTTTAGAAAGGCTTAATGCACTGCCCTCGACCCATGCAGGTCCTATCAAGCACACCTTCACCAATGTTTACTGAGCAAGTAAAGGTGCAAAGGCAGTTCTTGAGCTTTCCCCCCTAAAAAGTTTCTGTAAGAAGCCCCAGGCAATAGTGTGCATAGCCCAGGAATGTCTCGGTTGTGGACCCTTGCCAGACTTGGTTTCTCTATTTCCTTTCAACAGCACAAGCCTTTGTCCTTCTGCTTCACAATTTTCTATTCTTCCCAAAAGATGTGAGTACAATTCCATTTTCATCCAAGGTTTTTAGTTCTATTTTTTGTTTGTCTTTTTCTTTTCTTGGTCTAGAATTTTTTTGTGTGTGTGTGTACGAGGGATCGAACTCGGGACCTTGCACTTTTGAGGCAGGCGTGGTGCCACTGGGCTAAGTCCCCGGGCCTTTTTTGGCTTTTTGAGACACAGTTTTGCTATGCAGTTTAGGCTGGCCTTGAACTCACTAATATAGCTCAGGTTGGCCTCAAACTTTCTGTGATCCTTCGGCCTCAGACTCCCAAGTGCTGGGATTACAGGTGTGTACCACCAGGCTCAGCTAGAAATCAGATTTTAAATTTACAGAGAGATAGAAGTGAAGATGTATTATTGCCCCACTAGTTGTCTATAGCTGCTATAAGCTCATTGGTGTCTAGTCAATATTCTTTACACATAAATACACATTAGAATGTTAGCTATAATATTAAGCTTTGTTTGTTTTGTTTTTCCAGAAGAACAAAAGAAACTGATCTTTTTGCTCATATTCATAACTCAGGCATGGGATTGTCATGAATGAAATTACTTCTTGAATTCTTGAATTTAAATTATAGCTTTTCTTCATATTTTTAGCAGCTTTATATTTTTCAGTCCAGGAGCATTCTCCTCACAGATTTTATAGCTGTTTTACCACCATGAAAATAAGAGACATCAAAATCTGTGCCTCTATCATAGAGGAAGACCACATGCTCCATCAAACATGAAAGGGTTCATTCGGAGACGAATTTGCTGGTAAGACCAGCTAGCTTTAAAATAGAGACTGCTTTCATTCTCCATTTGATCAAAATGGGAGCACATAGAAACCTATCCCTAGATAAGAAATTTGAAAAAGGCTCTAAATAAAGACTACGATCTCTGCCTTGGAAGATTCACTACTTTGGAAGCAGAAAGATTAGGGCAAAGAAGTTATTTAGTTCATTTCAGGGGGCCTTCAGTTTATAAACTATCTCTGGGAATGTAGTAACTTGACAATGTTTTTTGCTTGCTCAATTTTTCCTGAAGTAACTCTGTCTGCGTTGGTCAGAGAACAGAGTTAGCCAGGCAAAAGAAGCAGATCTAGGAAACTGCCAATCACCTTACTGTCCTCCTTAACATTTACT
Source organism: Heterocephalus glaber (assembly GCF_000247695.1). The sequence continues at coordinate 8,488,494 of NW_004624732.1, read as the reverse complement.
ATTTTATATTATGCTTTAATATTTCAACCAGTTAATGCTTTAATGTCTTTGCCTTCAGGTCCTAAGTAAGCTAAATTGGTTAGATCTAACAAGCTGACTTCAATTTTGTGATACAATGTTTACAGCTGCAGAAAAGGAAATGAATGATTAATTAATAGATTTTTATCCTGCTCTTTATTTGGAAACTTCTTGGATATAGTGTCTTCTTAGAAGAAATGTCTACAGGATTTTTTTTGTCTGTTTACTGAGTTTTTTTGAAATTTAATACAGCCATCTCAATGTCTTTTTTTATTCTCCCATTTCCTTAAAGAACAAAATTAAAATTTACTTCATCATTGGGGGATCTTTCTTTGACAAGAAATAGTTAACCATTTTGTATTTATATCAGGAGCCTAGAAGTTTCCTATAGAGTAAATCTGTTTATAGAATTATTCTAAACTGTGGGCTAATAGTAGACTTTCAGGCTAAATCTGGTTTTAAAGCATTTACATTTAACAAGGTGACTGACACAGATTTAGAGACACCAAATCAAAAAAGAAAGGTTGATTTAGTGGGCTAACTTAATAAAAGACAGATATTACATTGGTATGCCAATCAGCTATACCAACTCATTCCATTTCAGTTGTGAGCCATCTGGAATGTTTTCTGAGGTGGGAACCAGCAGATAAGTCAAGATTCTCTTATCTGCCTATAACAGCTTTGAGATTTTGAAGCTATTGCCTAGATTGCTTTCCCAACACACCACACTCACACAACATTTCATACAGACTGTCTTCATACACAGTCAAACAATTTCTGTGTAGAAAGCTATAGTTCCTGTTACCTTCTCTGAATGTCATTTCATCAGCTCTTGTTTCTGGAAGAGAAAGATCTGCGATAGCCTTATGAACAATAAAGAGGTTCTCTTCTGGGTTTTCTGGGAAAAAATATAAGTATCACAACATTTAAAATATACATAGGTCAAGGATTAAAAATTTGTCAATTTAGACTCTAGGGAGATTAATTTTAATTGTGATTAAAATTACTATTTGAATTTTGATTCCTTTATTCAGTTTATTTAATGAATAATGTCTTTATTGATTATCTTCCCTTAATATTTATATAGAGTATAGAACTGTGGATACAGACATCTTCAGGTATATGCAAGGGATTCTGAATTCTCTTTTTTCAAATACTAATGGGGATGTTTATAATAATAATCAACTATACTTAATATTTAATCAACATTTAATAATTCTTCCCATCATCCCACAAATGTAGTTACTGTTATTCTCCTTTTTTCTAATAAAAAAATCCCCTCGGGCTTAAGGAAAATTTTCTAGGATCACACACCTATCAAACAGACAAGGCTGGATTTGCCAGAGGCAAAGGCTTAGTCCTTATGTGATGCAGCCCAAGCAGAATAAAGAGCTACATTTCTTGGGCATCCCATTTATTCTTGTCATAACGGCTTATCCAAGAAGAAGAAAGGATAAAAGATAAAGTTTCAAATGTGTTCATAAATCAAAACAAGCAAAGCGCAGAGAAAAGGAAATACACTACCTTTCAAGGACTTCTCATCCATGGACGAGGTGAGGAGCATGTTTCCTTGTGATTTTCCACTTTCTTCCTGGGTTCCTTTGGTGGGTGAACCTTCACGACTGGGCTCAGCCCTGTGGTATGGTGGGGTCTCATCCACATCAGTTGTGTCATCATTAATCTTTGTGATAGTTTGTTGATCATTTTCCAGTGGGCTATCCCCATTGTACTCAGCCCCACTAAATGTTTTGGGAATATCTGTCATGATGTACACTGGGGTCCGATCTGGAGAGAGAGAACTTTGGGAAAACTGAGTGAGAAGATCCTTGGTAAGATGACTTCTCTTGCCTTTGAGTCCTGTAGTTCCAACTATTACTCTAAAAATGCAGACTATTCACTCTGGTACATAATAACCAGATTTATTTCCTAACCATGTCCAGACAGAGTTGAGGATAAATGCAACAGGATTTGTCAGATTTGCCTCAAGTTCATGAGCAAGAATTCAGCCAATCACCTCCTCCCTTGGTGCTGGGCAGTCCCACTTACAGAATTAAAGTTACCCTTTTGATTTACATAAACAAACAATCTGAGGCAATCAGGCTTTTGTGTTGGCTTGTAGAGGGGGACTTTCAGCTTGTCAGTCCCCCTCTGGGAACAGAGATTTTTGTTCCTTTTCATAATGGTCCATTGTAATTTTCCTTGTAACAGGAGCCACAATTGTTCGATAGCTTTAATCCAGAGAGAATGACCACCTTGAGGCATATTAGTTCTATGTAACCAGCTTAACAGTTCCAAACAGATTTTTGTTCAAGTAAAACCTCACTTATTTTGTATGGGACAATTGCATCATTTTTTTATTTAAGAATAAAAACAGCTTATAAAAGACAGGATAACTTTATTTTTAAATGATTCTGGCAGCAGATTTCATGGTGTATTTTCCAGAGGTCTGGGAAGGGACCTTAAAAAAAAAAAACTAATTCTACTGATTTGTGAGTACCAAAAATTTATAGCTTTATTTTTTTCAGAATTGCCCCCACTACTTTATAAAGTTGCTTATGAACAAATAACGTACGAAGAAAATATAGGTTTTTAAACAAACATATAAAAATGATCAACTTTAACAGTAATCAACAAATTGCAGTTTGAAACATCAATAAAATATGTTCTTCTATCTACTGTTATGGGAGGATGGTAAAGCAGCAATATAGCTAATTAGCTAGGAGCTCTGTAGCATTAGATGGGATCTCAGTTTGACTGAGTCCTACCACTTAGCTGCCATGTGACCTTGGACATGGCTCTCAAATTTTCTGAATCTTAACTAGTCCATCCACAAAAGAGGGAAAGTGATGATAGTCACTTCAGAAATGTGTTGTCAAGATAATGAAATAAAACATGTAAAGTGTTTAGATCAGTGATTGACATATGGTAAATGCTCACTAAATGTAAGATGTTAGTATTAATCTTGAATATAAGAAAAGGCATTATCACACTTTATGAAATTTAGTCACGTTTATTTCATCTATGTTTTCCCCTAGTTTATTTATGTCTCCTAAAGCCCAAACTAGTCCATAAAACTGTAGTTTAATTTTCTCCATGAAATTTTATGATGCCTCCATCAGAAATATTCTCCATGTTTTATACTGATATTACAGGGTGTTGGGATAATGCCACAACACCAATACAGTCTGCCCTCGACCAAGCAGCTGATTAGTTAAAGTGTCTGCTAATGATTACCCTTTAGTTTTAAAAGAAGATATTAATTCTTATTCTTTTTGGGATCCAACAGGTACAAAATGAACCCAAAGCCCTTGTGCATGCTGCTGCCTCAGTCTGTGATGCCCTTTCCCTTCCTCGAGGCCAAGCCCTTGGCTAAACCAGGTCCTCCAAGTCCTCATTTCTCTGGCTTGCATATCATTTCTTTCACTTCAGTATCCCTGACCCACAGGATTAGGATGTGAGTCCTGGTACACATTATTTTTTCCTCAAAGTATTCTTCACAGTTGTAATTAAACAAGTAAATACACAATTATCTGTGTGATATCTCTTTTATCAACCAGAATCCAAACTTCATTTGGCCAGTGGCCATCTTAGCTTCTTTATCTGTTTCCCAGCATGCAGCATCTGCCTTGAACAAACTAGGTTCTCAATTTAAAATTTTTGCATATGTATATTTAAATAAATGTATATATTTTACCACCAAGAGAATAGATTTTGGACTTTTCTTACTTTTTTTTTTTTTTTACCAGGGATCGAACTCAGGGACCTTGTGCTTGCAAGGCAGGCTAGGTGCCACTGAGCTAAATCCCCGGCCCACATTTTGGACTTACCTATAGGAAGGGAAGAGTAGTGATTAAGGAGTAATTGTAAATCTACCACATTTAAAATTGTGTCTAGGGCTAGCTTACTAAGGTCTCTATCAGGAATGACAAGCATGTGGCACAATGGTGTCATCCTGGCCCCAAAACATGTCTAATAGATCCTAGAGCTCACTTTCTAGTCCGAAGCTCTTCTCACTCTAGCACATGAATTTTTTGATTGATTGTTTTTAATTTCTTAACTCATTTGACACTACTGAGCTCCACACATAGAAACACAAAAATGGAAAATCTTCAAAGCCCTTTGAGGTAGGTGCTATTTTTATCCCTATTTCACATACAGGCTAGAGAAATGAAGCATGAAGGATTACACATGGCTAGAGAGATTACTGATAAAGAGTTTGCAGCATACCAAATGCCATCCCACCGCTGGGCACCCAAGTTTCCTTGAACCAAATCACATAGGGACGCAGACTTTATCATGCTGGCTTCAGAGACAACTGTAGCCATAAGAAAACAGCAGAGGGCCTGAGCCGCATCAAGACCTTCGCAAGAGTCAGGCAGTTGCTGAGGACAGTATCGAGAGGATGTCCTTCCAAGACATTTAACTAGCAAGTCTGCAGATGAGATGTGTTGAGTGAGAGCTGATAGGGAAATGCAGGAACTAGGACCACGGTTTAGAAGAAACAGAGACTTATGAGACTGTGAGATTCTTATACATGTGTGTCCTATTTATTTCACTTAAGAGTATCGCCTCAATGTGCAACCACTTAGCAATAAATGTCTCTAATTTCTCGTTTTTTATGGCTGAGTAGTACTCCACTTTATAACAAAAAACACATTCTCTTTATCCAGTCTCCAGCTGATGGGCATTTGGGCTGTTTTCAAATTTTAGTTATCACAAAATGTGCTGCTATGAACATGGGTGCACATATATCACTGTGGTATGATTCTTTTAATTCTTTGGGGAAGATCCCCAGCAGTGGAATAG